>JAOWBW010000480.1:0-445300 GCA_026119855.1 Campanula takesimana | reverse complement strand
CATGACCATTACTGCCGGCCGGAGAGATCTTCCCAATAATGTCGATACCCCACGTGGCGAATGGCCAAGGCGTGGGGAAACTATACAATCGTGTGGGGGGATGTGGTTGAGGTTGGAGCATACTTGGCACTTGTGACACCGTCGAACCATTGAATACAGTCTGTCTCCATGGTAATCCAATAATAGCCAGCCGAGTGATCTTCTGTCTAAGCATCCTTGCATTCATGTGGGGTCCGCACAACCCGTTGTGTACTTCTTCCATTATTGCTTCAGCTTTCTTGTTGTCGACACATAAGAGCAACAGACCATTGTAATGCCTCTTGTACAAAGTATCGTCTAACAGCACAACTGCCCCGCCACCTTTTGAGTGCTTGCAGACTCTTGGCCTTCACATCTCCGTCAAAGGACATCTCTCCGTGCTTAAGGAATTTGTAGATTTGGGCGTACCATTGATCTCCGTTTACCTCGGCATTGATCTGGATTTCACAGCAATAGGCGGGGTTTTCTCTTCGCCAATCCTGAATGGTTTTACGGACCTTCCTTCTGGAATTTAACTAAGGAGGCCAATGTAGCTAGAGCATCCGCGAACCTATTTCTGTCTCGCGGCAGGAAGTGGAAGGTAACCTCTTTGAACTGTGCTATCAACTCATCCATGTAACCTTGGTACCGCTGCAGGCAAGGATCATAGTTTTCCATTTCTTCGCCGTTTGGTTAATAATCAAAGCAGAGTCTCCGTACACTTCTAACTCTTTCACGTTGCGTTCTAGGGCGGCGGCCTCCAATCCGTCTATACACGCCTCATACTCGGCGGCGTTGTTGGTTGCTGAAAAGTTCAGCTTGATGGCTATGGAAGTATGCTCATCTTTGGGATCAATAAGTAGGAGTCCGACTCCATTCCCTCGCTTGTTTGCGGCCCCGTCAAAGAATAATTGCCACCTTTCTGCGACCTCAATTGCGAAAATGTCATCATCCGGGAACTCGGGGTCGGGTCCTCTCGTCTCAGTGCTCGGAGCGTCTGCGAGTTGATCGGCCATTGCCCTCCCTTTGATTGCCTTCCTCGGTACATAAGTGATGTCGAACTCTCCCAAGAATACTGACCATTTAGCGAGTCTCATAGAAAGGAATGGTTTATCGAACAGGTACTTGATAGGATCCATTTTCGAGACTAGTAAGATCGGATGGGATACCATGTAGTGCTTGAGCTTCGTCACCACCCATACTAGGCCTACGCAGGTCTTCTCGAGCGCGGAGTAATTGAGCTCGCTGCCTTGTAACTTTCGACTGACAAAGTACACTGCATTCTCAATCCGGGAATCTTTGGCTTCTTGTGCTAACATGGCTCCGACGGCGGTATCTGTCACAGTTAAGTATAGTAGCAATGGCTTCTCCTTATGCGGCGGGCGCAGGATTGGGGTATTCACAAATATTGTTTGATCCTTTCGAAGGATATCTGACAGTCATGATCCCACTCCACACTGGCTGTTTTCCTCATTAGCTTGAAAATCGGTTCGCAGATGGTGGTCAGCTGATTGATAAACCGACTGATGTATTGCAGGCGTCCCATGAATCCCTTTATCTCTGTCTCGGTACGGGGTGGCTTCATCTCCAGGATGGCTTGAATCTTCCTTGGGTCGGCTTCGACCATTTTCGGTGACCATGTAACCCAATACTTTCCCTCTACGAACTCCAAAGGTGCATTTTGCCGGGTTCAAACGCATGGCGTGCTCTCTCAACCTGTTGAAGAATTTTCTGAGATCTGTCAAGTGCTGGCCCCCAGACCCTTTTGAATGTATAATCATGTCATCCACGTACACCTCAATCTCCTTGTGGATCATATCGTGGAATAAAGTTGTAACTGCCCGTTGGTAGGTAGCCCCAGCGTTCCTCAGCCCAAATGGCATGACGGTATAGCAAAAAGTCCCCCATGGGGTGGTGAAAGCTGTTTTTTCTTGGTCTTCCTCGGCCATCTTGATTTGGTTATAGCCGTCAAACCCATCAACAAACGACTTGACCTCATAATGGGCGGTCGCATCCACCAACATGTCGATATTTGGCAAGGGGAAGTCATCCTTTGGCGTAGCTTTGTTGAGATCCCGAAAATCCACCATACTCTGACTTTACCGTTGGATTTCTTGACAGTCACCAGATTTGATAACCAAGTTGGGATATTCGATCACCTGATGAAACCCACACGGAGTAGTTTCTCAATCTCTTCCTTCACTTGCAAAGACCATTCCGGCTTAATGCGGCGCAGTTTTTGCTTGACTGGCTTAGCGTCTGGTGCTGTCGGGATTCTGTGCTCTACGATCGAGTTGTCGAGCCCCGGCATGTCCTTATACGACCATGCAAACACATCCACATATTCTTTGAGTAGCTCAATCAGTGCTTCCCTTTCGGCTCCGCTGAAGAAGCTTCCAATCGCGTTTCCTTAGGCTCGGCTTTGGTCCCCAAATTCACGCATGTTAACACTCATCGGCAGCTTCGAGTGTAAAACTTCATCTCGGTTAACAGATCGGCAGTGTGATTTGCTTATTATCCTCTCTAAATGAATCATGTGTCTTAATGTATCATCGTTTTTGTGTCTGCCTCTCCTAATGAATCATTATTAACTAAGTGTATATCATTAGTTTGATTATTAGCCAATTATCAGTTACAAGAGTGACTATGGAGGGATACTCGGAAAGGTCGAGGGTTTCATTCATAGCAAAAGGGAAAATAGCGTTTGCAACAAGATCATAGTCTTCAGACGTAAGGTCGTCAGACTAGAGGAAGACTCAAATTCAAAATGTAAAACACTAGACTCTGGGGATGGGGATTTTGAGCGAGTGACAGGAGATGCTGCAGGAGTGGCGACAGGAGAAGGAGTAAGCCCCAGTGTTCCCACCATAAATTCCGGAGTAGCCATAGGTCCCCCAATGATGCACCAATTCTTGAGCTTGTCCCCCATGGGTACCACCAATGTCCTTGGGTCCACCTTATCTTCAGAATCATCCCCGATGACGGCAACCATGTCTTCATGCAGCCCCAGATTACCCAGATGTTGAAGCAGATATTGGCCGTCCCACGTCTCAGTCAAACTTGGAGTTTCTGCGGCTTCTATTGCTGGCTTGTCAAGGGTTGCGGCTTCAAGTTGATCTGCCAAGTCATCTGCAACCTTGGTGGAGTACTCATGCCTGATGGTTCTAATTCTGCCCGTGGCTTTGTCATATTCCATGTAAGTCAGCTTCATGTTGGACCGATCGAATTCCACATCTCTGAAAATCTCGAACCCTTTCTGCAACTTCCCAGTGGGGTCAATCCATGGCTCTGCGAACTCAAAATACGAAAAATCCTCGCCTTCCCTAACAAAGTAGTTATTTAGGGACAGACGGTATGGCCGCATTTCGGGCTTTTTGTAGGGAAGTTTCATCTTTTTAAGCAATTCTATCCTCTGTTGCTCCATCTTGTCTTCAAGAGTAAGGGTGTATCCTAGACCAAACAACCCTCGATGATTAATCTCTTCAACCAATTCTGTGGGGCCTTGCAAGTTCTTACCTAGCCCCAGCCCCGGTATAAAACCCATGTTACGCAGTATCTTGACAACAGGTGCCACTTTGTCCGTTGTTTTGGTGAGGTCGATGGTGCAGATCTGTGCTTGAGCGACTATTTCGAAGCCATTGAAGAGTCGGCTCTCCTCCCCATGCTGAATCTGTAATACAGGAACGCCCTTGGTGTCCGTCCCTTGGGCAGTTACAAGATCACTGTAGATGATGGTCACTTCATTACCGGATTAAAACTTCACACACTGATGCAGGGAAGACGGGACAGCGCCCGACTGATGTAACCATGGCCGGCCGAGGAGGAGTGAGAAGGTTGCGGGGATGTCTATGACGTGGAAGTCGGTTGGCAGGATCTTTGTTCCGATGGTAATGGGTAAGGTGACCTCGCCTATCACGGCGCGGCATGTAGAGGTCATAAGCTTTGATGGTTTGTTTGGATGGGCGTAAATCAACACCATGAACGCCAACCACATCCATCATCCTTGAAGGCAGGATATTAATAGCAGAACCATTGTCAATGAATACACGGGGAATCTTCTTGCCATTTACTTCGACAGTGATGTACAAAGGCTCATTATGATCAACTCCGAACACTGGCTTGTCTAGCTCCGAGAAAGTGATGATGTTTCCATAGTGGATATTACCAATCATGTGGGTGACGTCCTCCGGGGTAATAGTGGATGGTACCATGGTGGCGGCGAGGTTTTGCTCGAGCATGAGGCGATGGGCTAGGGAGGAGGTGAGTAGGGACCATAGTGAAATATGGGCTTGGGTTTGTTTGAGTTGAGTGAGGATAGGGTCTTCTTTATCTAGGTTGGCTTGCTCGGGTTCCTTCCCAAAGACTTTCTTTGCACCTTCGGGTCGGATTGGTACACTTTACCGGATCTTGTAAGGAGACAAACTTCCGCACGTAGCTCCTCCAAAGACAATGGCGTGTCAGGACAAGGGGGCGAAGCTTCGGTCTTTTCGACCTCCTCGAAGATTTCGGCCCAAGAAAGAGGTTGAGAGGGCTTGGGGCTCTCCTCCTCTAGAGATTCGACTTCACTCACTAGTTCTTCTAAAGACAACAAGTAGCAAGAAGATTCTTTATTATTAGTCATTGAGATACAACCCATCTCATCACAGTCCGCCACAACAGGTTCGGCCGGATCAGTGATCTCACTAAGTTCTACCATGAGTACATTGCTAGCTACATAATCTCTAGGGTCTTCGATGACTCCCTTGTGGATGAGCTCTTGCACGGCCTTCTTGAGTTCAAAGCATTCTTCGGTAGTGTGACCGGTGCACTTGTGGTAGTGGCAAAACTTCGACAAATCGCGACCAAGACGGGGGAGATGTCCTTCTAATGGTTCGAGTATTTCTAATGTCACCAACGCCATGAAGATATCCACTATCGTGAGCCCTATCTTGTCAAAAGCGTCCATGAGCTCTAGGATACTAATCTCGCATGTTTGCACCATATTCACCCCACCCCCATTGTTAGGGAGAGGGTTATTCACCACATTAGGACCCTTCGGCTTCTCAATCTTCTTGTCATTGATCAACCCTTGTACCACACGCTTCAATTGAATACAACCATACGTTGTGTGCCCGATGTGCTTGTGATATTTGCAGAACTTGGAGGCGTCCAAATCACTTCTTGGGTAGGCAGGTTGGTAATTCTCTAAAGGCTTGATAAGACCTCTCTTGACTAACACGTCAAAGACTTTCCCCATAGGCATTCCAAAATCGTCAAAGTGCTCCCTCTCTCTTTGCGGCGGAGCTCCATTCCTTGTTACGGCTTGGACATCTAACGGGACCTCTTTCTGGACCATATTCACTTGGCCGCCGGCCTCCTTTCCACCCCTAGGAGGCGCAGGCGCAGTAGGAGCCTTGTAGCGGAAGGAATTGTTGTTGTTGGTCTTTGGACTTTCCTTTGGCGGCACAATCCCAGTGAACCCTGCTTCGTACCTTACTCCGGCGTCAACCATTTCCCGCAAATCAGGGAAGTAAACCATTACCTATAGCTGCTTTCATCTCCGGTAGCAAGCACTTGTAGAAAATCTGTTTCTGTTCTTCGCCTTTGGTGGGTATTGGACCTCACACAACCGATGGTTCCACCTCTTGTAAAAATCATAAATAGCCTCGCCGGGTTTTTGCATAGTGTTCTCGAGATCCGTTCGATTCACATGCCAATCCAAGTTAGCCTGATACTTCTCACAGAAAATAGCGCTGATCTGATCCCACGTTTGCCTCTCGCTTGGTTCTAACCCCAAGAACCAACGCAGAGCTATACCATCCAAAGTGCTATGAAATACGCGAGCCATTTGTTCGTTGGTGCAGTCACGAGCCCTCATGGCCAACACATAGCTATCCAAATGAGTCTTAGGACACGAGTCACCATGAAACATTGCCACCTTAGGCATCTTGAAATCCTTGGGGAGAGCCCCCACTTGGCTAGGGTTGATTGTCTTGGTAGTCGGTGCACTTTGCTTATCCACGGTCTCGATCAACTTTCGCATTTGCTCTTGCATGGCCATAACCACAGGGTGATTGGAGATGTCGGGGATAGTTTCTGACAGAATGACGGGAGGAGTAGTGGAAGCAGTAGCAGCGCCATCCCAATACTCAGAGGCAACGAGGGTGCGGGTAGTTTGCTAGCGGAGAGGTAGCCGCCAAGCAGTTCAGGGGAAGGTTCATAGACAGCCTTGTTCTTGCTCATGGTAGTGAAACCTTGTTGGGTGTAGAGAGAAGGAGGTGGAACATTGCGGTAGCTGGGAATGGGAAGGTAGTAGCATTGGTGTTGGGGGGACAGTTGGTATTGACCTCTTCATCCTCGACATAAATGAAATTCTCTCCATCGGGCACCAGTTTAGTCCCTTTTTGTTGAATGTGACCCTTCAAATGTTGGTTCTGATCCTCCAACATCTTGTTGCTTTCCTCGAGATTCTTGATCTTGGCTTCGGGACCGGCTAGGAAGTTCTGGAGGCTTGGGGAATACCATTGAGAGTAGCCTCGATGTTGAGCTCGGCGGTACTGGCAGGAGGAGCAGAGGCTGAAGCTGAAGCGGGAGTTGACATTGCTGATGACGAGACTGAGAACGTGGACGGAGTAGAAGCTTCACATTGTAGTCGACCACCCGAACGGATCCAAACTCGCTTTGCTGAAAGATTGAAGGGCAATGGATCTTTAGGAGAGGGGGAAGGCTCATGCAAAGTATATTTTAATTTACAAAAACATACATTATTTATATCCTAATTGGTTGGAAGGGATACCCCTTTTTCGCAACTAGTTAGAAGACTACGATCAGTGGAGGCCATCATTACGTCTATAGACCCCTCGTTTTTCACCTGCATTGCACACCCCCAAACGGACAATTTGGGCGAGGGTCCTACAGGGCAAGCGGCTTCCACCAACCATCGGATCCTACGACTAACCCTTCCTTAAAGGCATTTAACGTGATGTCTATGTTGCATCCTACGCAAGTTAATGATGAGCGGAGGTCTTGACAATAAACACTCATCTCGCCATGGCACGTCCTTATAGGGAAATCACTTTTTTGTGCACTTTCTCTCAAAGATCTCGATTCATCATTGACTTGGGGATGACTCGACATGGACAGCACGTTAATTGACTATTAAGAAAAAGCTAGCCAAACCAACGGTCAAAACCTAGGTGTGTTACCTATGCTAGTGTGGGTTGACACGGGTTAGGTAAAAGGTTCCCACCGCTCGCGGAACGTACACGGTGAGTGGAGTAGACGAGTGACTCGAAAAGAGGGCGACAGTAGCGCACAAATTCCTGCACATCGAATACTCCGGGAAATGGGGACCTGTGCAGTGCTGACACGGACTAGTGGTAGTGTGTGGCAAGAAACTAATTCTTTTTAAGGAGAAAAGAGAGAAGTTTTTGATGTTAGGATGATGCAATGCAATGTATGAGAGAGAGAGAGAGAGAGAGAGAGAGAGAGAATAATGTACAAGGGAGCATAGCAGAGTTTTGTTTGACCCTAAAACTAAAGCGAAGATAACAAGGGTACATGTACAAGGTACAAGGTACAAGTATTAACATGGCGGAGTGCGCGGGTGCATGTGTAAACATGGCAGGTGTGAGCATGTGTAAACATGGCAAGTGTGTGTGCATGTGTAAACATGGCAAGTGTGTGTGCATGTGTAAACATGGCAGGTGTGTGCATGTGTAAACATGGCAGGTGTGTGCATGTGTTAAACATGGCAAGTGTGAGCATGCGTAAACATGGCAAGTGTGTGTGCATGTATAAACATGGCAGGTGTGTGCATGTGTTAAACATGGCAAGTGTGAGCATGTGTAAACATGGCAAGGTATGTGCATGTGTTAAACATGGCAAGTGTGAGCATGTGTAAACATGGCAAGTGTGTAAGGTGCATGTGAGAACATGGCAGACATCATGATGTGAACGAAAGTTAGACCCACTAAGTTTGAAAAAGTTTCAAAGCAGTCCCCAGCAGAGTCGCCACTGTGAATACCCCTTTCCGATGAAGCGACGCATGGGAAGTATCTTGTGATTATTTTATTACAAAAAGGAATATTCTTAACAACATTAAAATTATGAGAGTCGCCACGCCGTTTTAATTAAAGCCAAAACATTGAAAAAAGCATTTTTAATGGGTTCGGGGGTCAAATTACAACAAGAGAAGAATATTGAACGTTATCACTCCTATTGCCCGAATTGATCGGTCTTTCTATCATGATGCGGTGTATGTAGTGTGTTAGTGATTTAGACCGGATCCGAAGATTGCCTACGTTCCTCTCAATGCGAGAAGCTCAGGTCAGCGTAGTTCGCAGAGAATTAGAATAGGCAGAAGAATCGGGATCATGCATAATGAGGGGGAATTACCTAAAGATTAGGGTTTAGAAATAGTTCCTAGATCATCCTCGGGTTGATGAACCCTCGATCATCATCGGCTATGAAATAACATGTAATTATGAAGATCGCAACCCTAAATATAGCATAAATAAGGTTTTAATCTATGAACACAATGAACATATGAAGAACATATGAATGAACATGCGAAGCATATGAAGAAACTATGAATAACATGCAAGAACATGAATATTAAAGATCTACATTAGAAATAATGCAAGAACGCGAAGAAATAAGTTAGAAAACTTACCTATGTTGGCAAGAAATAAACCTTGATCTTCTTGGAGGTTTGAATGCTAATTAGAGAGAAAAATAGTGTTTAAGAACTCTCAAATTCGGACTTAGAGCTCTCAAAATCGGATCCCTAAACCAATAGCATGGATTGGTTTATATAGTAAACTGAGGGGAAGATCTGATGGTCCAGATCATCCAGCGCAAGGTTGGCCGCCTGGCCATTGTTGAAGCCGGTTACAAGAGTGGCCGCGTGCCAAGATCAACGCGGAGCAATGTTGGCCGCGTGGCCAAGGCTGCCGGCTGACTTGATTCTTAAGCTAGGGTTTCTGCATGGTTTTAAGGAAACCATTTATTACCTAATTTGATAGATTTTGCCATAAATGAGATATTTTTGGGAATCCGGGACAAGTCTTTGTAAGGTTTCTAATTCCTATAAAGTCCTTGTATATTTGGGAAAGTCCTAATAAACTCATTTTCAGGTCGGGTACTAACAGGAGGGTTTAGAGGTAAAGGGAAAAATGGATTCAACGAATTTTACATGTCGTGAGACATATATTTTGTTAGTGACAGTGTCAAGGCAATAGTAAGCACTCTGAGTGGGGGAATACCCGATGAAGACACAAGGAGTAGAGCGGGGTTCAAGTTTGTGAGTTGTGTAGGGGCGGAGCCATGGATAACAAAGGCATCCAAACCTACGGAGTTTGTGGTAGTTGGGGTTGTGTTTATGGAGGACGAAATATCGGGACTGGAGTTGCAAGGTGGGAGTGGGCATGCGATTTATGAGATAGCATGCGGTGGAGAAGGCATGAGTCCAATAGTGTTGTGGCATGGAGGAGTGAGATAGAAGGGAGAGACCAGTTTCAACAATGTGGCGATGCCGACGTTCAGAGTAGCCATTGTATTCGGGTGTGTGGGGAGGAGAAGTAAGATGTTGAATACCTTGGGAAGCAAGAAAAGGACGTAGTCCAATGTATTCCCCTCCATTGTCACTATATATGGTTTTGATTAGACGGCCAAAGTGTTTTTCTGCCATGGTTTTGAAGGTGGTAAAGACAGAGAAGGTATCATTTTTGTGTTTAAGAGGGTAAAACCAAATGTATTTAGAGTGATGATCAACAAAAATGATGTAATACTTGAAGCCATCATGAGAGAGAAGAGGGGATGTCCATATATCACTTTAAAGAATCAAGGGGACCAAAAGAACGTATAGTATTATTGAAAAAGGTAACTTGTGACTCTTATTACAATCGCAGGAGTTGCAATGAAAATCACTGACTCTAGGAATTCTTAAATGAAAACTATTACTAATTTGACGCAAAATTGAATACGAAGGATGACCCAGTCGATGATGCCATTTGACGGTGGAGAAGACCGAAGCAGAGTGAATGATGAAGCGAGATGGATGCCATTCATAGATGCCGGAATTATTGTGACCTTGGAGGAGGATGGTCCCGGTTTGATTGTCCTTCACAACAAACGAATTTTTAATAAGTCTATCATGGAGTTCATCAAAGGTAATGGGTGTCTCACGGTTTTGAGCGACGGAGATCACGGAGTCATTGATTTGATCAAGTATACGATCAATTATATCATCAGGATCAAGAGGACGACCAAGGGAGGCAAGTTGGTCGGTGCAATTTTTGATATCGTGCATGAACTCGGTAATGGTTCGGGTGCCTTTGGTGATATTGCGAAGGCGATCTTTGAGTTGTTTGAGGTGGCCTTTAGATGGGTTGACATAGGTTTTGATGAGGGTGAGCCAAGCTTCATTGGTGGTTTTGCAAAGTGATATTAAAGGGACAAGAGAGGGTGAGAGTGAACCGGAAAGAGCACCAAGAATTAGTTTGTCCTGTCGAAACCAAGTTTTGTGAGCTGGATTTCGAGAGACGGTGGTGGTGGCGGTGTGGCTGGGGTATCCCCGGAGGCGGCAACCGCTGGTGTTGTAGTTGTTAGGTTTTCCTCTGGTTGGGGAAGGTTCCATCTAGGTATGGGTAAAGATCCAGTCCAAAAAGGGTTGCTTCTATTTAAGTTTTCCAAGCTATATAATTTGTGGATGTTAGTTTAAGAATGTGTGATAGGAGATCATGATGAGAGGTTTTGACGGGTCATCGTGGTTGGGAACAAGGGAGAGCTCGGACAATGAAGCAGCCATGGTGGCGGCGGTTTAGGGTTGAGAGGGAGGGAGCCGGAGGTGCGGCAATAGGTGTTGGAAAAATGTGTAAATGTGTGAAGGAAATTTGAGAAATTGCGCGCGTTTCTTAAATAAAAATCATTTGTTGATTAAAGAATAACTCCTACTTGTTAGTAATAAATTGGTGTGTCCAATTTATGTAATGAAAAGTAGAAGTTGAAATGCTCAAAAATGAATGGGTAAGTTGGGGAAGTGGGTTACTATCCCACATGGAAAGGGAAGGGAAAATTCCTAGGATCCTTCCTTGTAAAAGGGTATCCCAAATGGGATAATGGGAGAAATAATGTTCTAAGACCATTTGTGGGTAAAGCCAAGTGAACTTCTCCCACATTGGTTTAGAATAAAAGTTGAGCTAGTATAAATACAATTACCCATTTGTATGGGTTAAGATTGTGTAGACTAGAGGCTCTCTCTCGCGCCCGGGTGCGCAGGGGGGGGTGCAAATTTAGTTGGAAATTTGTCGATTTATGCCACGGACCACTGGACTCATGTGTGCGCGTCCTGCGGACACGAATGTAGCTCCGAAATGGCCTAGGCGTGACAAGCTCACTTTTGATTATTTTTTCCGTCCCTGAATTTTTGAATTCGGCTGGAACAGAATCTGTAACAGTCAGAATTAAAAGCCATTCATTGCATAATTAATTTTGTAACAGCCAAATTAATTCCATTGATTCCCAGATTAATTGGGTCATTTGAGCAGTATAAAATGGTGTTCTGGACAGCCATTTTAACACACATTTTCAAACAGTCTCTCATCTTTTTGCTTAGCGTTTTCCTTGGCCCTCCTGTTTTTCTGGTGGTGATTCTTTCAGGCACATCGAAGTTCGCCGGAGGCACTATTGTGCAGTCGTCGTCCGGTCCGTCCGTTGTATCCTGGGAGACAGGCGTCCAACGTATCCTCAAGCACAACACCGGTGAGGGGACGAATTTGTCTTAAGGACAGTGTTGGTTTACACGACTCGGACAAACCCAACTACACCTCGTTCCAGTTTCTAATTTCTGTTTTGTATTTCAATTCTGTTTCTATTCAATATTTGTGTAATATTTATAACAATCTTAAGACAAATTCAATCCTTCTCTGTTGAAGAGAAACAGAATCAAAACAGTGAACTAAATTGCTTTGTTTGTTTTCAGAAAATGGTTTCTGACTCGAACACCTCAAAGCAAGTTGCTGGAGCCGACCCTCCTCGTGTGGAGACAGTGCAGAATGAGCAAAAACAGTGGTGATAAGACTGTTGTTGCTCCACCCGCTCCTACTCCGGCGCATCACAGCGAGAAACCGGAGAAGTTTGTTGGCCAAGACTTCAAGAGATGGCAACAAAAGATGCAATTTTACTTGACTACCTTGAACTTGAAGAGGTTTCTTAGTGAAGATCCTCCACAAGTTGGTGAGAATGCCGATGTTCAAGCCGTGACTGCGGTTGATGCTTGGAAGCATTCGGAATACCTTTGCCGTAATTATATACTGAATGGTTTGTCCGATTCATTGTATAATGTTTATAGTGAAAAGAAAACTGCAAAGGAACTTTGGGAGGCTTTAGAGCGCAAATATAAAATCGATGATGCGGGTGCAAAGAAATTTGTTGTTGGCCGCTTCCTCGATTATAAAATGGTGGACTCTAAAAGCGTTAAAAGTCAAGTAGAAGAGTTGCAAATAATAATTCATGAAATCCATGCCGAGGGGATGGTGTTGAGTGAAACATTCCAAGTGGCGGCTATAATTGAAAAGTTGCCTCCCGCTTGGAGTGATTTTAAGAATTATTTGAAGCACAAACGAAAGGAGATGGATGTTGAGGCACTTGCTATTCGCCTTCGTATTGAAGAGGGTAATAGGCCGCGGAAAAGAAGTTGAATCATCTTCTTGTTTCTAAGGCTCATGTGGCTAAGGCAAATGTGGTGGAGCATGGTGAAAGCTCCAAGAACAAAGGCAAGAACAAAGGCAAAGGTGCTTTGAAGCCTAAGGGAGGAGTCTCCAAGAACAAGTTTGGTGGAACTTGCTACAATTGTGGTATTAAGGGCCACAAGTCTTCCGAGTGTAGGAAGCCAAAGAAGGAAGCCAACGTGGTTGAAGATGCTTCCGAATTGCTAGCGGCGGTTATTTCCGAAGTGAACATGGTGGGTTCTAACCCAAAACAGTGGTGGATTGACACCGGTGCTACTAGGCATGTTTGTTCTAACAAAGACATGTTTAGTAACTTTGAAGCCCTTGAAAATGGTGAAAAATTATTCATGGGTAATTCGGCTACTTCCGAGGTCAAGGGACAAGGGAAGGTGGTGCTCAAGATGACTTCAGGTAAAGAATTGCTTCTCAACAATGTGCTCTATGTGCCCGATGTCCGGAAAAATTTGGTGTCCGGATCGCTTTGAACAAGCATGGTTTCGTATTGTGTTTGAGTCGGATGTTGTCACTTTGTCAAAGAATGGTATGTTTGTAGGAAAAGGGTATGTTGTGATGGGCTCTTTAAGCTCAATGTAATGGCAATTAAGGCCAAAGGAAATGAAATGAAAAATTCTTCCGCTTACTTGCTTGAGTCTTCCATTTTGTGGCATGGTAGACTAGGACATGTTAATTATGATACTATTCGTAAATTAATTAACTTGAATTGCATACCAAAATGTAAAATAGACTACAAACATAGATGTGAAATTTGTGTAGAAGCAAAACTCACAAAAACTCCGTTCCATTCTATTGAAAGAAATAATGAACCACTTGATTTGTTCATACGGATTTATGTGACTTCAAGTCAACACAATCACGTGGGGGCAATAAGTACTTTATGACTTTTGTAGATGATAACACTAAATTTTGTTATGTGTATCTTCTTAAAAGTAAAGATGAAGCTATAGAGAAATTTGTTCTCTATAAAAATGAAGTTGAAAATCAACTTAGCCGGAAAATAAAAGTCATAAGAAGTGATCGTGGTGGTGAGTATGAATTTCCATTTGAGGATATTTGTTCTCAACATGGAATTAAACACGAAACAACGGCACCTTATGCACCGCAATCCAATGGAGTTGCCGAAAGGAAAAATCGGACTCTAAAGGAAATGATGAACGCCATGATTATAAGTTCGGGGTTACGGATAACATGTGGGGAGATGCCGTGTTGTCGGCGAACTATGTATTAAATAAAGTGCCTCGAAAGAAATTAAACAAGAGCCCCTATGAATTGTGGCATGGAAGAATGCCATCTTACCAATACATGAAAGTGTGGGGTGTCTTGCTAAGGTTTTGATTCCAACACCTAAAAAGGTGAAAATTGACCAAAAACTATTGATTGCATATTTATTGGGTATGCACATAATAGTAGTGCTTATAGATTTCTTGTACATGAATCGAAAATTCAAGAAATACACAAGAATACTATAATGGAATCAAGAAATGCTTATTTCTATGAAAATATATTTCCGTGTAAAAGAAATGAAGCAAGTTCATCTAAACGGATATATAATTCAATAGAAGAAGAAGAAGCTCATCATGATGAAAATGATGAACAAGAACAAGAAATAGAACCTCGACGTAGTAAACGAGGAAGGATAGAAAAATCCTTTGGGACGAACTTTTTAACTTATATGTTAGAAAGTGAACCACAAACTTATAAAGAGGCCATGGGCTCTTCGGAAGGACCTTTGTGGAAAGAGGCAATTAAAAGTGAAATAGATTCTATTTTGCAAAATCACACTTGGGAGTTAGTGGATTTACCTCCGGGTTGTAAACCACTAGGATATAAGTGGATTTTCAAAAGAAAAATGAAAGCGGATGGGACAATTGACAAGTATAAGGCAAGACTTGTAATTAAAGGTTACAAGCAAAAAGAAGGCCTTGACTATTTTGATACATATTCTCCGGTGACGAGAATAACATCAATAAGAGTAGTACTTGCAATAGCCGCTTTAAGGAATCTTGAAGTGCACCAAATGGATGTAAAAACCGCATTTCTAAATGGTGATTTAGAAGAGGAAATTTACATGGAACAACCCGAGGGGTTTGTTTCACATGGGCAAGAAAAGAAAGTGTGCAAATTAGTAAAGTCTCTATATGGCTTGAAACAAGCACCAAAACAATGGCATCAAAAGTTTGATCAAGCCATGATAGGAAGTGGATTTAAAATAAATGAATGTGATAAATGTGTTTATGTAAAAGACACGGAAAATGGTTGTCATTTTATGTCTTTACGTAGACGACATGCTTATCATAGGAAGTTGTGCTAAGATGATCAAATCCACTAAAGATATGTTAAATTCGAAGTTTGACATGAAAGATATGGGATTAGCGGACGTTATCCTTGGTGTGAAAATTTCTAGAATATCCAATGGATTGGCTTTAAGTCAATCACATTATGTGGATAAAATTCTTAAGAAATTTAACAAAGATGACTTAGCTATCTCTAAAATTCCAATTGATCCAAATCTACATCTAACAAAGAATAAAGGTGAAACCGTTTCTCAAGTTGAATACTCGAGAATTATTGGAAGCCTAATGTACTTGATGAGTTGTACAAGACCAGATATTGCATACGTGGTAAGCAAACTGAGTCGTTACACTAGTAATCCGGGTACGGAACATTGGAAAGGTATAGTAAAAGTACTTAGGTACTTAAGATATACTCGAGATCATGGATTACACTATACGCGTCATCCTGCGGTGATAGAAGGATATAGCGATGCTAATTGGATATCCGACATCAAAGACTCAAGGTCTACGAGTGGATATGTATTTACTTTAGCAGGAGCTGCTATATCATGGAAATCTTCAAAACAAACAGTTATAGCTAGATCCACGATGGAATCTGAGTTTATAGCGTTAGATAAATGTGGTGAAGAGGCCGAGTGGCTACGCCAATTTATAGAAGATATTCCCAGATGGGAAAAACCCGTGCCCGCAATATGTATACATTGCGATAGCCAATCAGCGATTGGAAGGGCACAAAACTTTATGTATAATGGTAAGTCTAGACATATACGTCGAAGACATAATACCATTAGACAACTACTCTCAACTGGTACCATTTCTATTGACTATGTAAAGTCAAAAGAAAATATTGCGGACCTTTTAACAAAAGGATTAATTAAAGAGTTAGTTGAAACATTGAGATATGGAATGGGACTAAAACCTCTTGGAAAGTTAATCACAGCGGAAAACCCAATCTAGATGACTGGAGATCCCAAGAACTAGATTCAATGGGACCACCTAACTGTTAAAAGACTAGAGCGTCACTGTGGGGGAAAACCCAAGCCCATTCTATTAGTGACATCCCGAAGGGACAAGGATAAGCAAATGCTTTTAATGACTCTTACGCGTCGAGAAAGTCACGCGGGGTAAACGGGTTACCTTTAAGACGTCACCTATGTGAGAGAGAAGTGGGGCCGCTTCGAGGAGAATTGTGTGAGGCTCAATTCTTAGACCCTCTCGCAGAACCAGGTACGTGTTCAGGGCCACGAACGAACACAGCTATGAGAACGGAAATGTGTCAGGACATTACCTGTGTCTAGTATATGACCGGCTACACAAAAAGCATATCGATTCAAGGACATCGCGTCTATCGACTTGCGAGTAGAGTAAATATGCTAGTACGAGCGGAGGTTCAATGGGCATTATTCCCACACCTACGTATGCAAGTTTTTGTCTGCCGGATTTATCACCATATTCCTCTTAATTTCCTTCATGTGGGGGATTGTTGGAAAAATGTGTAAATGTGTGAAGGAAATTTGAGAAATTGCGCGCGTTTCTTAAATAAAAATCATTTGTTGATTAAAGAATAACTCCTACTTGTTAGTAATAAATGGTGTGTCCAATTTATGTAATGAAAAGTAGAAGTTGAAATGCTCAAAAATGAATGGGTAAGTTGGGGAAGTGGGTTACTATCCCACATGGAAAGGGAAGGGAAAATTCCCTAGGATCCTTCCTTGTAAAAGGGTATCCCAAATGGGATAATGGGAGAAATAATGTTCTAAGACCATTTGTGGGTAAAGCCAAGTGAACTTCTCCCACATTGGTTTAGAATAAAAAGTTGAGCTAGTATAAATACAATTACCCATTTGTATGGGTTAAGATTGTGTAGACTAGAGGCTCTCTCTCGCGCCCGGGTGCGCAGGGGGGGGTGCAAATTTAGTTGGAAATTTGTCGATTTATGCCACGGACCACTGGACTCATGTGTGCGCGTCCTGCGGACACGAATGTAGCTCCGAAATGGCCTAGGCGTGACAAGCTCACTTTTTGATTATTTTTTCCGTCCCTGAATTTTTGAATTCGGCTGGAACAGAATCTGTAACAGTCAGAATTAAAAGCCATTCATTGCATAATTAATTTTGTAACAGCCAAATTAATTCCATTGATTCCCAGATTAATTGGGTCATTTGAGCAGTATAAAATGTTGTTCTGGACAGCCATTTTAACACACATTTCAAACAGTCTCTCATCTTTTTGCTTAGCGTTTTCCTTGGCCCTCCTGTTTTTCTGGTGGTGATTCTTTCCAGGCACATCGAAGTTCGCCGGAGGCACTATTGTGCAGTCGTCGTCCGGTCCGTCGTTGTATCCTGGGAGACAGGCGTCCAACGTATCCTCAAGCACAACACCGGTGAGGGGACGAATTTGTCTTAAGGACAGTGTTGGTTTACAAGACTCGGACAAACCCAACTACACCTCGTTCCAGTTTCTAATTTCTGTTTTGTATTTCAATTCTGTTTCTATTCAATATTTGTGTAATATTTATAACAATAGGAAGGGAGAGATCACGGATCTCGGGCTGATACCATATAAAGGTATGTACTAGAATTGTTTTAGGCATAAAACCTTCTGAATTATTATTGATAATACTATGAGTATTTATACAAGAGAGATGCTTGTGTATCAAGCAATGGAATCCTAATTGTAAAAGAATTCTAGTACAGATAATTAAGGAAATACAAATAAGCTAGAATTAGGAAAGTAAATATAGAAGAAGCTAGGTAACTTCCTCTTTATCTCTAACAGCCGCATGTGTGTATTAAGGGGCCGGGGTGTAGAAAAAGAAAGAAAGAAAGAAGGAAATTATTGAGATGTGTAGTGTGGACCACTCTAACTCTACTCTCTTATATATTCTTGGTTTTTAATTTGTTTAATTTTGTTTGTTTACAAGATACTCCAGTAGCGGAGCCTATAGTATATAAAGCAGAGGACTGTACTGGAGGGAGGGAGGGGAAATTGGTCAAGTAGCTTTCAATTTGGCAAGGAATGAATGAAGCTATAGCTACGACTACGAGGTAGTCTGTATACTGCTCATTATGTTATCAGTTGCCTGCTTCATGCTTCTGCTCCTCCAATTGCATCCTAACTATTATTTACTACATCACCATCTTTTTCTTTATTACTACTGTACTAGTTAGGAATAATATTAATGCTCACCTCACCTCACCTCACCTCACCTCACACGCTAGCTTATACAAAAACTGCACCTACTACGCTAATTAAGTGTCCCTTTTTTTCATTTTGAGACACAGCTTCTATAGTACTCCACTCATTAATTAATTTGTTGACATCTCTAAAGTCTACCTGCTTGCCACCGGCTATCACTACTACACTGCTACGAATGAACTTTGAGTAAAATTTTTAGGTTTATATGATTGTTGATGATGTATCAATAACAATTTTTAGATTATCATTAGTATAATTGAATCAACTTAATCTTATTGCTCCAATTTCTTTCGTACTAACGACAAAAAATAATGTTTTTTTTTTTTTTTTAGACGGAGGTAGCATATCATATGACTAATATCATCAATCTCAATTAGTTAGTGACCAATACAACCTAGCTCCACCTAAAATCATAGTATCCATTATGCACATATATTCACACATCTAAGATATTGATCCATATGGTTTATTATCATTCTACATCCATCTTAAAATTAGTTAATGCACTAAGCGTCCTCTTTTATAAAACATATATTGGCATACATATCTTAATAGTCAACTGAGAATTTGTCAACCATCACGGAATGAATAATCGCCTCGCAAATGAATGTACACTAGGACATGGTCAAGTTCTGAATTCATGTTGATCATTTTTGGGCAGAATTACTTTTTTTGGTTCCGTATTATAGTGCCCAAAACCCTAATTGTAAACCTAATGCTCAAAAACCTAGTATCCGAGAGCCTAATATCCAAGTCCTTAATATTCCAAAATTTGAACGCGAATAAAAAAAAATTTAGGCTTTGTGCGCTCCATTTTTTTGTCTTTGAATGTGAATTTAATTTTTTCATTATGTAAAATTTTGATCCCCCTGACAAAAAATCCTAGATACGCCACTGGTCATGGATCTAGAGCTAGCAAGCTAAACCACGTACATATCCAAAAAATGAATGTTGACGTTTAAATTTACATACTCCATCTGTTCCGGAAAGATAGTCCCACTTTTTTCGTTGTTACTACGAATGAACTTTGAGCAATAATTAATGTTACTTTTAATTAGTTTAATGTGAATCTAAAAATTGATATTGATATTATTTATAATGGTGTATCAATAACAATTTTACATTTTCATTAAAATAATTAAAAGTAACTTTAATTATTGCTCAAAGTTCCTTCGTAGTAACAACGAAAAAAGTGGGACTATCTTTCTGGGACAGATGAAGTATTTATTTTGAGAGAGGACATGAAATTATATACTTCCTTCGTGTCTTACACAAGTTAGACTTATTTTCTTCTTCGTCCATTTCATTTCAATTAAGACCGCCAAAAATGGCAAAAAATTATTTATTTTTATTTAATAAGACTCACTTGTCATACTCATAACAACAATTCACTTATTATTCCTTCTACTCATTCTCTCATATTTTATTTTTTTTTACTCACAATTCCTCCTCCACTATTTATATAATACTCCCTCCGTCCCACACCAGTGGGCACTTTTGGTCAAACCTACTTAAACTTTGACTAACATTTTATGCTAAATAATTTATCACCATAAAAATTAAAAATAGTTATTGATAATGTTTCTATTTCTTATTTAGTATTTTTAATTTTTTTTATGAAGATTAATAATTTAGCATAAAATGTTAGTCGAAATTCGAGTTTGTTTGACCAAAAGTGCCGATTGGTATGAGACAGAGGGAGTACTGTTTTTTCTTAATCTCCGTGCCCAACAAGTTAGTTTCACTTGTGATGAGACGGATGGAGTATATCGTGTGTACATGTTTCTTCATTGTTAGAGATTGTTGACAAATGTGCAAGCAATAATACCAAAGGTCTTGGTTAGTTATTTGAATAGTCTAGTATATGAATAATATGGTTCATGAATAAAGTAGTACATGTATCTATTTATGATAAGATATAGATTATGTAAAGTCTCTTAGGAATATTCTTATGTCAAGTATAAATAGGGATGTCATGTAAGTTGCAAAGTATTAGTTGAGAAATACAAAAACCATAGTATTTTCATCTATATCTGCCCCATATATTTTCTCCAGAGATATATCCTCCTATATTATCAATATTAATACCTTCCGATCCTAACAAGTGTGTCAGAGTTTCTGTTCTGTTGAAGGTAGTTCGAGAGAGAGAGAGAGAGAGAGAGAGAGAGAGAGAGAGAGAGAGAGTTGGTTTGGCAAAATGGCCAACTTGAGTGAGTCACCACATATCCCAATATTCTCCAGTGAGAATTATAATCATTGGGTCGTGAAGATGAAACAATCTTTAGTTCTAAGGATTTGTGGGAGTACGTTGAAGACGGCTTTGAAGAACCTGAAAATCCGAGAGCGTTGAATGATGAACCAAGGAGAAAATTGAAGGAGGACTGAAAGAAGGATGCAAAAGCTCTTTCATTTATCCAACAAGGCATGTCTTCTAATTTGTTCTAAAAAATAGTGAGAGCGACTACCGCAAAAGAAGTGAAAGTCCCAGTTTTTATTAAAACGCTCTTAAGGCCGAAAAATGATATAAGTTTATGCGCAACAGAATGGATATTTTCTAGGCCTTATAGTTGTTGTCTAACAAATATATTTCTAATCTGAGGTGTTTTATAAATAGGAATGTAATGTAAGTTGCAAAGTATGACTTGGGTTTATTTTCTTAGACCGAACCACAGACCAAACCGTTAAACCGAACAGTCAGACCGCATATATTAGTCATATATTTGTATGTTAAGTAACATCCACAATTGAAATATTAAAAAAAAACATTACGTTAGACCATTTTTAAATCTTGTTTTTCATCTTATTCAATATTCATTTCATCACATGTTATATTTGTGGAGGCACATAGTTAACAAAATTCTGCGGTGTGTTCACTTCATTCGGATTCTTTATTTGTTAAATATTATTCTTCCTCCGAATTTTATCTTTTCAATAAAGTTTAAACCACGATTTAAAGTGTCATATGTGTTGGATATTATGCCCTAGGCCCTTGAGAGAGGTCTATGCGTTATATCATAGCTTCATTGTTATAGAGATAACAAACCCGATTATTATATCATTTGCATGTTTATTATAATAATCATTATCCCTAGCACTTATGAAGGGCTAGCATGAGTTTAATGGATAATCATATGATGATTATGGTGCATAGGATGCGGATTAAACTTGTGGGCACTTGTTGGAGAACAAGGTACTGGATAGACCCGTTGTAAGATTTATGTCATGGTCAAATGTCATAATTAAATCTCATAATAGTTATATCATTTGATATCCTTAGACCTGAGATTATCATAGTCTTCCACATGATGAACATTATGTTTGACGTACTCAAACGCTACTATAAAGGCTACGATTGTCATAAACATATTCATGTAGGGAAGAATGATAAGTCAAGATGGGATTTTTCCCTCTCTCAAGAGAGATATCTGCTTGGCCACTCGATGAGTGAGATTGATGATAGTACATGGCCATGCCCAAATGAATTGATGTGTTTAATGTCATTTGCTAATATCAATCTACTCGGGATCGAGAAAGCATTGGACAACATTAGTTGACGTGGACCATGACTTATGTCCAATATGATATCGCGTGACAAAGGGATTGTGATATGTTCTATAAGGTTACTTTGGACATTCAAATTTATACTAATTGGGTAGTCATAATGGCTTGCTAGAGTCTGCTTTAAGGGTGTCAGCGGTTCGGTTCAAACCGTGGTTTGAGACCGAACCGAACCAAATCAAGTGGTTTGGTTTGGTTTTTATACTTCCGTGGTTCAGCTCGGTTTGAAAATATCATAAACCGCGCGGTTCGGTTTGGTCTGTGGTTTGACTCTTATAAACCGACCAAACCGAACCGAACCAAACCGTATCAGACCGAACCGCGGAACCGAACCGCAAAACCGATATTCCAAACCGTGCTATGAACCGTTGATCATTTCTTACATTTAATCTGGATCATTCATTTAACACATACATATAAAAGATAAATTTATTTCACACCCTAAATCACTTCCCATTTCTTTCATTTCTAAGAAGAGGCTCTCCACTCCATCCAGTCTTCCCCGATAATGAAGCGCCGCCGACCCTTCCTTCTTCTCCGGCGGTGATTGCTTCCTTTGCTCCATCCCCGATGCCGACCGACCCTTCCTACTCAGGCCTCCCTCTTCTTCCAGTCTTCCCCGATAATGAAGCGCCGCCGACCCTTCCTTCTTCTCCGGCGGTGATTGCTTCCTTTGCTCCATCCCCGATGCCGACCGACCCTTCCTACTCAGGCCTCCCTCTTCTTCACTTTGAATCTTCATCTTTATCAAGATATTCGAAACCTTAACTCGCCTATTGAAAGGTATATTGTACTGATTTATTTTGTTTCATTAACTTCATTCTTAAATCAATACTCTACCTTTGTTAATTTATTCGTCAATTTCATTTTTCTCCGGTGGCGATCGCTCCTCTCAACCGCCGACGCCGACTGCCCCTTCTCCGGTGGTGATCGCTCCTTTCTTCCGTCCCCGACGACTGCTCAAGCGCCGACGCCGACCGCCCCTTCCTTCATCTTTATCAGGTAATTCGAAACCCTAACTCGCCAAATCACTTCTCAAGAATGTTGCTGATGGGTTGTAAAATTCTGGGTTGTTTGGTTGAACATTCGGTTTGAACCTCGGTTTGGACCTTTGTTTGAACCGCGGTTTGGACCTCGTTTTGAACCGCGGTTTGAACCTAACCGTGACAGTTTGGTTCAGTTCGGTTTGGAGGTTTGTGTGGTTCAGTTCAGTTTGGAAAAATTCCAAACCGATGACTAGCGGTTTGGTCTCTAAAGCCCCCCAAACCGAACCGAACCCAACCGTTTACACCCCTAGTCCGCTTATGACTTACGGGTTCTGATTCGTTCGGACTCGTTACCAACTTAGTATAATCCTATTGGGTCACACACAATAGAACGGATTGAAAAGGCCGAAAATCTGGGAAAATCAAACTAGGAGACCGTACGGCTTGTATGATGGCGTACGGCTCTGGTGGAGCCGTACGGCCGCCCCTCCCGTACCAGTCCAGTTTGTTCAGTTTTCTTGACTGAAAAGGAATCCTGATCCCAAACGAAATTAGGTCAGACCCTTATATATGATATACAGCCGGGTTTGACAACCTCTATTGTTGATTTTGGAAATCAATAATCATTGTTTTAGAAACAATAAATTATAGAGAGGTATGATTATTTATTTTGAGATTGAGAATCATCAAAATACAATGATCAATGGAGCAAAATAATTCCTACGAAGAAATCGTTTCTTCATCAAGCCTTGGGTCTAGCAATCCAGGTCAAGAAGGTATTCTTGATATCCATTCGACGTGTGGATACCGATGGAGGGTGTTTCCTTTAGCACCTTAAATTCCGTGTTCATGAATGCGATCTTCAAGGGTTAGTTTCTTTCATCTTGTATTTAATCTAATCAACATGCACGGATCCAGGCTCATGGGTGTTTGATCTTATGTTAATTCTGCTGCGCATGATGCATCAAAACCCAATAATGGTATCAGAGCCCCGTTCGTTGTTGATTATTTTAATACATCATGTTTAAATTATTTAATTTGATTATATGAATTTTTCATGATGATAAAATGAATGTATGATTTGAAGTTTATATGCGATATGAAATTTATGAGCATGAATATGGAGATTATGTAATTATTATATTGATGTGATCTATATGAATAGTTGCATGTTGGGATTATCAATAAATAATTGGATTATGTTTATTGATAATTGAGATCTAATTTGTGTATGTTATAAATTGTTTATTCATGATATTGGTTAGATCTAATAAAATTCGTAATCTGTAAATTCGTGTTGGTTTAATATGATTAATGCATGAATACGATATTATGATTGATCGAATTTTAAAATTCTGAAAAATCTGGGGAAACTGGTATGTATCACTGTACGGCGCCTGTGGAGGCGCACGCCTCCCACAGAGCCGTACTGCTGCTTAGGTTTTCTGGGTAGATTGTTTTGTTTTTCTGATTTTTTGATTGTTCAGTAAATCGTTTATAGAATTAGAATTAGAAATCGAATCTGGTTTCAGATGGCTGGTTTACGAAACCGTGTTTCCTGAAATATGATTCAATCCAGAAAGTTGCAGAAATCAGAGTTCTAAAGAGTTCCGAATTGCTGTAATCTTTGAAATTGATGAGACAATGAATGATCTTGAAACAAGTGACCAATCTATACGGGAATGTGGATGCCATTTGGCTTAGTTTCGACCGTATTGAGAAGTTACTTGGTTTCTTGATTTTAGTACGGCATTGTGGATACCTTTTGGCTTAGTTTCGACCGTGCGTTTTGTGCTATCAATTTATATATATTCTGCGGAAACAAAAGTTTCAGAATTTGTCCCCTATGAGTAAAGTGCAAATTGTTTGCAAGAGAAGGAAACTAAATTTGGATTAATTTCATTGCATGGAACAATGGCAGACTTACGCCTTGTTTCTGGGAATGCGAATGAAATATCCAATCTGTAAATTGTTTACAGATGATTTAGATTCCGTCCCCATAAAGTTGCTTCATATTAAATCACAAGATTTTGCTTCTGTTAATTAATTTGATTAGTTAACATCCTTTATGCAAAGACTATATTATATTATGTTTGACATAATTAAAATATATGATGCATGTCTCTATGGATATAAACCTTCTTAAAATTTTAAGTTTTATGCCACTCACTATTTAAACACTTGTGAAGTACCTTGATCGTTTCGATGTGGTTTATCTGCCAAAGCAAGGCACATCATTCTATCATTGAGAAGCAAGATGAGGCAAAGGTTGTCTATACGTTTAAAGTGGTCAAACTTAATTAGGCTATCATAACGGTTATGGGCCTAAGGCATAAGATGGTATTAAAACATGTATGACATAAGATGTCACAAATCCCATAAAGGATCTAAGAGTCACATGTGATGTGATTGATAATGAGTTATCTACCTAAATAGCTTGGTTTTGAGGTTCATGCCAAAGCAGACTTACAAATCAAGTGAAATATGGATCTTAGCCCATTTAAATTATATTGTACAAGAGTTGTATTTGAAGGTGTATAATTTAGTGGGAGTATTTATGAAATACTTTAATATCTCTAAATGATAATGGTATGAAATATATGTGTATATTTATTTGAATATTGTGTAGAATGTTTTGAACTATAATCATGTATAATTACTGCAATTGACCCCACTTAAAGAGAATGAGATTAACTTCCTTGACCTAATCATGAGCTTAAGAATCATTCTAAAGTAAGAACGGAAGTTATGAATTCTTAATAAATCTTATTCCTAATAAACCTAATGCGTTAAGGACGAACAAAGACATTAATTAGATACATGTGGATAAATATATGGATGCCAATTGTCCTAAGACTTGCTACCATATATTTAGAACTTAAGAAGCTTCTGAAATATATGGATGCTTATGTGATAAGAAATTACGTAGGAAGCGTTCCTACAAGCAAGAAAGGCAAGAAAAATTTGAGATTGATTAGAGCCTAACATTCATGTGATGAATGAAAGGCATGTTAATAAGTTCTCATGTTTTGAACATGGTGATACATATTAATTACCTTAATTGGCTGGTTATCAAGTTAGTTTGGAACTAACAAACATATTTGATATTAATTCATAAGCGACATTTGATGTTTAAAATGCTATGTCTTAATATCAAATAGAAACCTTTTCGAACTCCAAAGGTTAATAAAGAATAAGGATTTAAAATAAAGGCAAGACAAGAGTTGTCAAGCCTAAAAGAAATATTTGTGGCTAAACCTAAAATCCTGAGGATGTAATTACTACTATGGCAATATGATTGACCATTGGAGAATTACAGTTTGAATCAAAAGATCAAAAGGAAGGGTAGTTGGACTACCACTACAAGTATATTTATGTTTATCTTTCTACATCTAAGTTCTTGGGTATTGGATACCGGATATGGATCCCACATTTGTAAGAATGTGTAAAACTTGAGAAATAGAAAGACTACTTAAGGAAGGTAAAGATTAACCTATGTGGTAGTAATGATGCAAAGGTTGCAACATTAATCATAGGAACCTGCGAAGTGTCTTTACCTAGTGGATTCATATTTGTTTTGAACAAATGTTGTGATGTTCTTACTTTAAGTAGAAATATTATTTTGGTTTCTTCATTAGAAGATTATGGATGTTTCTTATTTCGAATAAGAAAGTGTTACATTAAAATGATTTGCTTTATTGTATTGCTAATCATATAATGGAACTTTATATCCTTATCTTGGAAGAACAAAATAACGAGTATAATATAAACAATTGAAATCTGAATCTAAGGATGTAAGCGTTACACTCTTAAAAGCATTGATGTCTATGTCAAATAAAAGAAACACACAACTAAAATTCCATGGGACGGAGTTTTAAATTCGCATGATTTCGAATCATGTGATATGTGTTGGGTTTTGAGGCAACATGTGCAGCGGAAGAAAGCAATATAATATCGTTAAAACCCTAAGCCCCAAGATTAATTCATGATGATTAAATTAATATCAAGATGAATTTAGAATACTAACCGTTGTAGAGCGTTTAAATTTTTCGGATCTTCAAATCTTCAAGTCTTCAAGCTTTAAATTTGATCTCCTCGTTCTTCGTGTTCTTTGAATCAGGATCACAGGAAAACGAACTTGAGATGCTAAAGCAAACATCCTCTATGTGTATCCAAACGTGAACGAATATCTAGAACCATTCTAGATCTGGATTGCTAGACCCATTAGAAAACACTTTTTTAATCTTTTAAAGGCTATATGAATTTTTGTGTTCTTGATCTTTGATTCACAATCTTGGATCAAGAATTATGTTTCACAAACATACTAGGTTGTATTAGTTTAATGGATGATGAAAAGATGTATTTATAGTCCCTAGTCATTAACCCTTAAAGACCTAGAAGACCTAAATCCCGTCACCCAATTAAACAGGCCAAAACTGCCTCTAGGAACTCTGGCACGGTCGTGCTCACAAAGTGCACGGCCGTGCCAATGGTGCCGACCAAAAACTCCTTTGGCGAATAATGGTACGGTCGAGCATGTCATCTGGCACGGTCGCGCCATTTGGCACGGTCGTGCCATCTGGGCCGAACCTGCCAGATATTCAGCTTTTCCAATTTTAGCCTTTTTTTTATTCGTCCTTTTGTGTGTGACCCCATAGGATTATATTAAGTTGGTAATGGCTCCGACCAAGTCAAATCCATAAATCATGAGCGGACTCTAGCAAGCCATCATGACTACCCAATTAATATAACTTAACGACGTTCGTTCATCCTTATAGAACATATCACAATTCCTTTTGTTACGCGATATCATATTGAACATAAGTCATGGTCCACGTCAACTTATGTTGTCCAATGCTTTATCAATCCCGAGTAGATTGATATGAGCAAATAACATCGAACACTTCAATTCATTTGGGTATGGCCGTACACTATCATCAATCTCACTCATCGAGAGGCCAAGCAGATATCTCTCTTGAGAGAGGGACAAATCCCATCTTGACTTATCATTCTTCCCTACATGAATCCGATTATACCAATCGTAGCCTTTATAACCACCCGGTTAGGGGTAGCGTTTGAGTACGTCAAACATAATGTTCATCATATGGAAGACTATGATAATCTCAGGTCTAAGGATAAATGATATAACTATATGAGATTTAATTATGATATCTGACAATGACATAAATCTCATAGGTGGGTCATATCCAGTACTTGTTCTCCAACAAGTACCCTTAAGCTTAATTTGTATCACATACACATGATCATCATATGATCATCGATTAAACTTATACTAGTTCTTCATAAGAACTAGGGACGGAGATTATTATTATAAACATGTAAAATATATAATAATTCAGGTTTGTTATCTCCATAACAAATGAGAACATGATGTAACGCAAGGCCTTTCTCAAGGGCCTAGGGCATAATTTCCAACAATCTCCCACTTGAACTAGGCCCAATCAATGCGTATCCAATACCATTGAGCTTAGCTTATGACCATCTTAACAGCATGTGGAGAATCTTATGTAGGAGGATTATCCTTGTTATCATCATAAAGTATTTTGCATATTTTGACATCTCCCATGTCAACGATTTCTCGTAGAAATGGAAATGTCTGACTGTGTGTGTTTGGATCATAGATGAGCCTTTGGCACCTTAGCTTGTGCAATAACAATTATTTCACAATGGAGGTCCATAGGATTAGTAGTACTAGAAACTATTTCTAGTTTTACTAATAACATCTATATTCAAACAATTCCCTTAGTTACAACTCTTGTAACTAAATACTCAACTTTATTCGGAGAATAATTTATAGTGTATTTGCTTGAAACTATTCCAACTAATAGCACTCACTTTAAACATATGTTTATACTGCGATTTAAATTACCCTTGTCGATGTGGAAGCATGAATCTATATAACCATTTACTAGATCATCTCCCATGTCAACAACCATCAAGAATGCATCCTTATTTCTTCTCAAGTACATAAGGATATTTTTGACCACTATCTAGTGACTTTCACTAGGATATGATTAGTTTGTTCTCATCATACTCCAAGTATACGAGTTATCCTGTCCAAGTATATAATATGACATACATGATGGATCCAATTACCGAAGCATATGGAAACCTAATCATGTATTCCTGCTCATTAGTCTTCCACTAAGACTAAGTCTTATCAAGAACATTGTCATTAGACAACTTTACAAGTTCTTCTTCAAAAATCTTGCATACTGAACAATTCAGTATTTTGTCTTTATAAGTACTTTGACACAAGCCAATCAACTTCCTATATGTATATCAATAGATATTAATTTCAAGGATGTAAGCGGCTTCTTCCTAAGTCTTTCATTAAGAAACTCTTTCAAAATGAATTATATGTCAACCACATATACAAGACTAAGAATTAGACTATGCTCCCACTAATTTCTTAGCAAATACAAGTCTCATCTTTGAAGAATTTCAAACGATTTGAATACTTCATCAAAATGATTGTTTCAACTCCAAGAAGCTTGCTTCAATCCATCATATGGATTTCCGCAACTTACATACTTTATTAGAATTTTCTAGACTATCAAAACCTTTAGGTTGTATCCAATACATCCTTAAGTGAGATCCTGTTAAGGAACTCTGTTTTGACATCTATTTGTCAAATTTCATATTCCAAATATGAGATATGACAATGAGAATTCTAATAGCTTAAAGCATGACCACGAGTGAGAAAGTTTTATCATAGTCAATATATGAGTCAATCTTTTCACATTTAGTCTTGCTTAATTAGTATGTTCCTTTGCTACCCACCCATGTTAGTTTTCTCCAAGAAAACTTAATTCCATCCTTCGGTTTTTACACCTTAGGTTAGAATGATCAAGTTCCAAACTTGATTATTATATATGGATTGCCTTTTAGATTTCATGACTCCAAGTCATTAATCTAATATGGAGCGGACATTGCATTTTGATAGGTGGTAAATATATCATTCTCAATGAATTTTACCTCAATACTTCCTATTTCCAGAAATCCAATATTTCTAATTATAAATTGTATCTTATCATATATGCAAGTAACTTGTGTAATCTTTGAATGGTTTTTCACAACTCCTTGTGAATGTTTGTTCAATTTCCATCTAAGGTTCTATGTTATTTTTGGGTCTCAAACCATTCGAGAGATATATTTTACTCCCACTGGTTGTTTTAGAGATAAACAATTTATCTAAAAAAGTACCATCATAAGCAACAAACGATTTGTTTCTTATAAGTAAAATAATATCCTCAAGTTTCCTTAAATATTCTATGAAAATACATTTATTAGATTTAAATGTGAGCTTGTTCCAAACAAGTCCTTTCCAAAAAGGTCTCACCATCTTAAATCTTCATGAAAGCCAAACCAAGTTTTTCTTTCATTCCATATCACATATGGTACCTTTGAACCTATTTTGATGGAACTTAAATTAGTGTAATTATAGCGGTTCCAATGTATAACCCTAAAATAAATAGTGGAAGATCAATTTTACTTATCATCTAATGAACCATATCTAATAAGGTTCTATATCTCCATGTAGACGCATCATTCCAAAATGGTATTCTTCATGGAGTTAATTTGTGAAACAATTTTACAACCTTAAAGATGATTATCAAATTCTTGGTTCAATTATTCATCATCACGATCGAATCGGAATCTTTGAATAGTTTTGCCAAGTAGTACCAATAGCCTCTTTTAGCATTGCCACTTAATGAACCATATACATCAACATATATTAGATTTAATCAGTCACTAGCCCTTTTGCTACTCCTAGTAAAAGATGTCTTGGTCCAAGTAAATAAGATTTGCATATATCATATGATTTAAAATCTATGACTTTAAAACTCCGTCCCATGAAATTTTAGATACGCGTCTCTAATTTATTTGATCAAAACAATTATGCCTTGAGAATTTAATTATTTATGTTATAGCCTTATATATTATATTGTTCTTCAAGATTTAAGATATTAGATTTATTTATATGATTTGACAATACAATAAAGCAAATCATAATAAATAAAACACTTTCTTATTTGTTGGTGTTGTATGCTCTAGGCACGTTATGAGAACGATTAATGTTATCTATTGATTATGTTTTAATAAAGATATTGAATGTTTGATTATTATATCCTTTGCATGTTTATTATAATAATCCCCGTCCCTGATAATTATGATTAATTGTTAGTATAAGTTTGATAGATAATCATATGATGATTATGGTGTATGTGATACAATTAAACTTATGGGTATTTATTTGAGAACAAATACTGGACTGGCCCATATAAGATTTATGTCATGGTCACAATATTATAATTAAGTCTCATATAATTATATTACTGGAATCTTTAGACTTGAGATTATTACAGTCTTCCACTTGATGAACATTATGTTTGACATATTCAAACGTTACCCCTAACCGGGTAGTTATAAAAAATATGATTGGCATAATCGGAATCATGTAAGGAAGAGTAATAAGGCAAGAAAGGATTTGTTCCTCGTCAAGAAAGATGTCAATCTTTGACCACTCGATGAATGGTATTGATGAAATGCATGGCCGTGCTCAAATAAGATTTGTCTTATCAATACATTCGGGATCGAGAAAGCACTGGACTATGTAAGTTGACCATTGACCATGGCTTACGTTTAATAGACATCGTGAAATAAAGAGTTGTAATATGTTCTATAAAGGATTCACGAACTTTGACAAGTTATATTAATTGGGTAGTCATGATGGCTTGCTAGAGTCTGCTCATGATTTATGAGTACAAATGTGTTTGGGCTTATTGTCAACTTAATATAATCCTATGGGGTCACACACAAAAGAACGAATTGTTTAAAAGGCTAAAAATGACTTTCTGCTGGTGCTCGGCCGAGCACCTCAAAGGACTCGGCCGAGCAAGAGAAACAGAAGGGCAAAAATTAGAGGCGCTCGGCCGAGCACCTCAAAGGACTCGGCCAAACAGGTCCAGTTCGGGCCAGATTTGCTGATTACGTATTGTGATGGGTTTTAACCTATTTCTCCTAAAGAGTTTAGGTTATATGAGTTTAAATACCTCTCCTAATAACCTAATCAGAAACAATTGATACCTGGTCAATTAAGAGAGCCTCCAAGAGAGAAAATATATTCTTCTTCTTCCCAAGAACAAGAATCATAGTTTTCATATAGCCTTCATAATAGAAATAGTTTCTATTGGGTCTAGCAATCCGGATCAAGAATTGTTCTTGATATTCGTTCGCGTGTGGATAAACATAGAGGGCGTTGGCATAAACTCCTCCAAGTTCGTAATCCAATTTTTGCGGTCATGTTCCTGCGTTCGTGATTCAAGGAAGCGCGAAGAACAAAGATTGGAGATCTCAGAATTTTAAAGCTCCATCACGGTTAGTGTTCTAAATTCATCTCTGTATTAATTTAATCATCTTGAATGGATTTAGACTTTGGGTTTATTTCGCTGCGCATGTTTGCTCAAAACCCAACAGTGGTATCAGAGCCCTATTCATCATGGTTATTTTTATAATAACAACATGTTTATGATATAATTGGATTATATGTGTTGGCATGCTATTTGAATTTAGTTTCATGATGTTTATGTGATCTGAATTTTATGCATGTATATGAGATATATAGAGATCATAAAATCGCACCGTTTAAATACGTTATGAGGGATCTAAGATTGTAATAATAATTTGATTATTATGTTCCTTATGATTATCAAAAATTAATTTGGATTGATTTGTTGATGATCTTTGTTTCATGAATAAATTGTTTATTCGAGGCTTTGATGAACATGGTGATTTGATCATCATGAACACCAAACCCTAATTGAATTTGGGAAGGCAATTAAAAATTTGAAATTTTTTGTTCTGATGCTGGTGCTCGGCCGAGCAGTCCATAAGACTCGGCTGAGCAGAAGGGATCAGAAGGTACGTTTTTCTGAACACAAAGGTGCTCGGCCGAGCACCTTGAAGGACTCGGCCGAGCGGAATGATTTTGGACAGAATTTGTTTTTTAGATGGCTGGTTTTAGAAATCGTGTTTCCTGAAATTAAATGTCATGTTTAAAATCACTTTGGATTGAATTTGTTTGTCAGATGGATGGTTTGAGAAACCGTGTTTCCTGAAAACAAATCTCAAGGTCAAAGTAATAAATCGATGAGACAAAAGAATTTAGAATCGAGTTACATTATGTAAGGGATTGTGGATGCCTTTTGGCTTAGTTTCGACCTTACATAGTTGCTTCTTCTAGTTTCTAAATTTGGTACGGGATTATGGATGCCTTTTGGCTTAGTTTCGACCGTACAATCGTGCTCTCAATTATGTGTTAAATAATTTATCCCCATAAATCAATCACATGAAATCATAGTTTAATTAATTGGATTAATTAAATTGTTAACCGATGCTTTATGTGTTTATATTATGTGACTATAAACATGTTACCATGCTATATGAAGTGAACCTTCTTTAAAATTTATGTTCCGTGCCAACCCATGATAAAACACTTGGGATTGCATGGGTATTTTCATGCGCGCTCTAACCATCGCGAGGTGCATTGATTTTATTCATGTATGAACAAGATTAGTGAAAGAGTGATTCATATACGTTTAAAGTGGGTTGACTTAATTAGGCTATCAAGAGAGTTTTGGGCCTAAAGCACAGATGAGATTAAAACATGCATGACATATGATGTCTTGATATAATCTCATAAAAGATCTAAGAGTCATATATATGATTGACAAGGAGTTATCTACCTAAATAGTTTAATTTTATGCATCTTGCCATCGCGAACGTAAAATTAAATGAAATATGGATCTTAGCCCATTTAAATTATATTATATATTGGATGTATATGAAGGTTATATAATTTAGTGGGAGTATTTGTGAAATACTATTAATTTAATATCTTTAATTAAGTTGGTTCTTATATTTAATTATATGTTTGCATAATTGTAGATAATGGCTCAAAGTACAAATTTATCATTGCGATCTATCCTTGAGAAGTAAAAACTTCAAAAAAATGGAGCTAACTACACGGATTGGATCCGTAGCCTTAGAATTGTTCTAATGTATGAGGACAAGCTCGATATTCTTGATGAGCCTGTTCCTGAAGATGAACTGCTTCTAATGCACCCAAGGATGAGAGAAACGCCTACAAGAAACACAAAAGTGATTCTCGTGAGGTGGGTTGTCTTATGCTTGCGGCCATGTGTCCAGAGCTTCAGAAGACTCTTGAACACTTGGAGGCATTTGACCTTGCTGCTTCGTTGAAAGATATGTTTCAAGAACAAGCAAGGCAAGAGAGGTTCGACACTATAGCTGCCTTGGTCTCATGAAAGATGAGCGAAGGGAAGGCTGTGGGCCCTCATGTTCTTAAGATGAAGGCTCATTTTGAGCATCTAAAGAGGCTTGGCCATCCCACTGATGTTGAGTTGGCCACCGATTTTATACTTAATTCATTGCCCAAAAGCTATATATAATCAGTTCGTCATGAACTTTAATATGCATGGGATGGATAAGTCCTTGTCTGAGTTACATGGGGTGCTTAAGACAGCGAAAAAGAAAATCGGTAAAGAAGTCGCTCCTGTGCTCATAGTGTCAAAAGATGGAAAAGGCTCTAAAGGCAAAAGAAAAAGGGGTAAGGCAAAAGTTTTCAAACCCAAAATTGGCAAGGCAATTGTTGCCAATGCTAATGTGGCTAAACCTACTCCTCAAAAGGATGCGATATGTTTCCACTGCAATGAGATTGGTCATTGGAAACGAAATTGCAAGGTTTACAAGGAAGAGTTAAAGAAGAAGAAAGGCAGTGGGACTGCATCTACTTCAGGTATCTATGTTATAGATATTCTACTTTATACTTCTAGTTCCTGCGTATTAGATATCGGATGTGGATCTCACATTTGTTTAAATATGAAGGCACTAAATAATAGAAGGCTACTCAAAGATGGCGAAGTAGACCTACGCGTGGGGAATGGAGCAAGAGTTGCTGCATTATCCGTAGGAACCTATGAAGTCATTTTACCTAGCGGATTAATTCTTGTTTTGAACAATTGTTATTACGTTCCGGATTTGAGTAGAAATATTATTTCAGTTTCTTATTTGGATAATGAAGGTTATAGTTTTCTTATTAAAAATAAGAAGTTATCTATTTATTTAAATGATATGCTTTATTGTACTGCATGTTCATTTAATGGCCTTTATGTTCTTGATGTTGAAAGTGGGAATAATGAAAATATTTATAATGTAAATAAGAAATCCAAACATAATGATGTAAATCATACTTATCTGTGGCATTGCCGTCTTGGTCATATTAATGAGAAGCGAATCTCAAAACTCCATGGGGACGGACTTTTAGATTCACATGATTTTGAATCATATGAAACTTGTGTACTTGAAAAGATGACAAAGACACCTTTTACTAAGAGTAGTGAAAGGGCTAATGACTTATTGGGACTCATACATACTGATGTGTGTGGACCAATGAGCAGCAGTGCTAGGGGAGGATATCAATACTTCATTACTTTTACTGATGATTTTAGCAGATATGGCTATGTCTACTTGATGAAACATAAAAGTGAGTCTTTTGAGATATTTAGAATATTTCAAAATGAAGTACAAAATCAACTTGGCAAAACTATTAAAGTACTTCGATCTGACCGTGGTGGAGAATATTTAAGCCAAGATTTTGACAATCATCTTAAAGATTGTGGAATTGTTTCACAATTAACTCCACCCGGAACACCACAATGGAATGGTGTAACTGAGCGGATGAATAAGACTTTATTGGATATGGTCCGATCCATGATGAGTCAAGTTAATCTTCCTTTATCCTTTTGGGGACATGCACTAGAAACTTCCGCTCTTACACTAAATAATATTTCAACAAAATCTATTCCAAAGACACCATATGAGATGTGGAAAGGAAAGAAGCCTAATTTTTCTTTTATGAAGATTTGGGGTTGTGAAGCTTATGTCAAGAGAATGATCTCTGACAAACTCGCACACAAGTCTGATAAATGTAATTTCGTGGGATATCCTAAGGAAACTAAAGGATACTACTTTTACAACCGTACGGACAAAAAGTGTTTGTTGCACGAGATGGTGCTTTTCTAGAGAAAGAGTTTCTCTCTAAAAGAACTAGTGGGAGTAAAATTAGTCTTGAAGAGGTTCAAGAACCCGAAAGTTACATGGAACAGAATGGTGGATCTGATCAAGTTTCACAAGGAGTTGTGGAACCCAATCAGAATACTCAAGTTCCTCGCAGAACTGGTAGGGTGCGATCCAAACCTGAGAGATATGGATTTCTCATGACGGATAGCAATGAAGTAGAAGTCATAGTTGATGACGAACCTACTTCCTACCAAGAAGCGATGTCCGCTCCTGATTCAGATAAATGGCTTGGAGCCATGAAATCTAAAATTAAGTCCATGTATGATAATCAAATTTGGAACTTGATTGATGTGCCCGAAGGTGTAAAATCCATATGATGCAAGTGAGTTTTCAAAAAGAAAACTGATAAGGATGGAAATGTGCATACTTATAAAGCTAGACTTGTAGCGAAAGGCTATAGGCAGATTCATGGAATCGACTATGATGAAACTTTTTCGCCCGTAGCAATGATCAAGTCTATAAGAAGTTTACTTGCCATAGCCGAATATTTTGACTATGAGATATGGCAAATGGATGTCAAAATAGCGTTTCTTAACGGAAACTTATTTGAGGATGTTTATATGACACAACCTGAAGGTTTTGTAATTCCAGAAAATTCTAATAAAATATGCAAGTTGCAAAGATCCATTTATGGATTGAAGCAAGCTTTAAGGAGTTGGAATCTTTGATTTGATGAATCGGTCAAAGAGTTTGGCTTCATCAAGAACGAAGATGAGCCTTGTGTATATAATAAGATTAGTGGGAGCATAGTATTATTTCTAGTACTATATGTTGATGACATATTGCTCATTGGAAACGACATTCCTGTACTGCAGTCTGTAAAGACTTGGTTTGGAAAGTGTTTCTCAATGAAAGATATGGGAGATGCCGCGTATATCCTTGGCATTAGAATCTATCGTGATAGATCTAAGAAATTGATTTGTTTAAGTCAAGATACATATATTGACAAAGTTCTTAAGAGATTCCGCATGGAAAACTCTAAGAGAGGAAATTTGCCAGTAGGCCATGGCATAACTCTAAGCAAGAATTAGTGTCCTAAGACAACTGATGAGCGTGAGAGAATGATTGGGATTCCATATGCTTCCGCAATTGGATCAATCATGTATGCCATAATTTGTACTAGACCCGATGTCTCGTATGCTTTGAACATGATGAGTAGATACCAATTAGATCTTGGTGAGAGTCACTGGATTGCAGTCAAGACGATTCTTAAGTACTTGAGAAGGACTAAAGATTCGTTCTTGATGTATGGAGGAATGGAAAATGATCTTGTTGTAAGTGGTTACACAGATGCAAGCTTCCAAACCGACAAGGATAACTCAAGATCGCAATCTGGATTTGTATTTGTGCTAAATGGAGGTGCTGTTAGCTGGAAGAGTTCTAAGCAAAGTACCGTCGCAGATTCTACAACAGAAGCTGAGTATATTGCTGCATCCGATGCTGCAAAAGAGGCTGTTTGGATCAAGAAGTTCATTGGTGAACTAGAAGTGGTTTCTAGCATTGCTAATCCAATAGACCTTTATTGTGATAATAATGGTGCTATTGCTCAAGCAAAGGAACCAAGATCACATCAGAAATCCAAACACATACTTAGGCGTTTTCATATCATTCGAGAGATCGTTGATAGAGGAGACGTAAATATATGCAGAGTACCGACTGATGATAACATTGCCGACCCATTGACAAAGGGTCTTCCACAAGCAAAGCATGAAGGTCATGTTAGGTCTATGGGTATTCGATACATTAATTAGGCCTAGTGCAAGTGGGAGATGTTGGTGTTGTATGCTCTAGGCACGTTATGAGAACGATTAATGTTATCTATTGATTATGTTTTAATAAAGATATTGAACGTTTGATTATTATATCTTTTGCATGTTTATTATAATAATCCCCGTCCCTGATAATTATTATTAATTGTTAGTATAAGTATGATAGATAATCATATGATGATTATGGTGTATGGGATACAATTAAACTTATGGGTATTTGTTGGAGAACAAATACTGAACTGACCCATATGAGATTTATGTCATGGTCACAATGTCATAATTAAGTCTCATATTGTTATATTACTGGAATATTTAGACTTGAGGTTATTACAGTCTTCCACTTGATGAACATTATGTTTGACATATTCAAATGTTACCCCTAACCGGGTAGTTATAAAGAATATGATTGGCATAATCAGAATCATGTAGGGAAGAGTAATAAACCAAGAAAGGATTTGTTCCTCGTCAAGAGATATGCCAAGCTTTGGCCACTCGATGAATGGTATTGATGAAATGCATGGCCGTGCTCAAATAAGATTTATCTTATCAATACATTCGGGATCGAGAAAGCATTGGACTATGTAAGTTGACCATTGACCATGGCTTACGTTCAATAGACATCGTGAAACAAAGAGATTGTTATATGTTCTATAAAGGATTCATGAACTTTGACAAGTTATATTAATTGGGTAGTCATGATGGCTTGCTAGAGTCCGCTCATGATTTATGAGTACAAATGTGTTTGGTCTCATTGCCAACTTACTATAATCATATGGGGTCACACACAAAAGAACGAATTGTTTAAAAGGCTAAAAATGACTTTCTGCTGGTGCTCGGCCGAGCACCTCAAAGGACTCGGCCGAGAAAGAGAAACAGAAGGGAAAAAATTAGAGGCACTCGGCCGAGCACCTCAAAGGACTCGGCCGAGCAGGTCCTGTTTGGGCCAGATTTGCTGATTACGTATTGTGACGGGTTTTAACCTATTTCTCCTAAAGGGTTTAGGTTAAATAAGTTTAAATACTTCTCCTAATAAACTAATCATAAACGATTGATACCTGATCAATTAAGAGATCCTCCAAGAGAGAAAATATATTCTTTTTCTTCTCAAGAACAAGAATCATAGTTTTCATATAGCATTCATAATAGAAATAGTTTCTATTGGGTCTAGCAATCCGGATAAAGAATAGTTCTTGATATTCGTTCGCGTGTGGATAAACATAGAGGGCGTTGGCATCAACTCCTCCAAGTTCGTAATCCAAGTTTTGCGGTCGTGTTTCTGCGTTCGTGATTCCAGGAAGCGCGAAGAACAAAGATTGAAGATCTCAGAATTTTAAAGCTCCATCACGGTTAGTGTTCTAAATTCATCTCCGTATTAATTTAATCATCTTGAATGGATCTAGACTTTGAGTTTATTCCGCTGAGCATGTTTGCTCAAAATCGTATGACTTTAAAACTCCGTCCCATGGAATTTTAGATACGCGTCTCTAATTTATTTGATCAAAACAATGATGCTTTGAGAATTTAATTATTTATGTTATAGCCTTATATATTATCTTGTTCTTCAAGATTTAGGATATTAGATTTATTTATATGATTTGACAATATAATAAAGCAAATCATAATAAATAAAACACTTTCTTATTCTCAATAAAAAATAAATATCCTTCATTATCTTATAACAAAATAATATTTTCTACTTAATAAATAAAGCCACTTCATAAGTGTTTTACGAACAATTTTGCAACTCTTGCATCATTACCATTTGTAGATTAACTTTACTTTTTGAATCAGTCTTTCAATTTACTAATTCTTGCACATTTTTTTATAAATGTGGGATCAAATCCAGTATCCAATACCCAATAATTAAAAGTAGAAAGATTAATTTTTATAACATAAATATCCGAAGTGGTAGTCTCACTACCATTCACTTTCTTTGATCATCCAGAATTTCGATTGCAATTTTAAATGGTCAATCCAATTGCCACGCTATCAAATTGCATTATTTAGAGTTATGGTTCTAGCCACAATTATTTCCCTTAGGTTTGACAACATTTGTCTTACCTTTAACATTTTAATCCTCTTTCCCTTTTAGAAATTCATTAAGTCAAAAATTAAATTTTCTACTTAGATCATCATCTTTCTGCACTTTAGTTCAGATATTGAGAGAACAAACTGTACGGCCGAAACTAAGCCAAAAGGCATCAACAATTCCGTATATCATTCAGAAATTTAGAGAACAGTCCATACGGCCGAAACTAAGCCAAAAGGCATCCACATTTTCGTATGAATCTGTAGTCTTGTTTCTAAATTCCACGTCTCATCAATTTAACTGATTTTAGGAATCAAGAACAATTCAGGATTTCAGTTTTCTAAATTCTGAATTGACATCACTTTTCAGGAAACACGGTTTCGAAAACCAGCCATCTGAAACTAGATTCAATCCCAGATTAATTTTGAAACTGACATTTAATTTCAGGAAACACGGTTTCTAAAACCAGCCATCTGACAATTAAATTCAACTCAAAATATTTATCATAAAAGAGGTAGATTTTAAATTTCCAAAATTTACCTTAAAATTGCTTTCCTTGATTCATTTAGGATTTGGTGTTCATGGTGATTCAATCATCATGATCATCAAAACCAAGAATAAACAATTTATTCATGAATCTAAGATCATCAACAAGTTAATCACATTAAATTTTGATGATCCTACGGAACATATTAATCAAATTAATATTGCAATTTAGGTTAATTAAGATTATTAAGAATGTATAATTTCCGTTCTTTCTTTAGAACGATTCTTAAGCTCATGATCCAATCAAAGAAATTAATTTCATTCTCATTTAACTTTTCCTTTTAAAGAACAGATCGCAGTAATAAACATAATTAAAGCATAATATAACATTCTACATAAACATGCAAATAAATATACACCTATATTTCATACCAATCATTTATGAGATAAATTATTTGTATTTCAAAAATACTCCCACTAAATTATATAACCTTCATATACAACAATTGTATAATATTATTTATGTAGGCTAAGGTCCAAATTTAATTTAACTTTAAGTCCACTTTGGCGATACTGCTCAAAATTAAATTAATTAGGTAGATAACTCTTATCAATCACATCATATGTGACTCTTAGATCTTTTATGAGATTTAATTAGACATCTTATGTCAAACATGTTTTAATCTCATCTTGTGCCATAGGCCCAAAACTTTATCTTTTGATAGCCTAATTAAGTCAAACCATGATGGACGCATAGAAAACTCTCATTCACTCATCTTGCTCATACACTGATAGAATTAATGCACCTCGCTTTGGCAGAGCCCACATAAAAATACCCGGTGTACTCACAAGTTTCCATCATGGGTTGGCACATGACTTAAAATTTTCAAGAAGGTTCTTTCATATAGCAACGCGTATAACAAAAGTATAATTAATCTAATTAATTAATGAATGGATACTATGTGAATATAATTATGAATTTTAGATTTTCATAGAGTCCTACTCTAGGTATAATACATATTGAATAATAAATTCTTTCATAGAGTCCAACTCTATTAAAATACATTACTTCATAAAATCAAATTCTATGAACAATACGTATTCTACAATGCATCTCCAAGTCTCAAAAACACAAATTCAGAAATCTGCACTGCACGCGAACTGCACGAAAAATCTGCACGAATTCGTGCATTGCACGTACACTGCACGTGCACTGCAAGCGAACTGCATGAAAATTCTGCACAAATTTCTGGACTGCACGAAAATCCTGGACGAAAATTCTACACGAAAACGTGCATTGCACGGGAACCGCACGATCACAATTTATCAAATCTTGATCCTTTAAGAATTCAACTATTTATGATAATCAAATTATCATAAACATCAAACCCTAAGAACAAACAATTTGTTCTTCAAGATCAAGAATCATCAATTCAATAATCCAATTAAAGAGATTGATGATCCGATAAATAGATTAATCATATTAATCAAGCAACTTGAAAACCTTGTTCATAATCATACTATATCATATATAATTGTTTCACCAAACAATTCACATAAATACCTTATTCTAAATTCTCATCATGCTAGATCATATAATCAAATCATATATTTAACATGATAATATTAAAATAACCATACATGAACGGGGCTCTGATACCACTGTTGGGTTTTGAGGCAACATGCACAGCGGAAGAAAGCAATATAATATCGACAAAACCTTATGCCCCAAGATCCATTCATGATGATTAAATTAATAGCAAGATGAATTTAGAATACTAACTGTTGTAGAGCGTTTAAATTTTTTGGATCTTCAAATCTTCAACTCTTCAAGCTTTAGATTTGATCTCCTCGTTCTTCGCATTCTTTGAACCAGGATCACAGGAACACGAACTTGAGATGCTAAAGCAAACATCCTCTATGTGTTTCCACACGCAAATGAATATCTAGAACCATTCTAGATCTGGATTGCTAGACCCATTAGAAAACACTTTTCTAATCTTTCAAAGGCTATATGAATTTTTGTGTTCTTGATCTTTGATTCACAATCTTGGATCAAGGAGCGTCAACTCAGCCGGGGGTGACAAGACGCAAGGCTATTTCCAATCAGAGATTGCTATAAATCTCATAAGAGAAGAAAGCTGCTAGCAGAGGGTGGAGGCTTAGTTCTGGTGATCCCAGTGAATAAAGATGCTAGACGTGCTGGTTAAATTGATCAGATCGCCTTTGAAATCTTTGTTTTCCGTCCTGGGATGACTCCTCCCATAAGAAGAGTCTTTGTTGCCCTTCGGACATGCTACATCGGATCGTCTCTTCCTTTCTTTTTTTTCGAGCGCATCGGGCTTAAAGGTGCTGGGACCTTGTTCAGAGATGTTTTTGCTGGTATCGACAGATGCCAAAGTGGAATGAAGAGCGTAAGAGCCAAAACAGGGTTGGTGAGAGATCCAACTACTAAGGAACAAGTAATCAAATATAAATTTACGGCTTAGCTTAGGCGCCCTTACTGCCGTCTTCCTTTCTAAAGCTAATCTTCTTATAGAGAAGAAGAAAGATTATAGTGCGAAGGGACAGGGACTCTCCCTAGAGTAGCATTAGTCTTTAAGTAAGCATAGTATAGTAGAGCTAGTCGAAGAAAGAAAATCTCATTCCCCAGTGGATCTATCTTTCTAGAGGAAGAATCTTCATAGATAGGCTAATAAAGTCCCCAGGAGACCTATGAACGAGATTTCCAAAAGGTTCCGGCCGGGGTTAAGCTGCTTTCTTTACCAAACTGAAAAATCTTTAACTAGGCCTAAATGAAATCCAAATAAAGCAGTCTAATTCTCAACTTTTTTATATCTTTATCTATATAGTGGTATAAATAAATAATTGAAGGAGAATAGGCTTCTAGTTATCCCGATAATAGATAAAAGCAAGCGTCTGATCAGATCAAGAAAGAGATAGGGCTATTGAATGGATTAGCTCACGTAGCTTGCCTAAGCAAGGACTACGCTGTCGAGTGAGGATTGGCCGAGGGGAGTTTATGATGTAGCTGGAGCCGGTCAAAAAAAGCTTTATATAAATGAAGCCTTTCATCTATCTAATTAAATGATTTTTATTATAGTCTAGGCTCAATAGCCCCCAACTTGTTCTGTCTTTACCCACTCCGGATGTCCCCGCCCTTGTTGCTTTGTTCGGTCCATTCCCTTCATATAGTATGGATAGCACTCCTCCGAAGGCCCGTTGCTAACTACGCGGTCTAAACTAAAAGGTGTGGTTGAATGAATTCAAATGAGTACTGTCGCGACCCCGGACCCCGCGGGCCCCGGGACCGCGAGCTGGACGTCGACTCTAACAATAAACTCCAAATTACCGAAGTTAAAAATTTCATTTAGCACCAAAAGGTGATGAACCAAAGTTTTACAAAATCGAGTTTGATAAAAACCAAATACAACTTATCATAAACTTCCACAAGTTTATGCTAACAAGAATACAAATATACAAAATCCTAATGACGTCAATGTTTGGTACAAATATCCCCAAAAGGTTACACATTGATATAATGTAAACCAACCTATACAACTTTCCCCAAAAGAACGGATCCACACTCGACGTCCTCTTTCTCGTGATCAGCGAGACTATTCCTTAGCACCTGGGGGGGGTTAAGGAAAAACAAAGATGAAAGGAAACGGGGTGAGATAAATCTCAATAAGTTACTAATGCAACTACATGACATGCTATGATGAAATAAGCAATAAACAATAATTAATATCGCATAGCACATAGCAATTATCATATAACAGATAGCAGCGGAAATAAACACATAACAAAGGATATAGCCAAGGTTTTCCAAACCGGAACATCCAAATAAAGGATCGCTGCGCAGCTTCATAATCAACCAATCAACATCTTCATCAAAGCATAAAAGCCGAAGAGAAAACCCCGGTACCGGAACCAAATCATTAAAGTGTCACAAGGGACAAGGACCATGACACAAAGTCATGCCCATTAGCCAGATGCATTCACAAAGGAACGCTGACTTATCCTTTCCAAGGCCAATCTGGAGAAGGGGTATAGTAAGGGCAAAACAATGGTCAACATTATAATGGACTTGGCTTTGCCATTATAATCTTTCCCATCGCCCGATGCAACAAATATGCCAGCTGGGCTTCCAAATAAATGCTAAGTAATAATAATCTAGCATGAATAAACAACTTAAGGTTCCAAAGTAGGGAACCAATCAAATTAAGTTACCACAAAGGTAAACCAATCCAAACCGCACAACAAAATGCCCAACATTACCAAAACGGTACTTAAATAAATTACACATCATATTTATTCATAAAAGAATCAAATCCACACATTAAAGTGTCCCACGGTGTTATCTTAAGTTAATTAGAAGAATTAAACCTCCGCTAGTTAAACTCTAAGTCTTAAACCAAGTAAAAAGGTCAAATTCCTGGAACAGGGGCGGGCGGGCGCCTGGAAAGGGGGCAGGCGGGCGCTTGTTTGTCCAGTAAGTCAGGTCTTCAGAAAGGGGCATGTAGGCGGGCGCCTGGGAAGGGTCAGGCGGGCGCCTGGTCTACGAACAGGGAAGAAATCTCAGCTGGGTTCACCATTTTCGGGCCAAACACAAACCTTCTATAAATGCTCAAAATCAAAGCTTTCAAACTAGTTTCCAAGGTACCAAAACTACATCTAAACATCTAGGGAACCTAAACAACACCATCTAACAACCCAAAACCAAGAATCAAACCCAACATTCCAAAATCACCATTTCTTCCCAAGAACTCAAATAAATTCAAAATAAATTCAAAACTCAATCAAACTTCAAAAATAACACATCAAACATCACATGAACATGATATGAACAATTTAGCACCAAAATGGGGGAAAAGTAACTTACTTGAATTTTCTCAAAGTTGATGGATTTCAATTCTTTTTGAGTCTACGCGATCCTAGCGACGATCTAAACACGTTTCATGTTTTAAGAAATGAGAGATGATGAGAGGAAGAAGGAGAAAATGAAGAGAGAAGAAAAGAGAAAAGAAACTTACCTTTTCTAGCTAGAGAGAGAGGAAGAAGATGCTGGGAAATGAGGTGAAGAATGAGGGAGAAGGTGAGGGAGGAGGGGGAAGTAGGGAGGGAGTATGAAAAGTGTTTAAAGATTTACACTAAGGCCCCCTCTCTCACACAACACACAAATACACTCCCAACTAACAATTAAGACCCAACATTCTATACTAACACAATGACCCAATAAAATGCTAGGCACAAATATTATAACACATAAATTGCACACATAATTATTTAAATAAATAATAATTTAAATAAATAAATAAGCAAATAATTAAATAAAAATCATTTAATTACTAATAAAATAGAGCCTATATTTCGGGTCGTGACATTCACTCCCCCTTAAAGAAAATTCGACCCGAATTTTAACTAGACTTACCTTAAACAAAAAGCCACGGAAATTTCCTCTCGATCTCATCGCGAAGCTCCCACGTCGATTCCTTGATGTTATGATTCCTCCAAAGGACACGAACCAACGCGATGCTCTTGTTTCTCAACTCTTGGACCTTGGAATCTAAGATCCGAACCGGTCGTTCCTCATAACTCATATCGGGCTCAATATCCTCCGGTATCCTCGGTAACACGTGAGACGGATCATGAACATACTTCCGAAGCATAGAAACGTGGAAAACGTTGTGCAACCGGTCTAAAGATGACGACAACGCAAGACGATACGCAAGAAGTCCAACCTTTCCCAAAATCTCAAACGGACCTATAAACCTCGGAGCCAATTTGCCTTTCTTCCCAAACCTACGAATACCCACCTTCGGAGACACTTTCAAGAATACCAAATCACCAACCTGAAAACTAAGATCTCGCCTTCGGTTATCTGCGTAGCTCTTATGTCGACTCTGGGCTGTCTTCAATCTATCCCGGATAACTCTAACCTTTTCAACTGAATCCTGAAGCAAATCAATACCCACGATCTTCGCTTCACCAACCTCATCCCAACAAATAGGTGATCTACACTTTCTTCCATACAAGGCCTCAAACGGTGCCATCTCGATACTAGCCTGATAACTGTTGTTGTAAGAGAATTCCACTAACGGTAGGTGCGAATCCCAAGAATCAGAAAAGTCTATCGAACACGCTCGCAACATATCCTCAAGAATCTGAATAGTCCTCTCGGATTGACCGTCGGTCTGAGGATGAAAAGCAGTACTGAATCGCAAATCTGTACCCAAAGCTTCCTGAAACGCCTTCCAGAATCTAGAAGTGAACCTCGGGTCTCGATCTGACACAATGCTAACCGGAACCCCATGCAATCTAACAATCTCATCAATATAAAGGGTCGCAAGCTTCTCCATCGAATACCTGATGTCAATAGGCAAGAAATGGGCGCTCTTGGTCAATCTATCCACTATTACCCAAACACTGTCATACTTCCTACGGGTACGAGGCAGTCCCGTAAGAAAATCCATAGTCACATGCTCCCATTTCCACTCGGGAATCTCTAACGGCTGAAGCAACCCCGCGGGTCTCTGATGCTCGGCTTTGACCCGCTGACACGTTAAACACATCGAAACATACTCGGCTATTTCCCTTTTCATATTAATCCACCAAAATTGTTGCTTCAAATCCTGATACATCTTCGTACTACCCGGATGAATAGTATACCTCGATTTATGACCCTCATCAAGAACTCTCTGCTTAATTCCATCAACATCAGGAACACACAAACGGCCACGAAAAGTCAAAACTCCACTCGAACTCAAAGAAAAATCCTCGAAGTTCTTTTCCTTCAATTTACCCATTATCTTCACCAACTCGGGATCTTCTTTCTGAGCTTCCTTTATTCTCTGAACTAGGGTCGGAGACACCCTAATATTCGCAAAAATAGCCCCATGTCTCGATTCACGAGGAGACCAATCTCGAACATCCTCAAGCATTTTCCACTCTCGAACCATCAACGAAGCCACATAAGACTTTCTACTAATCGCATCGGCTACCACATTCGCCTTCCCCGGATGATAAGAAATCGTACAATCATAATCCTTTAACAATTCCATCCATCGGCGCTGTCGGTTGTTCAACTCCTTCTGAGAGAATAGGTACTTCAAACTCTTGTGATCCGTAAAAATCTCAAACTTCGCCCCATAAAGGTAGTGCTTCCACTTGTGCAACGCAAATACGATAGCCGCTAACTCCATATCATGAGTCGGGTAATTCTGTTCACTAGGGGTCAACTTCCTCGAAGCATACGCAATTACTTTCCCATTCTGCATCAACACACAACCCAAACTCTCTTTCGAAGCATCACTATAAATCACTAGGCCATCGCTCCCATTAGGCAAAGTCAAGATCGGTGCCGTAGTCAACCTCTTCTTTAATTCCTCGAAACTCTTGCCACATTTCTCGGTCCACACAAACGGAACGTTCTTTCGGGTCAACTGAGTCATCGGAGTAGCAATCCTCGAAAACCCTTCAATAAACCTTCTGTAATACCCGGCTAAACCAAGAAAGCTTCTAATCTCTGTCACTGACTCGGGTCTCTTCCAATCCACTATGGCCTCAATCTTAGACGGATCCACAGAAATCCCATCTTTCGAAATAACATGACCCAGAAATGACACCTTCTCAAGCCAAAATTCGCAGTTACTGAACTTCGCAAATAATTTCTCCCTCGCAAGAACGGATAAAACAGTCCTCAAGTGCTGTTCATGCTCCTCTCGAGATTTCGAATAAACAAGAATGTCGTCGATGAAAACCACCACAAACGAATCAAGATAAGGGTGGAAAATTCGGTTCATCAAATCCATAAACACGGCCGGCGCGTTAGTCAACCCAAACGGCATAACCAAGAACTCATAATGACCATAACGAGTGCGAAAAGCAGTCTTCGGAATATCCTCCGATCGAACCTTCAATTGATGGTACCCACTCCTCAAATCAAGCTTAGAGAAAACCACGGATCCTTGTAGCTGATCAAATAAATCATCAATATGCGGTAGAGGATACTTATTCTTCACCGTAACCTGATTCAACTTCCGGTAATCGATGCACAACCTCAACGAACCATCTTTCTTCCGCACAAATAAAACCGGTGCTCCCCACGGGGAAACACTAGGGCGGATAAACCCTCTATCAAGCAACTCTTGCAACTGAACCTTCAGTTCCTTCAACTCAGCGGGAGCTAACCTATAAGGCGCTTTCGAAATCGGAGCCGTACCCGCAAAAGATCTATACAAAACTCAATCTCACGATCGGGAGGCATCTCATACTCGGTAGAGAAAACATCGGGAAATTCCCGAACTACCCGAACACTATCAAGACTAGGGGATTCTTTCCTAGTATCAAGAACACTAGCCAAATACCCCTCGCAACCACTATGCAATAATCGTCTCGCTTTCATAAAAGAAATTAGGCGAACTTTTCTACTCAGAGGACTAGCCTCAAAAACAAACTTAGGCACATCAGGAATAGAAAATGTAACAATTTTCTTACGGCAATCAACAGAAGCGTGAAACTTGCTCAACCAATCCATACCCAAAATGACATCAAAGTCTTGGATAGGAAGAACTACCAAATCCGCACAAAGGACTCGACCACAAATAACCACGTCACAAGCACGAAAGACTCGATCAGAATTCAAGCATTCTCCTATGGGGGTCGACACCTCTAGCACGTACGGTAAAGACTCGAATGCAGCATTTAACATGGAAGCAAATTGCACAGAAATGTATGAATGAGATGATCCTGGATCTACTAACGCTCGCGCGCTCACATTAGACACAGAAACAATACCTCCAATAACGGATGGATCATCGGTCGCTTGTTGCTGATTCATTGCAAACACTTTCCCTTGAACCTTGGGCTTCCCGGCGGCATCCCTTTTCTGACCCTGATTAATACTAACCCCTGACCCGGATGACTGTCCTCGGTGCCTCGGGCAATCTCTCGCAAAGTGCCCCATTTCACCACAATTGATGCACTTGCCTTGCTTTTTCCAACACCTATCCTCCGAATGGCCTACCTTTTGACAAAAGGTACAAGGCTTCCTAATTTGGCTCCCTTGGTTCCCGGAAGTGGTACCCGGGTTCCTTAGGATCGGTTGCCCTCGGGACTGAGATTGTCCCCCAAAGTTACCTCGGTTATCGATCCTCGGTTGTGACTTGCTCTGCGCTCCTTGCTTAATCGGATTAGCTACCTCAGTCTTCCTTTTATGCTCCCCAATATCTTGCTTTATCAAATAGGCTCGGTCCACCGCATCTTGAAAAGTCACTATCCGTTGAGCAATCAGTTGAGTACGGATGGAGGTCTTCAATCCCCGAATAAATCTCATAGCCTTTTGTTCCTCGGTCCTCACCAAATAGTCGCAATACCGGGCTAATTCTATGAACTTAGCCGAGTATTGTGCTATAGACAACACACCTTGCTCCAAGTTGAGTAGCTCGATCTCCTTTCGGTTTTGATCAACAACCGGAATGAAATGCTCTCTGAACTTACGCACGAACAACTCCCACGCATAAACTGTGTGAGTATCATCCCAAGTAGCTTTAACGCCCTTCCACCAATGCTCGGCGGCTCCCACAAGCTTGTAAGCCGCAAACCGGACCTTGTCCTCATCCGAACACCCAAACACATCATAAATCTTCTCCATCGACTCAATCCACAACTCAGCCTTCCTTACATCGGGCTCCCCATTGAATTCAACCGGTTTCAGTTTCAAAAATTGCTCCAAACCATAACGGGGTGGTGCTTGTTCTACCCTCGGACCTTGATCATGTATGGCCTTCATGGCCGCCTCGAATATGCCTTGAAACATAGCACGGGCTTCATCCCTTGTATCATTCTGATTCTGTGCCCCACTAGCACCTCCTCTGTTTCTTCTTCCAGACATTGAGAACAATTATCTGCATAAAACATCAACCGTTAATCACTCCGCACACCACTACCCACCTAGGTCATACTAATCCACCTAGACTTATACTTAGAGCTAATGCCATAGCTCTGATACCAACTGTCGCGACCCCGGACCCGCGGACCCCGGGACCGCGAGCTGGACGTCGACTCTAACAATAAACTCCAAATTACCGAAGTTAAAAATTTCATTTAGCACCAAAAGGTGATGAACCAAAGTTTTACAAAATCGAGTTTGATAAAAACCAAATACAACTTATCATAAACTTCCACAAGTTTATGCTAACAAGAATACAAATATACAAAATCCTAATGACGTCAATGTTTGGTACAAATATCCCCAAAAGGTTACACATTGATATAATGTAAACCAACCTATACAACTTTCCCCAAAAGAACGGATCCACACTCGACGTCCTCTTTCTCGTGATCAGCGAGACTATTCCTTAGCACCTGGGGGGGGGGGTTAAGGAAAAACAAAGATGAAAGGAAACGGGGTGAGATAAATCTCAATAAGTTACTAATGCAACTACATGACATGCTATGATGAAATAAGCAATAAACAATAATTAATATCGCATAGCACATAGCAATTATCATATAACAGATAGCAGCGGAAATAAACACATAACAAAGGATATAGCCAAGGTTTTCCAAACCGGAACATCCAAATAAAGGATCGCTGCGCAGCTTCATAATCAACCAATCAACATCTTCATCAAAGCATAAAAGCCGAAGAGAAAACCCCGGTATCGGAACCAAATCATTAAAGTGTCACAAGGGACAAGGACCATGACACAAAGTCATGCCCATTAGCCAGATGCATTCACAAAGGAACGCTGACTTATCCTTTCCAAGGCCAATCTGGAGAAGGGGTATAGTAAGGGCAAAACAATGGTCAACATTATAATGGACTTGGCTTTGCCATTATAATCTTTCCCATCGCCCGATGCAACAAATATGCTAGCTGGGCTTCCAAATAAATGCTAAGTAATAATAATCTAGCATGAATAAACAACTTAAGGTTCCAAAGTAGGGAACCAATCAAATTAAGTTACCACAAAGGTAAACCAATCCAAACCGCACAACAAAATGCCCAACATTACCAAAACGGTACTTAAATAAATTACACATCATATTTATTCATAAAAGAATCAAATCCACACATTAAAGTGTCCCACGGTGTTATCTTAAGTTAATTAGAAGAATTAAACCTCCGCTAGTTAAACTCTAAGTCTTAAACCAAGTAAAAAGGTCAAATTCCTGGAACAGGGGCGGGCGGGCGCCTGGAAAGGGGGCAGGCGGGCGCTTGTTTGTCCAGTAAGTCAGGTCTTCAGAAAGGGGCATGTAGGCGGGCGCCTGGGAAGGGTCAGGCGGGCGCCTGGTCTACGAACAGGGAAGAAATCTCAGCTGGGTTCACCATTTTCGGGCCAAACACAAACCTTCTATAAATGCTCAAAATCAAAGCTTTCAAACTAGTTTCCAAGGTACCAAAACTACATCTAAACATCTAGGGAACCTAAACAACACCATCTAACAACCCAAAACCAAGAATCAAACCCAACATTCCAAAATCACCATTTCTTCCCAAGAACTCAAATAAATTCAAAATAAATTCAAAACTCAATCAAACTTCAAAAATAACACATCAAACATCACATGAACATGATATGAACAATTTAGCACCAAAATGGGGGAAAAGTAACTTACTTGAATTTTCTCAAAGTTGATGGATTTCAATTCTTTTTGAGTCTACGCGATCCTAGCGACGATCTAAACACGTTTCATGTTTTAAGAAATGAGAGATGATGAGAGGAAGAAGGAGAAAATGAAGAGAGAAGAAAAGAGAAAAGAAACTTACCTTTTCTAGCTAGAGAGAGAGGAAGAAGATGCTGGGAAATGAGGTGAAGAATGAGGGAGAAGGTGAGGGAGGAGGGGGAAGTAGGGAGGGAGTATGAAAAGTGTTTAAAGATTTACACTAAGGCCCCCTCTCTCACACAACACACAAATACACTCCCAACTAACAATTAAGACCCAACATTCTATACTAACACAATGACCCAATAAAATGCTAGGCACAAATATTATAACACATAAATTGCACACATAATTATTTAAATAAATAATAATTTAAATAAATAATTAAGCAAATAATTAAATAAAAATCATTTAATTACTAATAAAATAGAGCCTATATTTCGGGTCGTGACAAGTACGCCTGGGATGGATGCCTGCCAAAATAAAGGTCAGAAAAAGTCTTCTAAGAATAAGAAGAAGTCTTAAGCTGCAGATTCCGGTTAAAACACAGACTCTCCGGAAAAGTCACCGTAGGACATATGCGCCTAGGCTGTACTTCCGGATCGAAGGACGGAGCCGGGCATCCCGGGATTCATGTTAGGTAGGACCCTCTCATGCGGCGTTCCCCTTCATGCGGGAGCGGCATCGGTGTGAGAAGGCTATTGTTGAGCGTGATAAGCTGAGATGCGCCAGGTGCGTTTCCTGAACGAAGCATTTCCTCACTCGGGACAAGTGGTGAGTTTAAGAGGAGTGTGGATGCAGGCCAGTAAACGTAAGCGCTGTGCCCTTTACCAGGGAGTCATCTCTGTCAACCACATTTTTTACATATTTGGGGAGTCGAAGCCACACAACAACGACCATTCACTTGAACTCTAACTGTCGCCCTATTACCAAATTAGCTACCGGGATTTCTTCTCAGAACTGTACTGATCATGGCATAAACCATGCCTAGATAGCCCCCTAAGACCGGTTTTCCCGAGTTCACTCGTCCCTAATTGCGGGCAGCCTTCCTAAAAAGACACTTCCTCGCACTTTCACATACGCATAAATCTCAACATCAATCTCACATTAATCTCGTAGATGACGAAGCAACTTCACGATCCAATGGATGACACAAGGCGAACTAGAATAGGCTGATTGATCCAGGTAGCGACAGGCTCCAATCGAAAGGAACCGCGCGGATCCTTATTAGAGCTCATGACATAACTATAACATAGCATGGGGATACGTATAGAGACCGAATCGGAAAAAGACAGGATGCTAACAACTGAAATCACGGGCATCGTACACTGTTGTTGACGCCTCTGCTCAGCCTTCCCTTCTACCACATAAACCGTCATGTCTTTTCTCTCATTTTTCCGTCTCAAATCAACTGAATTTCCGTCTTTGTTCACTCCCCTGTTCCCGGAGAAGCGAGCTAAACAGATGGTTCACCCTTGTTGGCAGGCACTGCCTTGAGATGCCCCTGGAGATAACAGTGATAGCCATTGCCTTCTAATGATCTTAGTGAATGTCTGCCTCTGCTTCCCGTCCTTCTTCAACACAGAGAAAGGTTACTTACCAGCTAAGCATCATTGGCTTGGTACCTGACCAACTCACTAAATGAGCCCTATGTATTCCCCCACAAAGCACCAAAAAGTCAAATAAATTTGATGATGATATCCTTCTTCCACGGACGGCGAAGACGCCCTTTCTCCTCAGTTGAGATGGTAATTGACGGCCACTCTTGGTCTTCCATTTGGATCTCAGCGATGTCCTCATCTAACCCAGTCAAGTCATCCCAATCATCATTGTAAGGATCTGGATCAGAGAGATGGTTGGATACGAAGTCTCTCATAAGTTTGCCCATGTAGGTTGGTTGAGAGCTCAGATCTGGAGTCGTTCCTGGTAACGCATCGTCCATGGATGAAGTATTCATGTCAATCGGCTGGGTACTTCAATATAAAAGTACTCCACCAGTTTTTCTTGTATAGCTTCCAGCTCGGCTAAACTAGTCCACTAAGGAGTTTCAAATTCAATCAATATATGCATATGACCGGAAGCCTTCCCGAAGAATGGATTAGATGGATCTAAAGATGCCTTTGTTCGACCAGGAGTATACTCTTTCATCTGTCTTAAAGGAAGAGCTTCATCTGCAACTCCTACTCCTACTGAATCTCATAAAGCGGGCAAAGCAGTAGCGCATGCAGAAGGAGCAAGGCAGGGCATGTACCAGATCGGCTAATGCTCCCAGGTTGATGCGATGTATTCCACCAGTTGACTGAAGACTTGATTATTGGTATATCGATCGGTCCAGCACGGATTGAAATAGGAGCCGGTTCGACAGGAAGCTTTTGAAAACGCAGTGCACCCAGGTAAATAAGGAACGAGATGAATACAGAGGTTAAACGAGCATCCCACACCCGAAAGGTGCCCCACATAGGTCTTCCCCGAAACCCCCCAGTAACTAAGGTAAACAACGTAGAAAAAGCACCCATTTTTGTACCGGTTCCGGAAGAGCGAAGAAAAAGGGGATGCTTTGTTAATAGGAACAAGAACGTGTTTATAGCCGTAGCGATATAAACAAGAATACTCATCCGAGCCGCAGGAACATGTACATACGGAATACGAGAATTTCCACCTTGTTGAAGGTCATTTTCGTACTGAACCGGGGAATAGCTGTCTATAAATTGAGAGCCATGGAAAGCTCATCCCATTCGGGTCAGTCCGGCCAGGAGACAGCAAGCGGGCTGGGACCGAAGCTCGCTATGCCAGTGCAAAGTCTTAAGCTTAAAGAGGAGTTAAAGGCCGTGGTCTTAGGATTCAAAGTAGAAAGCCCGGTCATACAAAAAAAAGAAAGAAGAGAAAGAACTGCAGCAGGGGCTTCGCACTTTCACATACGCATAAATCTCAACTTCTTTCAAACTGAAATGAGACATGGGATCCCAGGTCATCCCTTGAGAAAAGGGAATCGTGGAAGAAAGACCACTGCTCTCGCATTCAATCAATACAATAGAAGTAGTTCATTCTGGACGGCACCCCTCCTTAGTCTCGTCGCTGGACGTTGATACCCGCGCTCCGGGGCATGAAGTGCTCGACGAAGGGATGGACCAAGCCAATATTCCGACTTTCTTGGGATTGGGATCTTTGTAGAAAGGAAAGACCTATGATCGAGAAAGACAGTGGAGCGCTAATGGGCAATAACTTCAATTCCGCTATGCCAATGGGAGATAGAATTGAATTTCTTAAATAGAGTTCCTTGGAAAGCTATCTTACAGATCGAATTTCATGACTATCTTCGGATTCCCTATGGAAGAGATTCTTTCTACATACTAATAGGAAGCCAGCCTGGCTATCGGATAGTATCAAGACAAGAGTCTCATTGCAAATCAGCTCCTCTTCTCATCTCATTTCTGTCCTAACCTGAGAACCCCGTTAGGACGAGGGCTGCCTTCCCTCCCTCTGTTCACCTCCCGTGTGTATGGGAAAGCATCTTTTTTAGGAGCTTTTTTGAAGCTTTTAGATGCCTAAAGAAAGACACCAATTCGGACAAGAATTTCCACCTAACTCGGAACTGCTCTAAATGGGTTCAGTACTGTACATACAAGGAGATGCCAGTGCTTTGCCCCTTGGCTGGAGGATCCCAACTACTCCTCTGTCACTTACGATCCTTCTTTGTCGGAAAAAAGAGTGTTGTGTGAGTACCAACAGTTGGATTGTGTCGTAGGTGGGGCACCTTTCGGGTGTGGGATGCTCGTTTAACCTCTGTATTCATCTCGTTCCTTATTTACCTGGGTGCACTGCGTTTTCAAAAGCTTCCTGTCGAACCGGCTCCTATTTCAATCCGTGCTGGCCGATCGATATACCAATAATCAAGTCTTCAGTCAACTGGTGGAATACATCGCATCAACCTGGGAGCAAATAAAAGGCGAAGCGTTCCAGATCTACGACCTCCCTCTTGCTTCTAAAGACTGCCCTCTCTCGGCTGGATCTTGGTCCAGCCTACTACGAGGATCCCGTATCCAGCAACCCAACCTATACAAAGGCCATCAAAGCCCCTTTACTAGATTGGAGCTATGAAGCTTACCTTCTTTTGATTAAAAAGGGAAAGGGCTTTTTCAGCTGGGAAATTTTTCAATATCAATCTCAGACCTATCATCAAGCTCATAAATCTCATAAGTAATGAAATTACTTTTGCGATAAAGACAAGATCCATAAGTCATACAAGTAAAGAGATCTATCCATTCATAAGAAAAAGAAAAAAAGTGACGCCGTATTGGGATCAAACAGCCGACTGGGTCTCAAACAATTATTGGATTGACAATCAAGAAAGAGAAGTCTTGATGCAGTTCGTCAACTTAAAAGAGAAAGAAGTATTTCTGAAAAGGCTGTAAGGGCGGACTGCTCTACATTCAGCCACATCACAGTGACCCCCGAAGCGATCTTATTCTAGTTGCGGGACGAAATCCGACAGCCAATTGCTGGCTCTGAATAACCAGCCCAGCAAGAAGCTCAATTCTTCCATAACATAACGGGGCGGGGTTGCGCGCGAGCCGAGCGACGTAGGTGCACAAGAGTACTTCGCGCCACAACCATCTCTTTTTTATAGGTTCTACGGACCGATATTTCACAAACATACTAGGTTGCATTAGTTTAATGGCTGATGAAAAGATTTATTTATAGTCCCTAGTCATTAACCCTTAATGACCTAGAATACCTAAATCGCATCACCCAATTAAACTGGCCAAAACCACCTCCAGGAACTCTGGCACGGTCGTGCTCACAAAGTGGCACGGCCGTGCCAATGGTGCCGAAGAAAAACTCCTTTGGCGAATAATGGCACGGTCGAGCATGTCATCTGGCACGGTCGTGCCATCTGGGCCGAAGCTGCCAGATCGTCAGCTTTTCCAATTTTAGCCTTTTTCTTGATTCGTCCTTTTGTGTGTGACCCCATAGGATTATATTAAGTTGGTAATGGGTCCGACCAAGGACAAATCCATAAATCATGAGCGGACTCTAGCAAGCCATCATGACTACCCAATTAATATAACTTAACGACGTTCGTTCATCCTTATAGAACATATCACAATTCTTTTTGTCACGCGATATCATATTGGACATAAGTCATGGTCCACGTCAACTTATGTTGTCCAATGCTTTCTCGATCCTGAGTAGATTGATATGAGCAAATGACATCGAACACTTCAATTCATTTGGGTACGGCCATACACTATCATCAATCTCACTCATCGAGAGGCCAAGCAGATATCTCTCTTGAGAGAGGGACAAATCCCATCTTGACTTATCATTCTTCCCTACATGAATCTGATTATGCCAATCGTAGCCTTTATAACCACCCGGTTAGAGGTAGCGTTTGAGTACGTCAAACATAATATTCATCATGTAGAAGACTATGATAATCTCAAGTCTAAGGATAAATGATATAACTATATGAGATTTAATTATGACATCTAACCATGATATAAATCTCATAGGTGGGTCATATCCAGTACTTGTTCTCCAACAAGTACCCATAAGATTAATTTGTATCACATACACATGATCATCATATGATCATCGATTAAACTTATACTAGTTCTTCATAAGCACTAGGGACGGAGATTATTATAATAAACATGTAAAACATATAATAATCTAGGTTTGTTATCTCCATAACAAATGAGAACATGATGTAACGCAAGGCCTTTCTCAAGGGCCTAGGGCATAATTTCTAACAATATGTGTGAATCTTATAAATTGATTAAGACACCTCTTACTAATAGTAGTAAAATGAAGTACTCTTTTGGACTAATACATATTGATGTATGTAGTTCACTAAAGTAACAATGCTTGGGAAAGGATTTCAATATCTCATGGCAAAAATATTAGTGTACTCTGATCTGATCTGATCAAAGTAATGAATATTTGATCCCTGGACTTTACGAGAATTCCGCAGAAAGTCTGCAGAATAAGAAAAACGGAATCTGGAAACAGCAACCGTACGGCTGCATTTTAGGTGTACGCCTAAGGATGAGCCGTACGGCTCTTGTTAACAGAAGTTTACAGATTGTTTGTAAAATACAGTTTTTCGCCTCATGATAAGTCAAACTGATCTTTAATTATCCTTCTAGATTATGTGCTGGAAGCAGCTGCGCTAACACTAAATCGAGATTCGTCTAAGGAGGTTCGTTATACCATATGAGATATGGAATGAAAGAAAACTTGGTTTGTCTTTCATATTTCATAAAGACTAGTAGGTAACCCGTGCTTTGCACGGGAAACTAATTTGTCAGTTTTTTGCTATTTTGTTTTGTTGCTATTTTTATTTAATAAAGAAACATAATATTTCTGGGTATATAAGTATATTGTATATGAATTAAAACATTTCCATACAAATTTAGGACAATTGTGTTAATTTTTTTTTTTAGCTTTTGTTGCATATAATTTGTATTTATTATGATAATTAAAACTTGAAATTAAAGATGATTTATTATTATTATGAATTAACTTTTAATTTTATACATGATTGACTTAATAATATTAGCTATTTTCCAATAAATTATTTTTTATTATATATACAAATTATAATTAGTAAATATAAAAGTCTATAGTGTACATATAATGTGTTAGTAGAATAATAAATTAATTAACTAATAATATTAATAGTAATAATTTTTATATCTAGCAACTGTTATGATTAATTAATACTCCCTTTTTTTTTAGAGTAAGAGTCTTACTTTGCTTATGCACACTTATTAAAAAATAATAGAAAATAGGTAAACATTGCAGGTGGACTGATAATATAGATGTCCAAAATACAATTCATAGTGCAAGTGGACAATATATAAGTTAGTAAGTTTGGTCTTTTTGTAAGTATATAAGCATTAGAAATAAAATATAGTCCAAAACACTATTCATCTTTTCTTATAATTTGTCAATTTGAGAAAGACTCTCTGGAATATATTAAAATAAAAAGTAGAACTCTAACTCTTAGACGGAGTGAGTACTGCTAATACTAAATATTAACATATATTGTATAATTATTAACTGATACTATTAATAATAGTTAATTTATATAACAATTCTGATTAACTAATACTATTATTAATAGCATATATATATATATATATATATATATATATATATATATATATATATATATAATAAAAATTATGATGAACTAATACTATTAATTAATAATAATTTTTAATTATTTAATAATTAACTCTAATAAAAAATATAAAAAATATAATAATAGTTTACTATTAATAATTAATTATTATTTTCTTAATATTAATATTAGCTAATACTATTAATTGGTACATAAGGTAACTACTATAGTTAATTATTGTTAACTATTATAGTTAACTATTACTAATAATAGTAATAGTTACTATAATAGTTAACTATTACTAATAATAGTAATAGTTACTATAATAGTTAACTATAATTGTTACCCTATATAGTAACTAATAGTATTAGCTAATACTATTAGCTAAGAAAAAGAATTTGAAAAGTCACATATTTATGTTGGTAGGATTGATGTGGAATCATCATATGCTAGCTTTTCTATAATTTTTCCACATGTCAACACTATAACTCTCCTCACCAACTATATATATATATATATATATATATATATATATATATATATATATATATATATATATATATAGATTTGTGATGTGATGCTTTTGAGAAAAGTGTTGTCTTGGACAAAATCACACCTAAATCTAATAAATGTATTTTCATGGGATCTTAATGATATTGATTTTACACCCTTTAAAGAGTAAAAAATCGTTTGTTACTCTAAATAATACTTTCTAGATAAATGGTTTATCTCTAAAGAACTAGTGGGAGTAAAATGTATCTCGAAGAGTTTGAGACCCAAAAAATGACATAGAACCTAAGATGGAAGTTGAACAAAGTTTCACAAGGAGTTGTGGAAATTTGTTCAAGTATTCACAAGATATTTGCATAACTGATACGATACTATCTATAACAAGAAATATTGATTTCTTGTAATAGAAAGTAATTAGGAAGATATCATTGCGAATGATTGACCTATTACCTATCAAGATGCAAAGTCCGCTCTGGATTTAGATCAATGACTTGGAGTCATAAAATCTAAAAGAGCAATCCATGTATCATAATCAAGTTTTGAACTTGGTTGTTCTACCCTAATGCTTAAAACCCAAAGGATAGAAAATGAGTTTTCTTGGAGAAAACATACATGGATCGCAAGGTGCATAATGATAAAACACGACTAATTGATTAAAGTTAATTCGATGGGTTAATTGCAATTTGGTTCCTGACTTTTTTCAAAATTTGCAATATTGATGCTGTCTTTTCAATTTCGCCAATTGAAATACTCACTTTGTCATTTTGTTGCAATTTGACTACAAAAGTAACTGTGTGTTAGTTTTCTAACAGATTTATGTCATGTGACTGACACATGATGTTTTAAAGGACGTTTTAAGATGTTTTAGGAGCTACACAAATCCGATTGATATGATTCTTTTTTAAAAAAATTGAAACTAATATTTAGATTTACAACGTATCTTTTTTTGGCAATTTTCGGGTGACTTGATTATTTTATATTATTAAATAATAATAATAAAAACACGTGAAATAATAATCTAAAAAATATATTAGCCCCAAATATGTTTCATATGAAGTAAATGCTATATGTTGATTATCAGTTCATAAAAATATTTGATAGGAAAAAAAATGAGAGGAAGAGGAGGATGAATCGGGGGAAGAGTGTATGTGGAAGGGGTGATGCGGGAACGGGGCGGAGGGGTGGACGAAAGTAAATGAAAGAAGGTATATCATGGTGAAAATTGATAATTTTTCCAGATTATTTTTCACATGTCCTCTATTTTTTAAATATTTTTATTTAGTTAAATTACAAATTAATATAATATAATTAATTCACCAAACAAAATTTCAAAAATATATGTTGTAGATTTATACATTAGCTTTTGTTTATAAAAAATCATACCAATCAGATATGTATCGCTTTACAAACATCTTAAAACGTCATGTGCTAGTCACATGACATAAAATCTGTTAGAAAACTAACACCTAGTCACTTTTGTAGTCAGATTGCAACAAAATGACAAAGTGAGTATACCAATTGGCGAAATTGAAAAGACAGCATCAGCATTGCAAATTTCGGAAAAAGTCAGGAACCAAATTGCAATTAACCCTAATTTATAATATCGATTTTGATGAAACTTTGTCACATGTAGTCATGCTTAATGTTATTAGAATTCTAATTGTCATGACCTCATATTGCGAATATGAAATCTGACAAATGGATGTCAAAAACTATATTCCTTAACAGGAACATACTTTAGGATGTGTTTGATACAACCTAAAATTTGATCCATAAAATTCTAATAAAATATGCAAGTTGCAGAAATTCATGAGATGGATTGAAGCAAACTACTTGGAGTGTAATTTCATTTTGATGAAGTATTCAAAGAGTTTGAATTCATCAAAGATGAGACTTGTGATTACAATAAATTTAGTGTTATGGAGATAAATCTAAAAGATTGATTGGTTAAAGTCAAAGTACTAATGTAGACAAGATAGTGAAAGGTTCACTATGTAGGACTCTTAGAGAGATTACTTGCGAAAGTCTAATGGGATTAATGAGTGCAAGATTTAGTCTTACTGGAAGACTAATGAGCAAGAGTACATGATTAGGATTCCATATGCTTCGGCAATTAGATCTATCATGTAAGTCATGCTAATGTACTAAGACCAGATGCCTCATATACTTGAAGTATGATGAGATAATACCAATCGTACTCTAGTGAAAGTCACTAGTTAAGAAACATCCTTATGTTCTTGAGAAGAACCAAAGGATGCATTCTTGATCTTTGATGGAGTGAAAGATGATCTTGTAATAGTTACATAGATGCATTCTTACAAACCAACAAAGATAAATATTGCAGTATAAATACACGTTTATATTTAATAATGGTGTTAGAAGAGTTTTAAATGCACCATTACTATTCTACAAAAGGTTGAGTATCTAGTGACATGGGATGCAACTAGAAAATTGTTTGGATTAAGATACTAGTTAGTAAACTAGAAATCGTTTCTTGTGTCACTAATTTTATGTACCTTCATTGTGTCAATAATTGTTATTACACAATACAAGGGGCTAATGTCTTATCTAAGCATATGCTCAGACGTTTCTATCTTATTCGAGAAATCGTCAAAGATAGGAGATGTTAAAATATGCAAAATACCATATGATGATAACAAGAATAATCATCTTACAAAGCTCTCTTGCAATAATGATGGAAATCATAACTAAGCTCAATAGGTATTAGATATACGTTGATTGGGCCTAGTGCAAGTGGGAGATTGTTGGATATTATGCCCTAGGCCCTTGAGAAAAGCCTATGCGTTATATCATAGCTTCATTGTTATAGAGATAACAAACCCGATTATTATATCCTTTGCATGTTTATTATAATAATCATTGTCCCTAGCACTTATGAAGGGCTAGCATGAGTTTAATGGATAATCATATGATGATTATGGTGCATAGGATGCGGATTAAACTTGGGGTACTTGTTGGAGAACAAGGTACTGGATAGACCCGTTGTGAGATTTATGTCATGGTCAAATATCAGAATTAAATCTCATAATAGTTATATCATTTGATATCTTTAGACCTGAGATTATCATAGTCTTCCACATGATGAACATTATGTTTGACGTACTCAAATGCTACCCTTAACCGGGTGGTTATAAAGGCTACGATTGGCATAATCAGATTCATGTAGGGAAGAAGGATAAGTCAAGATGAGATTTGTCCCTCTGTCAAGAGAGATATCTGCTTGGCCACTTGATGAGTGAGATTGATGATAGTGCATGGCCATGCCCAAATGAATTGATGTGTTCAATGTCATTTGCTCATATCAATCTACTCGGGATCAAGAAAGCATTGGACAACATAAGTTGACGTGGACCATGACTTATGTCCAATATGATATCGCGTGACAAATGGATTGTGATATGTTCTATAAGGTTACTTTGGACTTTAAAAGTTATACTAATTGGGTAGTCATAATGGCTTGCTAGAGTCCGCTTATGACTTATGGGTTCTGATTCATTCGAACTCGTTACCAACTTAGAATAATCCTATTGGGTCACACACAATAGAACGGATTGAAAAGGCCGAAAATCTGGGAAAATTAGACTAGGCGACCGTACGGCTTGTATGATGGCGTACGGCTCTGGTGGAGCCGTACGGCCGCCCCTCCCGTACCAGTCCAGTTTGTTCTGTTTTCTTGACTGAAAAGGAATCCCGATCCCAAACGGAATTAGGTCAGACCCTTATATATGATATACAGCCGGGTTTGACAGCCTCTAATGTTGATTTTGGAAATCAATAACCATTGTTTCAGAAACAATAAATTATAGAGAGGTGTGATTATTTATTTTGAGATTGAGAATCATCAAAATACAATGATCAATGAAGCAAAATAATTCCTACGAAGAAATCGTTTCTTCATCAAGTCTTGGGTCTAGCAATCCAGATCAAGAATGTGTTCTTGATATCCATTCGACGTGTGGATACCGATGGATGGTGTTTCCTTTAGCACCTTAATGTCCGTGTTCATGGATGCGATCTTCAAAGGTTAGTTTCTTTCATCTTGTATTCAATCTAATCAACATGCATAGATCCGGGCTCATAGGTGTTTGGTCTTATGTTTATTCCGTTACGCATGATGCATCAAAACCAATAATATGAACCTCGGTCTGAATGGTGGTTTGAACCACTATCTAAACCACGTTCTAAACCGCATTCTGAACCACATTACCGAACCGCGGTCTGAACCAAACCGAATCAAACCATGGTGGTTTGATTTGGTTTGGTTTGAACTTTCTCGTGGTTCGGTTTGGTCTGGAATTTTCCCAAACCGATGACTAGTGGTTCGGTCCCTAAAATGACCTAAACCGAACCATTTACACCCCTAATTTCAAGAGTGAGGAGCAAGTTGCATATATTTTTACAATGACACTTCTGAAAATGACAAAATAAATGGAATATGATAACTTTAAACTGGGGTAGAGGAAGTAATATTTTTCAAAATATATTATAATAAAAAATAATATTCTCAAATGTTAAAAATGAAAAATAACTATTACTATATGTTATCTTGTTTATATTGATTAGTTTTAATAGCCGTACATTTGATAAGGTAATTTTAAATGTTACATAGTGAAGTGACACAACCTGACACAACCCTCATCTCTAAGATAGAATTTTATTAGACATATAAACTGTGTAAGTTGAATAATTAAAAGAAAATAATTAGAAATAGAGTAATTGCAAAAAAAAAAATATTAATGCAAATGTGTACATATTTAAAATTGATTAATATAGTATGTATATTTTTAGAGGCTTTGACCAATAAGTCCCTCAACGGAATAAAAACGACCAATAAAGACAGACATTATGGAAACTCGCCAAAAAGTCCCTGATATTTTTTGTGGACCAGATTACCCCTCCCTCATCTGACCACGCAAGCGCTCCACGCCAGGTAACCCACAGCCACAACGCTTCTCTCCCTTTTTCTTTTTCTTTCTCTTTCTCTCTCTCTCTCTCCCGTCAACTCCTCTCTCCACTCTCTCTCCCCTGTTTCTCCCTTTTCTTTTTCTTTTTCTTTTTCTTTTTCTCTCTCACATTTTAAAATGTTAGCATCATAAAATCTAGAAATTTAAAAAACAATATGATACCACCGAATTAATCGTATCATCAAAACAAATTAAATAAGTACATTCAAGATATGATTCAAATTTTAAAAATAAAATTTCAATTTTTCACTCGTAAATAATTGAAAAAATTATTTTTCATTTCTCAATTAATTTCACAGTTATATGGTTACACACATTTGTGTGATTTCACAGTTGTGTCATTTTTTATTTTTCACTTGTAAAATCATTTCTCAAAATTTAAAAATGTAATATCTCAAAATATAGAAATTGAAAAAATAATCTGAGACCACCGTTTTAGTTGTGTCGTCAAAACGTATCAAACAAGTAAACTAAACAAATAATTTAAATTTTAGAAATAAAAATCTCATTTTTCACTAGTAATTTTTTTTTAACAATAACTGGGATATTCATTTAACAGTTGTTCACACATGAGTTTAAATTTAATAACTGAGACATTGATTTCACAGTTATGTGAAATCTCATTTTTAGAAATAAAATATCATTTTTCACTAGTAAAAATTTGAGAAAATCATTATTCATTTTTCAATTAATTTCACAATTTTTAAAAAATAAAATTTTCATTTTTCACTTGTAAAATCATTTTTCAACTGATTTCTCAGTTGTGTGATTTCACAGTTGTGTCATTTTTTTCATTTTTAAAAACTGATAAAATCATCTCTCATTTTTCACAATTGATGACTCAATTTATCGGTTTAATTATATAATAAATGAGACATTCATTTATCATTTATCAATTTTTCTCTGTTGTTAATATATTAATAAATGAGATATTCATTTCTCCTTTATTCACACACGAGTTTAATATAAGAACTGGTAAATTTGTTTCTCAGTTGTTAACCAAAAAAAAACAAAAAAAACAAAAAAAAAAAAAATGTGAGGTTGTACTGTTAAATATATAATAGTTTACTAATGGAACAAGTAACAAGCTTGACATAGTGGTTAAGAGTCTTAGTTAAGATCAAGAGGTCTTAGGTTCAAACCCTCCCAAGAGCAAATTATTTTTATTTAAAATACTTGGGTTGCAGATGGTTCCGGCGGCAAGGGTCGGCGGTGGTCGGCGGCGGATGGTGGTGGTGGCCGGGAGGCAGGTGGCGGCGGCGGCAGCAGGTGACGGCTGACGGCGGCGGCGGCAGCAGGTGGCGGCTGACGGAGGCGACGGCAGCGGGTGGAGGTCCGACGGCAGCAGGTGGCGGCTGACGGCGGCGGCGCTGGTGGCGGCGGTAGTTGGTGGACCTTAGTCAAAGTCAAAGGTCTAGTAGGCGGTCAAAGGTGGTCAATGGTTAAAGGTGTAATAGGATTTTATTTGGGCTGGGGGTATTTTTGCCATTTAAAAAGGGTGAGCGATTTATTGGTAAAATTGATTTCAACCCAAGGACCCTAAGGTAGATTATGAAATGTTGTGGTTTTATTGGCAAATACCATCTTCCCCAAGGGACTTATTGGTAAAAATCTCATATTTTTATATTGTTGGGATATGTATATTGATTGAATTGAATAAGTAAAAATAAATAAATTAAGGAAGTAATTGTAGGATGGATGCAATTAATGCAGATTAATGAATGCTGATGTCAGTAATTGCTTTTGGAGGGAAATTTTTTCATGTAGTGCTGACATGTGGCATTGCTAGTAATAATAGATTACAACCTTCTGATGCTAATAGAAACACTTGAGATTGGGCCTATCATTTAGGCCAAGAACTCCAAGAAACTACGTAGATTTCCGGCCTATGTTGTGGTGTATATGTACGTGTGTGAGTTAGTGTATTAATAGATTGATAAGATTGATCACTTAAGGGCCTTGGCGAGTGGATTGAGTGTTCAAGATTAGGGAAATTTACTTGCCCTCCCCTCTTTCTTGGAATAATTTCTGTTACGGTTTGCTAGCAAGCAGTTGCAAACGATTTTCATATTTGTCACGGTCCTTGCATTATCATAAACAACTAGGATTACTTTAGTCAAACTGGTATTTGTTGGAGCATTTATCCCACATCGGGAATTAACTAGCCAAAGCCTGACTATATAAAGATCTAGGGCCACTCCTCCCATTGCCAATTGGTTTTGGGATGGAACCTCAGACTTTATCATGGTATCAGAGCTGGCCCGTTACACGTGCAGGCCCAACGGCCCACGATGTTTATGCCTTGACTATATAAGGATCCTGGACTAATCCTCCCATTCCCAATTGGTTTATGCCTTGACTATATAAGGATAATCCTCCCATTGCCAATTGGTTTTAAAGTGGAACCTCAGGCTTTAAGATGGTATCAGAGCTGGTCCACCACACGTGCAGACCCAACGGCCCACGATGTTACTCCGCGGCACCCGATTAATAAGTCCACGCTGTAAGCCTTTGGCAAAGCCCGGCTACACGTGAGGGGGCGTGTTGCCAATTGGTTTTGGGATGGAACCTCAGACTTTATCATGGTATCAGAGCTGGCCCTTTACACGTGTGAGCCCAAAGTCCGGCCCACGATGATCTAGCCCCACGTCACCCAATTATATGTCCACACCTAAGCCCAAAGTTCGGCTACGCGTGAGGGGGCGTGTTGGAGCATTTATCCCACATCGCGAATTAACTAGCCAAAGCCTGACTATATAAAGATCAAGTTCTTCAACCTTAGCATGCATTCTTCAAGATTTTTTTCTGAGAGATCTCGCTTGTCTTGAGTTTGTATTTGAGAGGTGTGTTGTAATCCTTGTATAACACATATCAAGTTCTGAAAGATTTGGTTTAGCTAGGAATGTCAGAAAACAAACTCACACAAATCAAAAAATGGATGTGTGTGTACATGTGATACACAACCTCCCACACAACCTTAGCACATCAGAATTAAAAGAACACAACAAAACCTTAGCACATCAGAATTAAAAGAACACAACAATATAATCGTCTGTTGGTTCAACTCCAGCAAATTAGGCTTATAGCCCAAAAATGATTTTACTATTAAAAGCTGTTTACAGACTTAAAACAATACTAGTGAAATATGAAAAAAAACTAAAATATTAAAACAAAACCTATTACTAAGTTTTGATGAAAACCTATGATGTGTTATACAAGGATTACAACACACCTCTCAAATACAAACTCAAGACAAAACAAGCACGAGATCTCACAGAAAAAGATCTTGAAGAATGCGTGCTAAGGTTGAAGAACTTGATCATCTTTTATAGCTTTAGAATCCTTCTTCAACTTGAAATTGATATCCTCTGATTTGTGCAATCTTCTCTTTCTTTTCACCCAAGGATTCGGCCCATGCAAATTCTACACAATGAGATAAATATAACTCCAAAGAAAATCACATTAGGGTTAATATGTTAGTCATAAAATATAGTTAGTGATATACATGCATAAATAAAACTAATGTACATAAATAAAAGATATTTACTTAAATAAAAAAGCCTAATTAAACTATGAGATCTTTAAAATAAATCTTGTAAGAAAGTCTAAAACCTATATTTACCAAAGGGAAAACTCCGTTTTTATTCATTGTACTTTGGGTTGTGTTTCACTTTTACCATCGAACTTTATTTTTTTCATTTTTACCATTGTACTACAAACAATGGTGTCATTAAATACCAAAATCGTTATTTTTTGCCCAAATTTGTTTCATTTTTACCATCCTACCACAAACAATGTTGTCATTTTGTACACAAACCTGTTACAAAATGACACCATTTTATGTAGTACGAGGGTAAAAATGAAAAAAATAAAGTTCGATTGTAAAAATGAAACACGTGACAAAGTACGATGGACAAAATCGGAGTTTTCCCTCTACCAAATCTCGCATCACTCTGCTAAGAGGAGCTTTGATAATCTCACTCTTTCAAAGTCAAATATACCATGGAAATATTATACGTACTTAAACTTCTACATACATCATAGTTATGGATTCCATGATTCATTAATGTGAACATTTAGAGAAAAGCGTTTTTTTTTCTGGTGATTAGGAAAAACGTATTTTTAAATGGACGGTGTCATTTTTATAAATAAAAGGAACTCTGTGGCAGTGACATTTGTAAATAAGAGAAATTTCGCGTGAATGTCATGACCAACAAACTTTTTGGATATCAAACTCAAAAGGTTCTGAATATTAATAATAAAACATTTTGAATATAATTTCAAGTACATTTGATTAAAGTCATAACTAACAAACCTTTTGGATATCAACCTCAAGTGGTTTTGGTATCAATAATAAAGCCTTCTGAATGAATATGATTTAAAGAATAGTCGAACACATTTGGTCAAAGATGTAGCCACAAACCTTTTGAATATCAATTTAGTAACTATTGTTAAAAGCGGAAGGAGTAGGGTTGAAAGAAAGTAGAGATGGAAAAAATGAAAACACAACATATTAATGGGTTAGGGAAAGAGGTTTTGGTCATACCATTTGTGGAAAATGGGGAAACAAGGCATGTGAAACTAAGCTACAAATCCAGTCCAGATCAACTTTAAGATATTTTAGCCAGCGGACGATGCATGCGTTTTGCTTTCTGATTCATTCATTCAACCCCGTCCCAGCTCAATGTGCATTGTTTGATTTTTTTGGTCAATTTGACTGAACTTTAAGCTTAATTTTATGAAAATCTATGTATCTCTATGCAATTTTGAAAGATGTTATTGATACTATTTCTAACAATAAAACAATAATAACTTTTAAAATTGTATAATAATAGCTAGATTTTCACAAAATAATGGTCAAAGTTCGAATGAATTGACCACATGAACAGTAAAAGTGCACATTGAGCTGGATGGAGGTAGTATTTTTTTTTATTTTCGTTTGTCTAAAATAAATATCGTTTTATTAAAAATAGTGTATGAAGTTTGGTGATCCTCCCATACCACCCGTTCTAATAGGCACACGCATTGCAATGTCATAGGAGGTGTTACTCTACCTATATGAATAGATTGAGGCAATCAAGAAAACACAAAAAAAACTTAAAAATATTGACTTGTCAACTATCACATTTATTCTGGGGCAGATGAAGTACTTAATACTATACTCCCTCCGTCCCGTTCGAAATAAGACTCTTGGTCAACTAAATTATACTTTGACCAATAATTTAAAGAAAAATAATGATGCTAATAAATTTAAAATTGTTATTATATCACGGTTAATAATAAACTCAATAACTATTTTTTAATTTATACTAAGATAATTAATTTTTTTCAAATTATTAGTCAAAATATAATTATGTTGACAAAAATCATATTTCGAGTCAAACGGAGGGTGTAGTGAACAATAAAAATGCTAACTTGCCTATATATTCAGATCGTTTCTTGAGGTCTTAATTTTTGACTAAATAAGTCACAGCTTCATTTCTTGAGGCCTAGGTCTCCTTTTTTTTTTTTTTTTTCCTTCTTTGTTTTTTTTGACAAAAAGCACATCATGTGAATGTTTATGTGAGGGAAGTTTGCTGTGAATGAGTTGGCCTTTTTTTTTTGGAAGGATGTATAGGATAGCTAGGTAGCTATGAAAATCTTAATTTAATGAAATAGGAGTAATAGTAAAAGGCATACATCTATATTACAATAGAAAGCAAGAATAACCGCTTTACAAAGAGCGGTCAAGATTTAATCTTACAAATTTGATCCAACGGCTTAAAACTAATCCATAATTAAGTTTAACCCTAACTGCCTAGGAAAAAAACTGCATATGAAAAACTTCCTATCCCCACCCCCAACTCTTCCCATACCACTCTCAGCAATTGCAAATAAGCCCTTTAACTACATATGAAAAACATTTTTTCTCCTTCCTCCTGTATATGTATATATATCCCGTTTTCATATTGTAACTGTTTTTAGAATATCATGGTTGTTATATGTAATTGTTTTTAGACTATCATGATTGTCATACTGTCACCGTGCCATTGGCACGGGCACAAATACTAGTATAATATAATCCAGCACATGCAGTTAAAGAAATTCAAAAATGCAGTATTATATTAACTGTCCCTATGCATATGTCTCTCTTTTAATCAGAAAAAGGGAATGAAATGGGTTAAAGAAAATGAAGAAAAGGGTAAAAAGAAAGCAAAAAGAAGATGAACGAGTAAAGACTAGTTAGCTAGAACAATAAGGGTACGTGCAAATGAAACGCTCCATCCCTCCCTCAGGTTGTCAATGATAGCTCATTTACCATACTAATTACTCATACTCTCTCCACCAAAAATACTCTTTATCTTAATTTTCTAAGTAAATTTTAATTAAATATTAATATAAATTTAACTGTTAAAATGGAAATTTAATAATTGTTCAACAATTTGATATTACCGTCTGATTCCCCAACAACAAAACAAACATTTGTTGAGATGAAAACAAGTAATAAATTATTAAACTGATTTATCAATGACAAATTATATTATTTATAGGAGGATTTACTACTAGAAAAATCAGAAAATCTCAACAAAAAAAAACAAGTGTTTTACACTTGTATTAGTGTAAAACGTGTTTTCAAACAGCGGAGTGAAATTTTTGTAAATAAGCGGAACGTTGTTAAAAGGGGCGGTGACACTTTGCAAATAACCAAAAACTCATCAAACACTGTTTGACTCTATATAATGCATTTTTCAATATTAGAACAAACACTTTTTAACATTAAGGCAGTTACTTGTTTTAGAACTTATTATAACACCAGGGAAAACATGTTTTAACACATTGCAAATAACTAAAAACATACACTGTGTAACACCAGGGCAAACAATTGTTATCACAACAATCGACAACCTTAACACTACCACTAAAAGTGCGTGTTTGAATACTTATAAGTGTTATATTACAACAACACTTTTTAATATTATAACTAAAACATAATAATATTAGAGAATAAAATTATGAAAAACACGTTTTTTCATCCCTTAGTGTAAAACAAGTTTTTCATAAGACTTACTCTAAAAAAAATATCTTTTTTTTTAAAGAAAAAAATAATAATATCTTTTTTAGAGAATACTTGTTTGGAACAATAATTTTTACTGGTTCCCATTTAAACAATTTATTGACAACATTTCTTCAATCGTTTTTATTTGGAGACAACATTTCTCTAAAACTCTCATATTATAAATTAGGAGTGCACGGGATTAAAAAAATGTATTGGAAAAGTAAGTATTGTGAGTGGGTATGAGAGATAAAATAAGTTAGTGGATAATTGTTGTGAGTGGATATGAGAGAGAAAAATGAACATTTTGGGTAAGTAACAATAGATATGGGTCGCCCAAAATAGAAATAAGTAGCGATAAATATGAGATGGAAGAAGTATTTTTTATTTTGGGACATAGTTTTCTTGTCGTTCCTATTTTAACAAGCTATATTTTTGTTGCTATCTCTAAAGTATTTGTTACATCAACTTAATGAGACTTTATTTCGTTAATGTGTTGTTTTGACTTCAAACAAGGACGGTATTAGAAATTACTATTTAAGACCACTTAATGAGATCATAATTGTCTCAATAAATAAGGTTTTAATAAGAATTTGATTGACATACGTTTTATAAAATTCACTTATGTTAACCATTAAAATTAAATTAAACTATTTTCTTGACACAGATGCATGGATTAATATATACTGTATGCACGTTTATGTGGTTAGCTTCAACACCCCTAAACTATCTTAAAGAGTACGAAATTTATCTGTACTCCTAATTAGTTTTGGACACAAACGTGTTTTTTTTTTTTTTTTTGAAAGCAAACATCACATAATTGCATTAATAAGGAATAAGACGGCGTTCCACAAATATTGGAGGCTCATCCAAAATGTAAAAATTGCAATTAAGATGTACACAAAACGTGTTTTTTTATTTTTGTCTCTCTCCCTTTTAAAAATCTAATCAAGCCAGATTTAGATTTTAGGATGATATTTTAATTAGACACTCCATTCGACCCAAAATGATCTTCTTATTTAACTATTCAAACTTTTTAAGGATATGAACACTTGTTTCAAGTTGGAGAATAAGATGGAGCGGGCCAAGACTGCATGGAGCGGACCGAGTTTGACCAGTCAAGAGAAGATCAAGTTAAATAGAGATAGAATCAAGAGAATATATTTTACCTTATTTAGATTTATAGTTTACCTTAATTAGTTGATGTATTTTAGGAAGATGAGTATTCCTCAAGAAATAGGGTTTAGGCTTTAGTATAAATATAGGGTTAAGTTATTGTAAATCTTGTAGAGTGAATAAACAAACATATTATATCACAATCCTCTCCACCGGTTTTATCATGGTATCAGAGCCTCCGATATGGGGGCCTGACTATCCATATGCTTCCGCGATGAAGCCATCATTGCCATGGTAGGCAACATGGCGGAGAAGATCAAGTGATGGGAGGAGCCCATGGAAGCCTCTTCGCGGCACTGGATGTGCATGATGAAAGCGTTGAGGAGGGACCCATTCTTGAAGACCAAATTGTTGCCATGAATCGGTGACATGACGGACACGATGAAGATGACGGGAGGAGCCCATGAAGACCTCTTCGTGGCACCGATTGTGCACAACAAACACGTTGAGGAGGGACCCGTTCATGACGACCTTGTTCCTTTGTGGCACAGAATGTGCAAGACGAACACAACGGAGCACGACCAGAAAACTAGAAACCGGCAGCAACAGCGGTGGTGCCATTGTTGTCGGCGGAAGATTTGTATCGGTGAAGAAACCCTAATGATCCGATACAACCGAATATGAAATCAACCGGAGTTGGTGCTCGAAATTGATGGCCGCCTAACTCCTGGAAATTTGCACTAGATTGACGATCAGAACGCAAGTGCAGCATGACGAAGAAGACAGGAGAATTCTGGGCAAACTGACGAGCAAATTGATTGTTGACTTGTTAAGACACTTGTGCTGTCAATGTTGCACACAAGTGGACTGACGATTGAAAAAAGGGACAAGCACAGAAACTGGTGGTGGTTCACCGGATTTTTGATGAAGGCGAAGTCAACTTCAACCAATAATGCAGCCAAGGATGACCGACTTGGACTGATTGAAAAAAGGACAGATCGAAAGAAAAACTGGGTTGCTGGACGTAGGCAGTTGACAGGGCAGTTGACAGACCAGTTGTGAGCACAGATGTCTCGTCAAGTGGACTGACGATGAAAAAAAAAAAAGGCTGATTTTTTTTATCCCCCGTTTTAATTGGCGTATTGGCAAGTTGGGTATCTACGTTGTAGATCCTCCAACTTGAGGGGGGGGGGGAGTTGGAGAATAAGATGGAGCGGGCCAAGACTGCATGGAGCGGACCGAGTTTGACCAGTCAATAGAAGATCAAGTTAAATAGAGATAGAATCAAGAGAATATATTTTACCTTATTTAGAGTTATAGTTTACCTTAATTAGTTGATGTATTTTAGGAAGAGGAGTATTCCTCAAGAAATAGGGTTTAGGCTTTAGTATAAATATAGGGTTAAGTTATTGTAAATCTTGTAGAGTGAATAAACAAACATATTATATCACAATCCTCTCCACCGGTTTTATCATTTCACTAGTCATGTTTTGTTCAGGGTTGCACGATTCGTAGTTCGTCCGATTCGAATTTGCGATACGAATTTGCGATTCGCTCAATCCATGAAATCCGATAAGTAGAGTATTACATCTATTGCGATTCGCGAATTCGCAATATTAGTACGTTTGATTTAAAAAAATATTAAAATCATATATAATAATAATAAACTTACTTTTTATAGAAAATCACCATTTTAACGTTCTATTACATCACCAAAAAAATACCAAAAAGAAACAGTCATGCTGATAAATTGATAATAACACCTATGAGCACCTACATCTTTCCTTTTCCCTTTGACACTCACTGAACTTGATGACCGTCATTCACATCAAGGGTTTCCAGCAATTCTTCAAGTCTTAAGGATGAATCCTCCAAGATAGAATTATCAGGTTCAATGTCCCATTTTTTTACATCCCAGATTTATAGTCAGTTGTGAATCATGATACGAGGCGAAGGTTCAAATGGATAAACACAAGTTTCTCAGCTCTGATATTGTTCAGTTTGTTTCTTACCACACTATGGATGAACTCCAGTTCCTTTTGGCAGATGAGCTACTTATGGGCTGAGACAATATGTTAATAGCTAATTGAGCTATTTTCGGAGTCTCAAAACCATATGTGGACCACCATGTGATAGGGACTGATCACTAAGGGTTAGGTTACCAGCTCCTTGATATGAATGTTGTGGCTTTTCCGTTTTCTAGAGTTGTTTCAAGTTATCCTTGGAAACATATCACTAGTTAATGTACATATTTATTTATTGCTGTATGTGCAGAACGTGGTGTTGCCAAAAGTGTTGCCAACACTGTCCCAGTGTTACCCAACGGATAGTATGGGAATATATTTGAATATTTGCTTCATAAATAATTGTTGTACTAATGTCTAATATTGTTGCAAGTTTAGTGTTTATTGTTGGTCCAATTTTCAGGTATATTATGCTAGAATATTGCAAGGAAGGTGAAAGAAGAGTTTATGGATAAAAGTGGATTTTATTCATAAACATGTGGGATTTAAAGCAACAAGAAAAATATAGGATTTGACTCATTCAAAAGGCTGAGTGTTGATCAAGAATGTACAAGGCGTCCATAGCACGAAAGTACAAGAAGGCTAAGCAAAGACTTGGGAACAAAGAATTGGTTCCTACAATTTAGGAAATGTGGAGAATAAACTCCCCAAGGCTCGGCCACTCCACTCCACCACGTTTTTATCAACTCTCCCTGCCATTATTGATGTATTCCCCAAGCATTTCAAGCCTATAAATAGCAAGGAGGATGAAGATTGAAGATACAACACTTGAAGCCATTACAACACACATCCTCATACAAGAAAAGCCTATACACTCCTTGGTTCCTATAAACCCCATCTTCCCAAACCTATTCCATTCTTGTAATCTTTGATTATAAGTTTGTCTTGGCTAGGATAGGGTCTCGTGTATAGACTTAGTCGTTCCATAGAGCTCAAATTGTAATAGCGATAGGGAACTCTCGGCCTTATACTTCAATTCATATTATTAGTGAAGGTCTCGCCTTTTGTGGCATCTCTCGAGATATATAATTGTTGGGATTGGAGTCCTAAACCTAAGGGGAAGCAGAGGGGGAAAAGGAGTCCAAGTCGGGGGAGTTGGTGAAGATTAAAAGGAGTTCAAAACTGAGGAGGCTTTCTGGGCGGAGGAGCAGGCGGGCGCTCGGTAGGAGGCGAGCGCGTGCTCAAGAAGGCAGAAAGGATCAGTTTATGGGAAAAGAATCCAGGCGGGCGCCTGGTGGGGTGCGAGCAGACGCCTGGTGCCGGATCTGGTTTCCTGATTTGTTTCCTATTTTGATTGTATCTCTTCCAAATAGACTTAGGGCTTCCTTGTACTGCTATATAAGCATGATTTCGTCCAAGAATATTGTGTACCAAAAAGGAGAGAGTTAGGATATCAAGAGAGAGCAGAAAATAGTTTGTAGGAGGGGGCCGGGGGCCTAGGAGAGCCATGGGGGGCGATCCTACAACCCGGCCATATTCATATTGTTTGTGTGTTCTTGGGGAGAGATAATAATATGTAGGAGAGGGTTGTTCATGGAGAGTTACTATGCTAGATCTGTGTGAGTGGATATGTAAATTGTAACAATCAAACATATTATTATAGTGATATCCTGGCTTGGAGCCTCCGGATGTAGCCACATGGGGGTGGTGAACCGGGTTAACAAATCATGGTGTTCTTCTTCTTTCATATTATTATCATGTGTTGATTATTTTCTCTATGTTGATGACTGCTAGTATGGGCTAGTGGATGCGGTGATCCCCCCAATTCCCCAACAACTGGTATCAGAGCTTTGGTTTGAGATCTAGGAGAGATCCAAGGTGAAGAAAAGAGACAACAGATTTTCGTGCAGCGCACGTGCAGAATTCGTGCAATGCACGTGCAGGCTTGGTGGAGCGCACGTACAGATTTCGTGCAGTACAGATTCTTCGTGTGGAAGATGTGCAGGGATCTATGAGCTTCTAGGGTTTATGGTTGAAGCAAGATACGTGCCAAATAGGTCAATGATCGTGCGGAAGATCAGAAAGTCCAAAAAGTTTGTTTATTTCTTATGAGATCTGCAGAAATTCGAGGTGGAATTTGGAGATGCAGAGATCGGATCTGGAGGTGTTTAAAGGATTTTGGGGCAGTCAAGGTGGTTGTAGAAAAAAATATGAAAGAAAGAGGAATGCATCAGGTACTTGCGTAAGCAACCGACGATGCAGAGGTGAGTGTTATAAGCCGGTTTGACCACGTGAGAAGAGGAGGACTTCTCGCAAACGACGGATAGGAGTAAGGAGGATGTTGTACTTTACCGACAACATCTAAAAACAACCATCACCAATTTTCACTAAAAAAAAAATCTTCATCCAGTAGTCAATGAGATCCAAGTTACGCTTTCAGGTGCTCCTTTATTTCTTAGTATACAGATTTGCTACGTTCTCCATACACATTTCCAAGTAGCCTCCCTTACTGAAGCAAAGTGAAGGAAAAAAATCTGAAAAAAAATGAAGACACTATAGTTAGCTGTTTAATGCACCAATTAAAATTAAAACAAAATAAAAAAAATAATACTAATATATGGGTGGAACGGCTCATAAGCTCATTGGCATGAGTGACTCAATCCTTGTAGCTCTACATTAGAACGACTTAAAATAGTGGATGATGCATAAACTGAAACTTTAAAAGAGACAATGAGACAAGTACCTTCCAATCACTAGTTGAAACTAATCCATTTTGGTATTCCAGCTAGTTCAAGAGAATCTGCAAGTTTAGCCCCACTCCAAGTAGCTGAGCACAAGGCATAAAAAGATCAATTGTTAGAAACAAGAAAGAAAATTTAAAAATTCCAGCACACTAAGACTACTAGATCAATCAAGCTTAACAATCTCATGTCTAGCCAAAGTCCACTAATAATCAACTAAATCGGACAGCTGAACGTACACAGAAATAAACATACTTTCGGATGATCGAACAGCCAGATTCACAAAATAATGCCTCATTAAAAAAAAACAGCATATCATATACTAAGGACCAGTGTTCTAAAAGACGTCCGTCTAGGCCGCCTAGGCCCCGACTAGGCGCTAGGCGCTCATAAAACGCCTTAAGTCCCGCTAAGATATTATTACTATTCTGAATTCTTGGCCCGCCTAAGTTCCGTCTAGACCCCGCCTAGGCGCTAGGCGCTGCTGCGGCGCCTAGCGACCGCCTAGCGTTTTTTAGAACCTTGCTAAGGACTGAAATGTAGATTTCAAGCATCCACAAACATGGAGTAGATCAATTCGTTAAATTCGAGATGGCTTTAACCATCTCATCAATTGTAAGTTATGACTTCAATCTCAGCATCAAAACGGCAGACCTTCTTAGTGCAGGGTTAATCACATCAACTCTTGAAAAACAATTAGGTATCAATATCGGAGGAAACAATAAGAAACTGTTAGTGTCAATAACATATTCACCTACGACATGCATTGGTTGAAAACATCATTAACCAAGCAAACATAACTTCATCAATAACAACACAGAATGGCTCCGCTGTCTGCTGCAGAAAGTAAAATAAAATACTCCCTCCTTCCCTTGATGAATGTCCAATTTCACTTTGACGGACATTTGAGAAATTAAAGTTGAAAATTAAGCATTTTAGTAACATAATTACACAAGAACCTTAATTATCTCATCATACTAGTGCTTTTAATAGTTGTTCGTAATAAAACTACACAAATTGGCAGATAAATGGTGCATGCCCTTATTTCATTACGAGATATTTTCATTACAGAAAGACAATCATTTATAGAAATCAGGATAGAAATTCCTTCACCAGGTTGGTCTTTTTAATCAAGCTTTGCAGGTCTTGTACCCAAACATCAATGTACAAAAACTAGTTGAACAAAAAGGATGCCTATGAGATGCTAAAGGTTAAGTACTCATGACTGTCCTGAGGATTTCCATGCATCCCATATGAACTTAAATGAATGTTATTAACATACTCCCTATGTCTCAAAATGATCTTTCCACCTTTTTCATTGTTAGTATGAACGTACTTTGAGCAATAATCCTAAGTTAAGTTAATTATCGTAATAAAATCTAAAAAATGTTATAGAGAGTATTTATAATGTCATGTCAATAACATGTTCTAAATTTTCATTAGGATAATGAAATTGGGGAGTAATATAGTTAATAATGTCTAAAAAGGAGAAATGAGTGATACGTATGAGCCAAATTAGTTATACCATTATGCAGTAGTCTTCTTGCTTTCCTTTGTAATGTACTTTTGGTACTCCATGACTACCACCCAAAATATTATGCTAGCATGAACAGTAACAAATCACAAAATACCTCGCATACATACCTGTAATTATGCGACTCATATGAAGAACCATAGCAACAGCTTTACAGTTTTTGTGCTCAAATCTGAAAGTAAAATGTAATATATAGAATAACCCAAAAAAGTCACATACTATTTTGTCAGAAATAATGCTAAATTGACATAAAAATCGCAAATTCGTGATAAAATGCCTCACCTCCGCGGCAGGTGAACGCCCACCCATTTATTTCAACCAGTAATGCGTCTTGCAACAAGGAGAGGGAAGGATCTTTGAGAATGGAGCGACTGGACTCGCATAAATTGATGAAAATTCTAATTGCCCTAACTTAGCGGCCTCCACAGTAGCGATGGCTGAGGTTTAGAGGCAGAAACGGGGAAGGAAGGGGTTCTTGAAAGAGGAAGTGGATGGATAAAGAAGCCCCTTTTTATCAACAAACCAAATTTATGGGAACCATCATCAACTTCATAGTCCCTCTTTCTCACACATAGGAACTTCTATATAATGAAATTAGGGTTTACTAAATGCAAGAAACAGAGAAAGGGAATAGAGATACATTTACCTGATGAAATCCTAAGGCAGTGAAGATAACAGGTTGAGGAGATCGTGGAGCGGAGACGTATCTACTTCGACCGGCAATGATAGTTTTGTTCTTGACGAATCCGAGAGAGAGAGAGAGGAGTGAGGTTGAGCGAATATGGAGTAAGAGAGGTTTAATGGGACATAGTATAACCTAATTTATATTTTTCAATTTTGTATTTTCATTTAATCCTATTAGGCGACTGCAAGTTCCATCGCAATGAAATTTCAAACTCCCGCCAACTATTTGGGGGTAGCACTCATGGTAAAATTATTATGGGCGATGGCATTTAGGATTGTCAAGTCAAGATAAGTGCCTAACGCGATTGCTCGAAAATGCCGTCTCCTAATCCTACTCTACCGCGACTGCTTTTTTTGCCGTCTCGAATTGCCATCGCGAAAAGTGGTTTTTCTTGTAGTGACCAAACTTGATGAGATCCTCATGTTAAGAAAACCTCTCAGGGCAGGTATTGGTTTTCAAGATTCTTTAGATAAGATCATTTCTTCTTTGTCTTTGGAAGATAATCAACCATGTTTTTTAAACGAGCGTGGAAAGGGTAAATATTTTTCCTCCAATATCTCTGACAAATGGAAGGTGTGTACTTATTGTCACACTGCTGGACATTTTAAAATCAATTTTCATACTTTTTTTTTAAAATAAATCAGTCCAGTTACTCAGTGTTACCCACTACTTTTGATAACACAGCTTGTCAAAGAGACAAAAATCAAAGAAAGAAAGAATGGAGACCTAAAAACAATCAAAGATGTGATGTTGTTTTTACTGCCTTAAGAACTAATGTTGAAGGTTCATGGTATTTTGATAGTGGGTGTTCACGTCACATGACGGGAACAAAATTGTTTTTAAAAGACTATGAATCTGTTCTTGTAGCTAATTTAATTAGTATAAGCCAACTTTGTGACGACGATTTAGAGGTAAAATTCAAAAAAATACTTGTGAGGTCTTTGATCGTACTAACAAGTGTGTGATGTCTGGTACTAGATCAACCGAAAATTGTTATTGTATTGAAGACAGACAGGTATGCAACTCCGTGAGAGTTGATGTCACTACCTTGTGGCACCAAAAGTTAGGACACGCCAATTTTCGAAACATTGAAAAAATTGTTAACCTTGGTGCTATTCAAGGAGTTCCTAACTTGGATTTTAAAAATAAAATCATTTGTGAAGGTTGTCTTAAAGGCAAGCAAACTCGTGTTGCCCACAGTGCTGCACAACACCATGAGCAGTACTCTGGAACAACACTTTGTTTTCAACTTTTACATATGGATTTAATGGGTCCGGTTGAGGTTGATAGTTTGGGTAGTAAGAAATATTATTTGGTAATTGTTGATGATTTTTTGTAGGTTCACATGGATCTTTTTTCTTAAAAGAAAAATATGAGGCTTTTGAAAAATTTAAAATCTTACACTAAAAAATCAAAAAACATGTTTTGTGCTTCTGTTTCTCGTATTAGATCCGATCATGGTAAAGAGTTTGAAAATGCTTCATTTTCTACTTTTTGTGAGAAAATAGGAATTCACCATGAATTTTCGGCACCTAAAACTCCTCAACAAAATGGGATTGCCAAAAGGAAAAATCGGACTTTACTTGAAATGGCCAGTGTAATGTTGTTTTCTAAACAAATTTCTAAAAGATTTTGGGCCGAAGCACTAAACACAGCTTGTCACACGGCAAATAGAGTTTTCTTAAGACCCGGTACCACTATGATACCTTATGAGATTTTGAATGGCAAGAAGCCTAAAGTTCACTATTTTCATGTTTTTGGGTGTACGTGTTACATTTTAAATATCAGGATAAATTGACAAAGTTTGACTCTAAGAGTGATAGAGCAATTTTTCTTGGGTATGCCCAAAATAGTCGAGCTTATAGGGTGTATAATCTAAGGTTGAAAACTATCCAAGAATCGGTTAACATTGTTTTTGATGACCTGTTGAGTATTGCAGGTGAAGGACCTCAGGAATCTCCCTTGATTTTGTTGGATGAGGTGAATGATAACAGAGAAAATTCGAATTCTGTTGATGAAGCAGGTGCTGACCACAGTGTTACCACTGACGAGGCAACATTTCCAGTAACACCTGATTCCAGTACAGCTGCTGAAATAGAAGAAGAAAATCCAAACAGTGTAGAGGGTCATGAAGTTATAAGAAGAGATCCCCCAGCCAGAATAAGAAGGAATCACCCTTCTACACAAGTAATAAGGGAAGTAAGTGAAGGAATTCAAACAAGAAACAAAGAACCAATCAATTACATGGAAATGGTAAGATATGTGTGTATGTCTACCACATATGCAAAGGTAAAGTACTCTTGTTTTATTTCTACCCTAGAACCTAAGAATTTGATTGATGCTTTAAAAGATAATTTTTGGATTCAAGCTATGCAAGAGGAGCTTGACCAATTTACCCAAAATAATGTTTGGACTTTAGTCCCCCGTCTCGCTAACACTAATGTTATTGGGACTAAATGGATTTTCAAAAACAAAAGGGATGAAACGGGTAACATTGTTCGCAACAAAGCTCGTCTTGTGGCTCAAGGATATACACAAGTCGAAGGTATCGATTATGACGAAACCTTCGGACCTGTGGCTAGAATTGAGTCCATAAGACTCCTTTTGGCTATAGCTTGCTATCTTAAAATCACATTGCACCAAATGGATGTGAAAGGAGCATTTTTGAATGGGTATATTGATAAAGAAATCTATGTTTAACAACCAAAAGGTTTTGAGAACCCATTCAAACCACACCAAGTTTATAAGCTTGTAAAAGCCTTATATGGCTTGAAACAAGCTCCTCGAGCATGGTATGGTCGCTTAACTCAATTTCTGTTAGAATATGGTTTTGTTAGAGGAGAGGCCGATAGGACTTTGTTTATCTTTAGAAATGGTAAAACCTTTGTCATAGCTCAAATATATGTTGATGACATTGTTTTTGGCTCCACATCCAAAACTGCTTTGAAAAAAAATTGTGGATGCCATGTCATCAACTTTTGAGATGAGTACGATAGGGAAACTAAACTTTTTCCTTGGTTTGCAGGTAAAACAATTGAATGAAGGGATCTTTATTTCACAAAGCAAGTATGCGAAAAGTTTGGTAACAAATTTCAGGTTGGAGCATGCCAAGGCGTCTAAAGTGCCAATGGGTTCTACACTGAAGTTGGGAAATGACCAAGTAGGGGAGGATGTGTATCCAACCTTATATCGCTCCATAATAGGTAGTCTTATTTATCTTACAGCAAGTCGTCCTGACTTAATGTTCAGTGTGTGTGTGTGCGCACGCTATCAAGCCAGTCCTAAACTTTCTCATCTAAATGCTGTCAGAAAGATTGTCAAATATGTGTCAGGCACGAGTGATTTAGGAATATGGTTTTCTAAGGATACTAATACCAACCTTGTTGGTTTTAATGATTCTGACTGGGAGGGTGACATGGATGATAGGAAAAGTACTAGTGGGGGGTGTTTCTTTTTGGGTAATAACTTGGTGTCATGGTATAGTCGTAAACAGAAATGTGTCTCTCTCTCGACTGCCGAGTCAGAATATGTGGTAGCCGGGAGTTGTTGTTCCCAACTCATTTAGTTAAAATACATGTTAGACGACTATTGTCTTGAGAGTAATATGTTGACCATGTATTGTGACAACTTAAGTTCAATAAACATTTCAAAAATCCCAGTTCAACATTCCCGCACTAAACACATTGATATTCGTCACCATTTTCTAAGATACTTGGTTGAAATAGATTTGATAAACATTGAGCATATTGATACTAAGTATCAACTTGCTGACAATTTTACCAAGGCCCATGACCATGAGAGATTTTCAAGTTTAAAAAGATCTCTTGGTCTTTGTAATTTTTAAATCTGCTGTTTTAGAGTGTTACCCTAAGTGTTGTCAACACTTCTGGTAACACTGTGTATAATAATAATAAAAAATTATCTTTCAGTTTGCTTTTTAAGCCTTTGCGGCGGCACATGCTGATCTTTTTGTTTCGGTAGGTTTATACTTGGTTAACATGATTGTCAAATTTCCTTTGTACTTAAAAGTGACAAAGTCACTAATTTTTGTGATAAAATAAAAGGCAAAAGCGAAAAATCACTTCTAGTATTTCCTGAGTAACTCGGGGCACGGCGTTCGCTGCGACGATGCACTCTTGCCAAAGGGAGATACTATCTAGTGATTTCATACTAAGTATTAGGAACATGGAGTTCACTACTATATTGTATCCTACTTGAAAGGTACAAATCACTAAAGTATTTTTTACACTTTATAAGTACTTGGAGCACGGAGCTCGTTACTACGATGCTTCCTTTGTTGGTGTTGGTGCCCTAGGCACGTTTAATAAACGTTATAATTGTTATCATTTATTCATATTAATAAAAAGATGTTTTGATTATTATTGTTGTTCATGTTTACTTATAATAATCTACGTCCCTAGTACTTGTTAAGCACTAGTGTAAAGGCTAAATGATCATGGGATGATCATGTTAGATTTATGGGTACTTGTTTGGTACTGGACATGACCCGCTTTATGAGATCTATATCATGGGCAATGTCATATATATATATATATATATATATATATATCATATTAGTTATGTCATTTGAATCATTAGACATGAAATTATTATGGTCTTCCACTTGATGAACATTATGTTTGACATATTCAAACGCTACCTTTAACCAGGTAGTTATAAAGGGTATGATTGGCATAATCGGATTCACGTAGGGAAGAATAATAAGCTAAATGGATTTGTCCCTCTTCGGGGAGATGACAAGCTTGGGCCTCTCGTAGGAATGATGTTGATGAAAATGATCATGACTTGTGTTCAATGACATCGTGGACAAAAGGATTATGACATATTCTAAAGGAATACGAACTTGTATCTAGTTACACTATTTGGGTAGGTATGACGGTTTGCTAGAACCTAATCATATCTTATGGTTTCAAGTTTGAACCCATTGCCAACTTAGTGTTGTCCTGAGCTCAACCACTTCTTTCCATTGACTGAACTAAAGCTCCGGGCGAGACCGGTCACACACAAATAGAACGAATCATAAAGGACTATAATGGAATAATGGAATATTGGGTCGAAGGACCATTCGGAGATTTAAGGAAATTAGGAGGAGAAAAGTAGAAAAAGGTAGGTCCGGGCGGACCAGGTTCAAGACCCGGTCGGACCATGCTGGGTCCGGGCGGACCTTGTTCTGTACCCGGCCGGACCAATCGGTTTCGGCATAAACTTTCCTTAATCCGTTTTCTTGCGGGTTTAGACAATTGTTACCTATTTGGAATAGGTCTAACAAGTATTTAAACAGCCTAATTCGCCCAAAATCAGTACATGTGTTTTTGCAAGCCTCCAAAAGAGTTTTGAGAGTTATTTTCTTGTTCTAAGAAATCCCTAGATTGAAGAACAAGAACAAACACAACAATATTCCATAAAGTCAAAATACAATTGAGAAAAAGTGTTTCTCGATTTGGTCTAGCAACCAAGATCAAGTGCTCTTGATATTCGTTCGAGGTGTGGATACCGCTAGAGGGTGAAGCTCATCATCTTCAATGTTCGTGTTCTTACTTGTTCGTGATCAAGCTTTAAATTCTCCACCAAGATCAAAGGCTAAAATTCAAAGTCATCAAGGGTTAGTATTCTAGTAATCATATTATATGTATTTGATATAATCATATGAACGGATCTATGGCTTTGGGTTTCATGGAAAATTTAAATGCTTAATTCCGCTGCGCATGTTACTACGAAACCCAACAGTGGCATCAGAGCCCCGTTCATGTTGATTATTTCAATACTAGATCATGTTGAGTGTATGTAAATTGTTTGTTTATGTGCCTAGCATGATATGAATATTAGATTATGATGTTTATGTGTTATATGCGTTTATGTGGTTTACTGTTTTATAAACTTTAATCGCACTATTCAATCGCAATAAAATTATGTTGGATTTAAAATTGTTGGAGTTATCAATTTCTGATTGGATCAAAGTTTTGATAATCGGGGAAAAACAATTTTGAGACAAATTTTTGAACTTTAAAAATTCTGGATTTTTCAGCGTAGGTCCAACCGGACCAAATCAGGCTCCCGGCCGGACCATCTGGTTTGGAGTGGGGGTCAGGCGTTTGGTTTTGGACTTGAAAAAAATTATGGGTTTTTCAGAGGTTGGTCCGACCGGACCAGTGACAATACCCGGCAGGACCTTCTGGTCTGAAGCGGGGATTGGGCAGTTGGTTTGGGTGTGGATCTCGGGGTTTGATTTTCCTATTTGTTTTGATCTTGTGATTCTGAGATTGGATCAGAGTTTGGATGGCTAATCTATGTTCATCGAGATTGTGTTTCCCAAACTTGATCGCATTCAAAGTCTCAAAGATAAAACGAAGTTAGAATTATGAAGAGTTCATAATTGCTAAAATTGAGAAACAAGGTTCTTGATTCAAAGATTGGAGATCCATGTGGAATTGTGGATGCAATTGGCCTACGTTCATCGAGACCATCTATTCCTTAGTTTCGGCCACATGGACTACTTTCTTGGTTTCTTGAATTAGTGCGGGTGGTTGCCTTATGGCTTAGTTCGGCCGCACTTCTTGTTGTCTTAATTTGGAGATGATAACCAAAGTTCAAAGAGTCTCATCCTCATAATTATAGAAAAACTAATGACACATAAATATTATGCTTAAATTAATGATGATTAATTTAGTGCCTAAACTTGATGTGTAACATGTTTATATTATGTGCTCATAAATGTGTTATATGCTATATGTGATAAACCTTCAAGAAAATTTTAAGTCCTCTTGCCATGCCATGATTAAAACACTTGTAAGTGCATGGGTAACTTTAATATGGGTTCGCCAAAGCGAAGTGTGTTAATTTTATTCATGTATGAGCAAGATGAGTGAATAAGAGTTTCTTATACGTTTAAAATGGTTGGACTTAGTTAAGCGTCAAAACAGTTTTGAGCTTAAGGTAAAGATGAGATTTAACATGCTTTTTGAAATTGGATTTCTTAAAGAATCTCATAAAAGGATCTAAGAGTCATATGGGATATGATTGACATGTTTGTCTACCTAATTAATTTGATTTTGAGCGGTGCGCCAAAGCGTACCTGAAATTAAATTAAAGTTGGATCTTAGCCCATTTAAATTATATTATACATTGGATGTATAAGAAGGTTGTATAATTTAGTGAGAGTATTTTTTGGAAAAAAAAATACATTATTTGTTTCTTTAATGAAATTGGTACTTATTAAATTTTGATTTTTTTTTTTTTTGCATAATTGTAGATAATGACTACCAACACTCAATCAATTTTGTTGCGATCAATCCTTGAAAATGATAAGCTCCAAGAGAATGGTACAAACTTTATGGATTGGATCCGTAGCCTAAGAATAGTTCTTAGGCAAGAAGATAAGTTTTACATTCTCGATGGGCCACTTCCTGTTGAACCAGAAGCCAATGCCCCTAGGGCAGAAAGAGACAATTACAAGAAACATCGTAATGATTCTAGAGATGTAAGTTGTCTCATGCTTGCTACTATGTGCTCAAAACTCCAACAAAGTTTGGAACATTTGGAAGCCTATGAGATAGGCGTGGAGTTAAGAGCCATGTTACAAGAGCAAGCTAGGCAAGAGAGGTACAAGACCATTGTTGCATTCACTTCTTGCAAAATGAGTGAAGGGCAACAAGTGAGTCCTCACATGCTTAAAATGAAAGGCTATGTAGAGCATCTTGAGAAACTTGGATATCCAATCCCATTGGAGCTAGCCATGGATCTCATTCTTAATTCATTGCCTAAATGTTATAATCAGTTTGTGATGAATTATAACATGCATGGAATGGATAAGAATCTCCCTGAGTTGCATGGTATGCTTAAAACTACAGAGATGAAGATTGTGGAGAAAGGTTCTCCTGTACTCATGGTTCAAGATGGGAAGAAGGCTAGTGCCAAAGGAAAGGGTAAGAAAGTTGTCAAACCCAAAATAAGCAAGGCAAAGGTTGCCAAGGCTCCAGAGGCAAAACCCGATTCACAAAAGGATGCAATTTGTTTTCATTGTCAAGAATTGGAAACGTAATTGCAAGGCTTTTAAGGAAGAGCAAAAGAAGAAGAAGAGCAGTGAGACTGCGTCGACTTCAGGTATCTATATGATAGATATTCTCCTTTCTACCACTGATTCTTGGGTATTGGATACCGGATGTGGTTATCACATTTGTTTAAATGTGAAGGGACTAAAGAATAGGAGACTGCTTAAAGTGAGTGAAGTGGACCTACGAGTGGGAAATGGAGCAAGAGTTGATGCATTAGCCGTAGGGACTTATGAAGTCACTTTACCTTCCGGTTTAATACTTGTTTTGAACAATTGCTATTATGTACCGGATTTAAGTAGAAATATTATTTCAATTTCTTGTTTAGATAATGAAGGTTTTAAGTTTCTTATTGAAAATAAGAGATTTTCTATTTATTTAAATGATGTGCTTTATGGTATTGCAAATTCATTTAATGGCCTTTATGTCTTGGATGTAATGAATGAAAATAATGAAAATGTCTATTATATAAATAAGAAATCTAAACCTAATGATGTAAATCATACTTATTTGTGGCATTGCCGTCTTGGTCATATTAATGAGAAGCGTATCTCAAAACTCCATGGGGACGGTCTTTTGGGTTTATGTGACCTTGAGTCATATGATACTTGCGAGTCGTGTCTTCTTGGAAAAATGACTAAGACACCTTTTACCAAGCTAGGTGAAAGGGCAAGCGACTTATTGGGGTTGATACATTCTGATGTATGCGGACCATTAAGTAGCAATGCTAGGGGAGGATTTCAATACTTCATAACCTTCACTGATGATTATAGTAGATTTGGGTATGTTTACCTAATGAAACATAAAAGTGAAGCCTTTGAGATATTTAGAATATTTCAAAATGAAGTAGAAAAATAACTTGGCAAAAGTATTAAAGCACTTCAATCGGATCGGGGTGGAGAATACTTAAGTCATGAATTTGATGATCATCTAAAGAATTTTGGAACAATTTCGCAATTGACTCCACCCGAAACGCCACAATGGAAAGGTGTGTCCGAGAGGAGGAATCGGACTCTGTTGGACATGGTTCGATCAATGATGAGTCAAGTTGATCTTCCTTTATCCTTTTGGGGTTATGCTCTAGAAAGCGTTGCTTTCACACTAAATCGTATTCCAACTAAATCGGTTCAAAAGACTCCATATGAGATGTGGAGCGGAAAGAAGATTTGTTTGTCTTTCATGAAGATTTGGGGTTGTGAAGCTTTTGTCAAAAGACTTGTCTCAGATAAACTTGCACACAAATCTGATAAATGTATTTTCGTGGGATATCCTAAGGAAACTAAAGGATATTACTTTTACAACCGAATGGAAAACAAAGTCTTTGTTCCCCAAAATGGTATCTTTCTAGAGAAAGAGTTTCTCTCCAAAGAAATCAGTGGGAGTAAAATAAATCTCGAAGAGGTTCGAGACCCAGAAAATGACATTGAACCGATAGTGGAACAAGAACAAGTACCACATGAAATTGTGGAACCTGTTCAGAATACACAAGTAACTCGCAGATCTGGAAGGTTACGATCCGAGCCCGAGAGATATGGGTTTCTCGTAATGGATAGTAATGAGTTGGAAATCATTGATAATGATGAACCGACTACTTACCAAGAGGCGATGTCTTCTCCTGATTCGAAGAAATGGCTTGGAGCCATGGAATCCGAATTACAATCCATGCAAGATAATCAAGTTTGGAACTTGATTGATGCGCCCGAAGGTGTAAAAACCATAGGATGCAAATGGGTCTTCAAGAAGAAGACTGACATGGATGGGAAGGTGCATACTTACAAAGCTAGACTTGTAGCGAAAGGCTATAAGCAAGTTCATGGTATTGACTATGATGAAACCTTTTCGCCCGTAGCAATGATCAAGTCTATAAGAATTTTGCTTGCCATTGCCGCATATCATGACTATTAAATATGGCAAATGGATGTCAAAAACTCCTTCCTTAACGGGAATTTGCAAGAGGATGTCTATATGACATAACCCAAGGGTTTTGAACAAAGTTCTAAAGTATGCAAATTGCAGAAATCCATCTATGGATTGAAGCAAGCTTCTAGGAATTGGAATCTCCGTTTTGATGAATCAGTCAAAGAGTTTGGCTTCATCAAGAACGAAGATGAACCTTGTGTATACAAGAAGATTAGTGGAGCATAGTGATATTCCTTATTTTATATGTGGATGACATATTTCTCATTGGAAACGACATTCCTACATTTCAGTCTGTAAAGACTTGGTTAGGAAAGTGTTTCACAATGAAAGATATGGGCGAAGCCGCATTTATTCTTGGCATTAAGATCTACAGAGATAGATCAAAGAAGCTAATTGGTTTAAGCCAAAGTACATACATTGACAAGGTCATTAGAAGATTCCGCATGGAAAATTCTAAGAGAGGCAACTTGCCAGTGTTACATGGAGTTTCTCTAAGCAAGACTCAATGTCCTAAGACAAAAGATGAGCGTGAGAAAATGAATGATGTTCCATATGCTTCGGCAATTAGGTCCATCATGTATGCCATGATATGTACTAGGCTGAATGTATCTTATGCTTTGAGCATGACAAGTAGATATCTATCCAACCCTGGTGAAAATCACTGGATGGCTATAAAAGCGATTCTTAAGTACTTGCGAAGGACTAAAGGTTCATTTTTGATCTATGGAGGAATGGAAGATGATCTCGTTGTAAATGATTACACAGATGCAAGCTTCCAAACTGACATAGATGATAGTCGATCGCAATCGGGTTTTGTGTTTATGTTAAATGGTGGAGCTATAAGCTGGAAGAGTTTCAAGCAGAGTACAACCACTGATTCTACAACTGAAGCTGAGTATATTGCTGCATCGGATGCTGCAAAGGAAGTTGTTTGGATTAAGAAGTTCATTACTGAACTTGAAGTGGTTCCTAGTATTGATAATCCAATAGACCTTTATTGTGATAATAATGGTGCTATTGCTCAAGCAAAGGAACCAAGGGAACATCAGAAATCCAAACACATACTTAGGCGTTTTCATATCATTCGAGAAATCATTGATAGGGGAGACGTAAATATATGCAGAGTACTAACTGATGACAATGTTGCGGACCCGCTAACAAAAGGACTTCCACAAGCTATACATGATGGTCATGTTAGGTTCATGGGTATTAGATACATGGGAGATTGGGCCTAGGGCAAGTGGGAGATTGTTGGTGTTGGTGCCCTAGGCACGTTTAATAAACGTTGTAATTGTTATCATTTATTCATATTAATAAAGAGATGTTTTGATTATTATTGTTGTTCATGTTTACTTATAATAATCTCCATCCCTAGTACTTGTTAAGCACTAGTGTAAAGGCTAAATGATCATGGGATGATCATGTTAGATTTATGGGTACTTGTTTGGTACTGGACATGACCCGCTTTATGAGATCTATATCATGGTCAATGTCATATATATATATATATATATATATATATATATATATATATATATATATATATCATATTAGTTATGTCATTTGAATCCTTAGACATGAAGTTATTATGGTCTTCCACTTGATGAACATTATGTTTGACATATTCAAACGCTACCTTTAACCAGGTAGTTATAAAGGGTATGATTGGCATAATCGGATTCACGTAGGGAAGAATAATAAGCTAAATGGATTTGTCCCTCTTCGGAGAGATGTCAAGCTTGCGCCTTCGTAGGAATGATGTTGATGAAAATGTTCGGCCGGACTCAAATGAATTGATTGGATCAATGTCATTTGGATTATCAACATATTAGGAATCGAGAAAGTATTGAACAAAGACAAGTTGACTTGTTGACCATGACTTGTGTTCAATGATATCGTGGACAAAATGATTATGACATATTCTAAAGGAATGCGAACTTGTATCTAGTTACACTATTTGGGTAGGTATGATAGTTTGCTAGAACCTAATCATATCTTATGGTTTCACGTTTGAACCCATTCCCAACTTAGTGTAATCCTAGAGGGTCACACACAAATAGAACGAATCATAAAGGACTATAATGGAATAATGGAATATTGGGTCGAAGGACCATTCGGAGATTTAAGGAAATTAGAAGGAGAAAAGTAGAAAAAGGTAGGTCCGGGCGGACCAGGTTCAAGACCCGGTCGGACCATGCTGGGTCCGGGCGGACCTTGTTCTGTACCCGGCCGGACCAATCGGTTTCGGCAGAAACTTTCCTTAATCCGTTTTCTTGCGGGTTTAGACAATTGTTACCTATTTGGAATAGGTCTAACAAGTATTTAAACAGCCTAATTCGCCCAAAATAAGTACATGTGTTTTTGCAAGCCTCCAAAAGAGTTTTGAGAGTTTTTTCTTGTTCTAAGAAATCCCTAGATTGAAGAACAAGAACAAACACAACAATATTCCATAAAGTCAAAATACAATTGAGAAAACGTGTTTCTCGATTTGATCTAGAAACCAAGATCAAGTGCTCTTGATATTCGTTTGAGGTGTGGATACCGCTAGAGGGTGAAGCTCATCATCTTCAAAGTTCGTATTCTTACTTGTTCGTGATCAAGCTTTAAATTCTCCACCAAGATCAAAGGCTAAAATTCAAAGTCATCAAGGGTTAGTATTCTAGTATTCATATTGTATGTATTTGATATAATCATATGAACGGATCTATGGCTTTGGGTTTCATGAAAAATTAAAATGCTTAATTCCGCTGCGCATGTTACTACGAAACCCAACATCCTTGTAGATAAAGAAGTGTAAATTATGCTTATTTTAAAGTGCTTGAAGATGAAGAACAAGCTTTTTTTTTATCTAACTTGTTAGATTTGTTTTACCTCAAACACTTGTTTTTAAAGCTTACTATGCCTCAAGTGTTTGAATTTGGGAAGCTTGTCTTTGCCTCAAATGCTTATTATAAAGAAGCCTAACAATTTACCTCAAGTGTCTTTAATGAGGATTGTTTTGCCTTAAGTTCCTTAAAGTGAAAAGTTTTATCAAGAGGATATTTGACTTATATGTTTTCCAAAGTGTTACCATCATTGCCGATAACACATTAGTATGTGCCCCATTAGTTTTTTTATTTATTTATTTTTTGAATTAATAATTAAATTTGGGAAGTCCGAAAGTCCCTTAATTTTGTGGATTTTATTGATTTCCAAAAAGTCTTTATTAATTCCTTTTATTTTTGGTAAATCTTTTTAGGTTAATTAAATCCCTATATTTTTGGAGTTCTAATTCAAAATTAACTCCAAGTTTTGTGGGATCCGTTACCTAACTCAATTTACATATATATTTTTTTCTTTTTTTTTCTTTAACTTTTATTTTTATTTTTTTTAAAAGAAAGAAAAAGAAAGGCTATTTTTGGGGATAATGGCCGGGTATTTTGATGATAAATGTGAGTGATGTGATTGAGTTAAACCATTTAGCTAAGAAATAGGGGGAGTTGAGTATTATTAGGAATAGGGAGAGTTATCTAATAATGGGTATTTATCTTCCATTTGAATACTTCCTAAATCATTCTAATTAAACCCTCCTCCCTTCCTCTCACCGATCTCTCCCTCTCAGTCTCTTAATCGCACAAAATCCCTCTCCAAAATTTCTTCCTTCTCTTCTCAAATCTCTCTAATGGCTTCCCCTTCCAAAAACCCTAATGAGTCCAGGGAACTGTCACCTTCTGGTGAAGCTAGGTTTTTCTCTCCAATGGAGACATCACCAGCGACAACACCGGTGACATCACCACCTAATCTTGTAATTGTGGTATCCGGTCCTCCCCCAGTTCCAATCGCTCAAGCTCCGCCTGCCATGGCTCCTTCCCAACCAAATGTTGCACCCGCCAAGGCAACCAAGAAGAAGAGGAAAGTCCCATCATCTTCTCAATCGCTGGCTGCCCAAGCTCCGAGAAAGAGGACTTCAAATCGGCTAAGGGAAATTTTCAACAAGGCCAACACCAATACCGCCTCTGACCCAGTTGAAGTTTCAGAGGATGATTCTCAAAGCATGTCCTCACTCAATGCTTCTGATGAGAATTATTCTGTTGGAAAAGAAAGTTTCAGTGATGACTTTGAAAAATGGGTAGATGAAGAAGATGCTGAAACTCTAACTGCTGCACAACAAAGGGTGGCTAAAGGCAAAGAGATCTAGAATGCTGGCCAGAGTGTTACCAAGAAGAAGACAACACCTGTGACAACACCAGGCAATGTTCAGACTCGGTCTAAAACTCAGGAGGTACCACATTCTTCACCTCATATTTTTGATTCTTCTAGTGATGAATCTGGTAATGAGAATGTTCGAGTAGAGGTTAATGATGCATTCCCTTTACCTCACTTTTCTCTTGAATTTTTTAAAGAAACGGGTATGTATTTTTGGCTAAAGCATCGTAAAAACCCGTTCTGGGAGGAAAGAAACATTGATGAGGTTGATTTAAAGAAAAATGGTGTGTTTCAATTTCTTGAGGATAGGAATTTCTTAATCCCTAATACCCAAGCCATGCCCTATGTTGACAAGATTGTGAGGAATTTTTTTGCTAACTTGAGCCAGAATTTGGATAATGAACACTCTCCTGAATTTGGTAAGGTTTTTGTGAGGGGTCGGGTTTATCTCTTTAACCCGGAAATAATCAACAAAGCCTTAGGTTTGCCAAATATAAATAAAGAGAGTTTGTATTGCAATAAGGATATTATGGCCAAGTTCCTAACCCACAATGAAGTCCGAGAATGGCCAACGGATCCCGAGGTTAAATTCCCCGCCTCTAAGCTTACCTCTCTCTATTCTGTTTTGCACAAACTTTGCATGCTTAATTGGCTCCCTACCAAAAGTGAGCAAAATATTACCATAGAACAAGCCAAAGTTTTGTATAGGCTAGGGAAAAATAAACCTTTTAATTTTGGGAATCTAGTCTTTAAGCATCTCGCTTCTTAGCCAAAAAGAAAATAACCAACCTATTTCCATATCCCTCCTTGATCTTTCGTGTCCTTACTTTCCAAAAATTTCCCATAGAAGCCTCCGATATATTTACCTCTGGCCCGGGCTTTTATGTTGTGGACAATCAATTGAAGAAAGGAAATAGGCACAAAGATCTTCCGTGGTCCAAACCGTCTCAAGCTTCAGGTTCAACTTCTCTTCCTACACAAGGTACATCATCTCGTGCTCAGCCTTCTACTGCTCCAGATTTTACTTTTCCCATTCCTACAGGTACAACTTGTGCTACCCAAAGTGTTGTCGACACTTCTGGTAGCACATCCACTATGATTCCAAAGGCCACTATGATACAGGTCTTACAAAGGGTTATTGGGAATGTTGGCCATCAAGTACAATCATGGATGCAGATACATACAGATTTGCAGGGGTTCCTTACACAGCTTTCTTCACAAACAGGGAGAGAAAATGCTGCTGCAAGTGATGCCCAAGGTGCTGATGCAAGTGTTGGAGGTGATGATACTAAGGAAGGAAATGATGAGGACGAGGACGAGGAGGAGTAAAGATGGTTCTGGTTCTGGTTCTTCTGAATCTTATTACTTTAGGAGTTGGGTTATTATCAAAACAATTTTTATGTTGGTTGTTTTAAAACTTTATGGTGGTTCTTAAACAATTTTTTTTGGTTGGTTTGTTTATTTGTCCGAAGTGCGTATCACTTCATGGGTTTGGATTCTACAACTTTGATTTTGTTTTGGATGTTTAGTTTTAATCATAGTTTGGTTATGTGTTTTTTAAAAACTATTTCAAAACCATTGTTGTTGTTCGGTTGACTCGCCTATTTGAGGGGGAGTTAATCTTTGCGGGAAGAATTTATGTATGTTCTATATTTGTGACTAACATTGTCTTGCAGGATCACAACATTATTGAGTTTGTGAAGAAATATCCAAATAAGGGGGAGATTGTAAGTGCAGAACGTGATGTTGCCACAAGTGCTGCCAATACTGTCCCAGTGTTACCCGACGAACAGTTTGGGAATATATTTGAATATTTGCTTCATAAATAATTGTTGTACTAATGTCTAATATTTTTGCAAGTTTAGTGTTTATTGTTGGTCCAATTTTCAGGTATATTATGCTAGAATATTGCAAGGAAGGTGAAAGAAGAGTTTATGGATAAAAGTGGATTTTATTCATAAACATGTGAGATTTAAAGCAACAAGAAAAACATGAGATTTGACCCATTCAAAGGACTGAATGTTGATCAAGAATGTACAAGGCGTCGATAGCACGAAGGTACAAGAAGGCTAAGCAAAGACATGGGAACAAAGAATTGGTTCCTACAATTTAGGAAATGTGGAGAATAAACTCCCCAAGGCTCGGCCACTCCACTCCACCACGTTTTTATCAACTCTCCCAACCATTATTGAAGTATTCCCCAAGCATTTCAAGCCTATAAATAGCAAGGAGGATGAAGATTGAAGATACAACACTTGAAGCCATTACAACACACATCCTCACAGAAGAAAAGCCTATACACTCCTTGGTTCCTATAAACCCCGTCTTCCCAAACCTATTCCATTTTTGTAATCTTTGATTATAAGTTTGTCTTGGCTAGGATAAGGTCTCGTGTATAGACTTAGTCGTTCCATAGAGCTCAAATTGTAATAGCGATATGGAACTCTCGGCCTTGTACTTCAATTCATATTATTAGTGAAGGTCTCGCCTTTTGAGGCATCTCTCGAGATATATAATTTATATAATTCTTGTGTTTTTATTCCGCTGCAAACTCTTTTCAGAAACTGTTTTCTGCTCGTGTGTGTAAACCCGAAGTGTTATCGTTGCTCTGACAACACCTTTGATAACACTTATTTTCTGACTTAAGCCATCGACTTGCTTTTTCAATTGCAACAATGGCTTTTCAATTTTAGAGGACATTAATTGCGAATTCAAAGAGATTTTTCAAGGTATCGGAACACGAATCGGAGATAACGATTCGCGAATTCCATTGTATCGATTCGGTATCGAATCGCGAATCGATACCTGCGAATCGATTCGAGACCATTGGGAGGGAATTCTGCAACCCTGGTTTTGTCTATGCATTTTTAAGCTTAAATTGGAGAAATGAGAAAAACTTTTTGGGACAATGAAAAATGGGAAATAGGAAGATCATTTTGGGACGGATGGAGTATATTTTAGGATCTAGATTTTACTAACCATAATCCCTTTTTATCTTTATAGACCATCTCTAACGGCACTCCAAAATTTCAAAATAGAGCATTGTTTTGCTTCAATAGAACTCTAAAGCAACTATATCCATTGCTTCAAGTTTGGTGCAAGTGATAGTGCTATGTTATCCTCTTTGAGTAGGTTTTGGGGAAACTAGTTTCTCCCTAAATTAAAGAAAGTCCACTTTTATTCTACTTGCAAGCATTTGACGAACATTTAAGAACAGTTTGGAAAACGAAACTTTTTATAATTTAGGGAAAAACTAATTTCCCTCAAAATCTTGTGATCCCTTTTTTCTTTACTTTTAAATATCTGTTTTTTTTTTTTCTTTTTAGTATATATATATATATATACATATATAAAAATCACAATAAAAAAAATTATACAACCGAATATTATTTATATATGTGAAACAATAATGAATATTTTCACAATATTCTTAATTTGTATAAGATTTGAAGAAAATTATTGGAACTGTTTGGTACAAAAATTGCACCATTAAAGAGAATAGCGCAAATTTTGCACTACACTGTTGAAGATGATCTTAGTTTTTATCTTTATTGTACAGACTCAAGAACGGGGTGTATATAATCTGACGACAGGCCACAAAGAAAAATACACATTCCAGATATAAAAATATCCAATGTTCACTTGGTGAATTTCTGAGAGTGAATTATGGATGTTCATGTCTGATTAGAGTGAATATCGTGTTTCATTCTAAAGTTCAATGATGATATGTTATCCGGAATTCAATTCAATCCCCTTTTCTTTTCTTTGCTACCACAAGTCATCAATTTTTATAAAATACTAATCAAATTTTGTTGTATTTCGAGACAGTTCATCACAATCATCTTTAATAATTGCTCACCGTTTTCATGTGTGATAACAATGGCATGTATCTACATTTGATGATGATACACACCCAAATTTGTGGGTATATATATATATATATATATATATATATATATATATATATATATATATTTTTTTACATTAGGTAAGATATTATGCAACTCGTTCAGTACTCCATCTATCTCAAATTATGGTATTTCATTGCCATTCTTTTATTGTTTTTTTTTTTTTTAAAAAAAAAAAAGTTGGTGTCACTTATAAAACAATAAAAGTATGATAATGTACTTGAAACTAAAGGTAGAAACAAGTAATTTAATCTACCCATTCCACTTTAAGCAACCCTCATTACAATTAAGCATTATATGTAAGTAACAGAATGTCCACCTAAATCTAGAGTAGGTTGCTAGCTAGAGCATTCATCTTAGTCCAAAACGAGCGGCTCTTAATGTACAGTACTAGTACTACCAATTTGGACCACTCAACATCTTGTTTTTGTTATCATTCTGAGAACCATTTTATTTTATAATTATTCAATTTCAAATCCATATTTCTATGTGTTAACGACTTACTTCTTCTAATGTCATGGAAGATAGAAATAAATGTCCTGGACTGGACCACATATATAGGTGGTCGTGTAATATAAAAGAATAAATAAGCTCATACGTCTAAATTTGTACGTTGTATTAACTGAACTAATCAATACTGTGTATTTGGTTGAGGCTAAAGAGGTCAAGTTTAAACGGCACCCGGTAATTCTTTTCATATGAAAAAAGTCAAGGGGTTTCATTCCCCACATCCAATGCAAATTTTCATGTGCAATCTTGTACTCCCTCCGTCTCAAAATAGATGTCGTTTTGGGAGTTAAGTTTTGTCTCAAAATACTTGTCGTTTCACTATTTTCAATGTTTTTTTATTGCTCTATACCAATTATACCCTTAATAATGATAGTAAACTATCTCTTACCTAAACATTTAATTACCTAGGTAGTTGAATTCGTTTAGGGGTATTTGGGACTTCTTCACATTCATTAATGACATTTTTTAATATGTGTGAAACACTCCAAAACGACATCTGTTTTGAGACGGAGGGACTAATAACTTACTACCTCTGGTCCAAAATAACTGTCACTTTGGTCAAATAAATGTAAGTTTAACCAATAAATTTAAACCAAAATTTTAGATTTTTATTAGCATCATTATTTTTTATTTAAATTATTTGTCAAAGTTACATCTGATTGACCAAAAGCGACAATTATTTTGGACCAGGTGGAGTAATAGATTCATAAATAAAAAAAATCAAAATAAAAACAAAAAAACCCAGATGGTTGGGAGGATGAGATACAACACATAATATGAAGCCAGTGAAGAAATGTAAATAAGGGAAACTCCATTGATTATATGTATTAATTTTATTGATACTCTCAACATTATTAAAAGCTTAAAAATATAATCATCTAACTAATTAGTGTTTTGTTACCAAATAAATTTAGAAATATTTAGTCATCATTTTGTCAGTAATTAAAAAATATGGCACAAAGATATCATTACACAGAACTGCGTCAAAAAAACTATAACATAAAATGTGACATAAAATTCGATAGTAAAATAAGACATAAATTATAACGTTCTGCTATCTTTTATATATACTACTATTGGACATGTTATGATATACTATTATCATATGAATCTCAAAATTTGTAGCCTCTTTATCCCAGTATAAAGGTAACATGACATGCCAATAAATTTACTGAAGGTGCTTTCCTTGTTTGTGTAAAATTGTTTATATTATAGTAAAATTCACTAAAATTATTATTTTATTTAAAAATACAACCTAGTATATTTTAGTGGGATTAAAAATAAAAGTGACATTTATTTATTATTAGAGGGAGTGAGTATTTTGAGTTGCCTTAGGGATTGTGTACTTAGTTGTGGCCAAAATTATACTAACCATTAATTGTTGAGTATGATTTGGGGGAAACTAGTTCCTCCATAAGTTATAAAAAGTCATGGTTTTAACTCTTAAACCCTAAACCTTAACCCCTATAAAAACAGGAATTTTTATATCTTACTCAATCCAAATGACCAATGTGTTGACAGTTGGATGATGGTTGTGAGCAACATTCTCATCCTTGAACTGAAATCAGGTAAATGGGCGATGGACCACAAAATGAAAATGAAAATGAAAATGAAAATTGCTTCTTCTTCAATTGCTTGTTTGTGTGTTTCTCTGTTGGACGATATACGAGGGCAAACGACCAATTTATGCAACGTAGTGTCCGATTTATATCAATTAATGCAACGTAGTAGCGAATTCTTACATTGTGAAACGTACTTGAAGTAGTTGTATCAAATAATGCAAAATTCGAACAATTTGACAAACGTACTTGAAGTACGTTGTATCAATTAATGCAACGTAGTAGAGGCTAAAAAGTTATTACGTTGCATTATTTGATACACAATAAGCAAGTACGTTGTCTATTTTCAAAAATAAGCACTACGTTGCATTAATTGACTTTTAACACCCGATACGTTGCATATTTTAGTGATTTTCCCGACGATATATCAATGCTAATGTAAAAATAAATTTCAACTAAAAAAAATTAAAGTGTCTTTGTACAATTCAAGCGTATCAGGAAAAGTTGTAGAGTGGATCGGAGCAGTTGTTGGTCCAGCCCTACATACCACCTTGTCTACTTATTTATCAACTCTCATCTCCCTGCTCTTTCTCTCTCTCTAAGAGTTAGGGTAAGATGTTTGACAAGTTTCCAGTGACCCTTCTCCCTCACTGACCCGCCCCACCCCACCCCACCCCACCCCACCCCCATGAAACAATACAAAATTCTTATTATTTCCCTTTCTTCGCCCCACCCCGAAACTACCCTTTTTTTTTTTTTCAATCTCTCTCTCTCACACACACACACACACACTCAGTGTCTCAGAGTTAAGGTCAAAATTAAGGCATAATAGGTGGTGTCGATATGAGGGTTTTGAATGTAGCCGTGTCCATGGGAAAATCTGCAATTCATGTTATCAAAGAAAACTGCATCCTATCCTTTGGTGATTACTAGCTAGTTGCCCCACCCGCCCACTGTCACAAACTTCATCTCTCCCTCTCATTCTTACGTCTCATGAATAAACCCTAGCTGCTGCTGCTAGGTTCAATTTCCATACCCAATCACACCCTTTTAAGGATCGATGAATGGTAGGCAAGGATTTTACGATGAAGATGAGGGGCAACAAGTTCATCCAGGTAATTGGCTAGGCAGCAGTACGGTTGAGGTTGAAAGAGAGCACATGTTTGATAAGGTGGTGACGCCGAGTGATGTTGGGAAGCTGAACCGGTTAGTAATCCCAAAGCAGCATGCCGAAAGGTACTTCCCACTCGATTCATCCACAAAAGATAAGGGTCTGCTGCTCAGTTTTGAGGACAAAAACGGAAAGCCATGGAGGTTCAGGTACTCTTACTGGAATAGCAGCCAGAGCTATGTTATGACCAAAGGGTGGAGCCGTTTTGTCAAGGAACACAAACTTGATGCTGGTGATATTGTTTCTTTTCACAGAGGCGTTGCCCAACACAATCACAATCGCCTTTTTATCCATTGGAGGAGACCCCCTCCCCATCCCCAACTCTTGTCCACTACTTTCCCTCACCCCCATTTGAATTTTTCAATTTCACCATGGAATCCCATCTTCTTACAACATACTAGTATTGAGCGAGGCGGAGGAGGAGGAGGAGGAGGGTACGGGTCGGCCCACTTGCATTTACCCCAATCCACCAGCTACGGTGGTCCTCCTCCTCCTAATAATAATAATTACGGGTACACCACCACTAGTACTCCATGTTCAGGCTCAGTAATTTATTTCAGATCAGCATCAGCCCCACAACAACATCTTGGAATGCAGGTTCAAATACAACAAAATGAAATATTAAGCACTAGTAATGGGATTGATCAAGTACAACAACCACCACCACCAACACCGGTGGTGGTGCCGGTTGTCCAGGGGAAATCAGCAGCTGCCAAAAGGCTTAGACTCTTTGGGGTTAACATGGATTGCCCAATTTATTCTTCTGACTCTCAAGAAATCCCCTTGCCCTCCACCTATACTTGTTCTTCATCTTCATCATCATCAACAATTCCTTACCTCCAATTGACGCCTCCCACCCCATCTTCATCCGATAAAGCCAAGCCATCCATTTCCATGGATTTGGACATCTGAAACCATTATTCAAGAAACTACCCAAATACCCATGTTGAAAAAAGCCAAAGAAGATATAGCAAAATTGATCATGTGCGGAATTGATTCATTATTATAAGGATAATATAAGCGAAGAAAGAGGGTTAGCACAAAGCTCTAAATCTTATCACGCCAAGCCCCTCAACGCTGACTCATCAACTTGCCATTAGTATATACTAGATATATTCCCAGTTTTGGTTTGGTTCATTCATTTTAACCTATGGAGGCATACAAGAGCTGGCTGGCGTCCATGATACTGATAGCATCCATACGGAATGAATTCAGAGGTTTTTATTTTAATGGCGTTTTTTTTTTTTTTTTTTTTTGTACATTTCAAATTTAATTAAATTTAACTATACGTGTTCCATTTCTTTTTCTTTTTAAGCTATTTTTAAAAAATATATAGAGGATAAGTATAGATGGATGATGCATAATTTTCATTAGCTAAATACAAATCTGATGCTACCGGAAAAAATCTCTTTACCCAACAGCCTCTTTGTTATAGTCAAAGAGCTTGTTGGATACTCCTCCCTTGCTCACTCCACCTCACCTATGATTAACCTGAGAATATGACGCAGGAGCTACTTGACAGTCTCATGAATTTCAGTTAAATTCAACAGAGTGTATCTATCAATTCACTCGGCCAAAAATTACAAGTAAAATATCATTAGAAATATCGTTGAGTTTAGTTTCTACAGATCTTTTCGGATCCTCATTTGGATTTTTCTAGAGAGAGTTATGACATTTTTGGTGGAGGATAGTCTGACAGCCAGTGCATCTGAAATTTGACTAGTATTCATGTTTAGAATATCTTTTTATTATATTTATCCTTATTTTTAGTATTCCTAGACTTGGAGGGATGTTCCAAGTAACTATAAATACCCTACTAGATGGCATTGTAAAAGATATGGAGAGTTGAATTTTGAGTTTTCTAAACTAAAAGTTGAGCTTAGTGTCTTCTTTAATTGTTGTCATCTCTTTGGTGGATTCCATTGAGTGTTGAGAAACACGTTACTCTGTATCTCTTTGGTGGATTCCGTTGAGTGGTGAGTACTTTTTCCCTGTATCTTTAAGGTGGATTCCTTTAAGTGGTGAGCATACATATCCGTTCTATCTTTTTTCTACACTTTTCTTTTCGCTGCGTTTTTCCGGTGTTAGAACACAAAACACCGTTATGGTGGGGAGGTTTCCCCCCAAAAATCCTCCAGCGTGAGAATAAGTAGCCTGATCTCCAAAAATAAAACTCAACAAGATGAAGAATATTCAAAGAGATTTAAGCTTAAAATTCAGACTTGCTTGTTCAAGAAGCGATGGGGGTTTATATACTAGTATAAAGTAGGGTGACCTCACCAAGGTACAAGCCACGTGTCGTTTCCCTATTGGCCACACCCCCTTTATGTGCCTCCATGATCTGACAAGGTGGGACGTAAAAAGGAAAATCCGTCCTTTTGTCAGAGGTTGTTGATCTTTGTCGGTTTCGTGTTTGTCATGTATTCACGTGCTTCTTAACAATGATCTCGCGCTCATCGGGTTGCCTAGCTAGCTTCTCACGCCGAGTTCCAGTTATGGCGACTTCCACCGTCCGTCTCATGCATTCCGCCTACAAGGCGAGAGCTGCCCCCTTTAGGCGATATCCTTATCCTCTTTTCTCCTTCGTCCCAGGGTTGTGCTCAAAGTTCTTTGTTTATATGAAGATGACATCAGCCCAATTGTTACCTTACTTGGATGAAGATGGCCTCAGCCCAATTGTTACCTCACTTCAATGAAGATGGCCTTAGATTATATTTGGGCCTTCAATAATGACACGCCCCAAGTCCCGGGATTCCCTAATAGAATCTCGAACCTGGTGCGCGTAACTAACAAGAAACAAGAAACTAACGGGAAACAGGAACAATACCTGTTAAAAACAAAACTGACATGATATATATCCTCAAGAGTAGGGAGCTAAGATAGCTCACAACGAGTTCTAGACCAAGAAAATTAAAACCAAAATGGTTACATACAGCGGAAGACATGCCTAGCAAATAAGCTGGCATCAAGAACTGACTAGAGACAACAAGTACTACACGAGTCTACCCCAAAACAAGCCCAGAGTTTAATAACTCATACAACCTCGTCCTTACCAATGTATTAAAAGGACACTAGCTTCAAACAAGAACATCCTGCTGAGTAAGTTCCCAGCTATGTCGAGCCTCACTGCGTACTATCCCCTGCTTTCCTGGGGGGGGGGAGAAACAAATAAAGGGTGAGATAAATCTCAGTAAGCTATTAACATGCAACTACTTGACATGTTATCATGCAATTCAAGTAGATACTCAAGTAATCATATATCAAGTATCATCAAGTAACAAGTATAGGAGAGGCTAAGCCAACTCAACAAGTAATCAAGCTCAAGATATGATCAGGTAACAAGTAGTCAAGTAGTGTGAGAGGCTAGACCAACTCACCAAGATGCACATAGGCCTATCACGTATCATTACCTGAATCCTTCCTTATTCCTCCCAAGAATACCATTGTTGTCGATGCTTGTCTAGCTGAGGACAACCACGATCAAGATCAAGAGACTGCTATGCAGTATATAAGAAGACCCGGTAACCAGTGTCATTCACAAGAAAAAGATTCACGAGGTGTTCACGAGATTAGCATTCACTCATATCAGGCGTATTGCTCCAATATAGGATGATAAGCCCTTACTATGGCCAGTAGTAAGGGAAAAACAGACCGAATGCATAGACCCACGATTATCACTTATGCCCCAGCCCTCGCAATAAGCGTGAACCTATACACCCCTTTGAACCAAATAAGCCAGCTGGACTCACACGGGAATGCACAAGTAGATGTTTACTTGAACTATGAGAATAGAACTAAGTCCCATATTAGTGGACTAGTCTTTATGCACCATGTAATCATGTATCATGTGCTCACGAGAATATGCACCATGTAATCATATATCATGTGCTCACGAGAATATGCACCATGTAATCATGTATCATGTGCTCACGAGAATACACGTACACGTACGCAATCATTGCGAAGACAAATCAATTTGAAAATGGCACGTAGAGTGTCCATATAACACGGTCAATCCAAGTTAGAGTCTATTAATAATAGACCTCAAACAAGTAGTAGGGTATATCATTTTATATCACTTTGTCACTTGCCAAGTTTGCACGTACATATTCATATCACGTTTAACACATTAAAGTGTCTATCACGATACCCTTACTATCAAATAGAATCCAATACCTTAGACTCTAAATATGTAGAAGAATAGGTCACATCATACCTAGTCACAGTCATATCTCACGTTTATGTATCGTTAATAATCGAATACATTTTCTAACACATATTGTGTTCTCTAGTTATTCTTATTAACTTAAATCATAGTATTCACGATTATATGAATTATCTTCATATTACACTAGTCCCTATTTTCTTTAGGAACCCATTTCAAGACAAGATATCTTCTTTATTCTTTATATACTTCATTGAGTATATACACGTATCAAATTCAAATGTGTAGTAGAGTTAGTTATTCTCTATCTAATTCCATATCCCAACTCTTTTGGTTATTCATACCATGTATCAAGTAATCAAGAAGCCACATTCTATCAAGTAACTATATGCAAGATTTGCATATACACGTCAAGGATCTTTCAAGTTTATTACCATACACATATATTGGTGTCAAGGCACGTACAAGATTTTATAATCTTATATTCAAGTCTTAATCCAATTATTTGGATGTTCAAGTCATGTACAAGATTTTATTGTCTTATACTTCAAGTTACTGTCTCAACTTAAGACATTCAAGACATTCAGAACATTCAAGACATTCAAGACATTCAAGACATACAAGACATTCAAAACATATACAAGATTTATCATCTTATATCCAAGTTCTCAATCCATTTCTTTGGATGGTTAAACATGTACAAGAGTTAAACATCTTATACTTTGAGTTCAAGCTAGGAAGATGGATTATACATCTTTCACGTATTAATTTCCAATCCTTTTCTTAGGACATTCAAGATCAAGACATTAGTTGGTGTCCCTAAGGTACACAAACATTAACTTCAAGACACATAAAAGAGTTACTACTCTTATACTCAAGTTATCATTTAATTATGATTCAAGTCCACATTTCATTTGTTCACAAAGAGACTATTTTTCAGTACTAGAGTGTTCTACAACATTCATCTAGGCTATCTAGGGTAGTACCCTAAACCTAGACCAAGAATACTTCGAGTTCAAATTAAGTAAATGAGCTATACCACTCATACTTACAAGTTCATAATCCCCTACATAGGATATTCGAGCTCAAGACACTAATTTGGTGCTCTCAAGGTGCACAAACATTGTTCCAAAACAAGCATAACACATAAGTGCTTGTTCATAGCACTTTTAAGACATATAAAAGAGTTCTTCCTTTTATACTCAAGTTCTCATTTTAATTTAATGAGTAATCATGTTCAAGACTCACTTCTGATACCCCTAAGGTGTCACAACACTTGCTAGGACATCTTATCTTAAGGCTATATGCCTTAGGAGGGATAAACTTTCAATTTAATTTAGATTTAAAACACTTTGGTTGGAACAGGGGACCGGGCGGGCGCCTATGGTAGACCGGGCGGGCGCTCATCCAGGGATTTTTGAAACCAAAACTTCTGGCCAAACGGGCGGGCGCTTGGTGCCTAAGTGGGCGGGCGCTTGGTGCCTAAGTGGGCGGGCGCCTGGTCCAATTTTCAGCAAACACCAATTTTCTTTCCAAGCCTAAGGTTCTCCGTCCCAAGCATAGGAGTAACTTCTACTCACAATTTAACATTACCCAAGACATATAATAAGCTTAAATCACTTATTTCAATTACACTTTCTTATTTCAACAGACTTTTATACTTACAAATTCTCCGTCCCAAGTGTAGGAGTATACTTTTACTAACCCTTAGGCAATACCTAAGACACTATTTCAAGCTCAATTAATTTCTTTTACCGTCCCATAAATAATAGGATAATTTCCTTTTATTCCAATTTAATATTTCACCGTCCCCAAAAGTATAAGTACAATTTTATAATATACTAATATACCCATTTAGGGATACTTCCATTCATTTCCCCGTACCACAAATAATGATACAATTTTTCTAATAATATATAAATCAAGTTACTATTTTACCGTCTCACGAATAGGAGTATAATTTTTCTAACTTCCCATGATACTTTCAAGTTGATTTTATTCTTATAATTCATTCGATTACTCTCTTCGTCCCAATTTTACAAGTATCACGAAAATTGCCCAAAACACAATTTTAACAAGAACAAGTAGCGGGAATAACATATATGCATGTTATTACAAGTAAGGGGGAGTCAATAGCTTACCTAGTCCGAAGTCAAGTTGACCCAAATTAATTTCTGATCGGCCTGGAACGCTCTATTCAACGCCACGAATATTTATCCGGGACCAGAATCACGAACAGAGGAATAATTAATCGCGAGGAGTCGAGAATAGGGTAAAACTGAACTCCCTTTATGAAACAGAGAGAAAGTACGAGAAAGCTTGAGAATGAATTGCTTTCTCAGGCAACAACACAAGATATACTTAAAACTTTCGAGAAATGACGCTTAGGCCCCTCAAGTTTCACTTTTTACAAAAAGGCCCCTAAGTTCAAAATTTCACAAATGACCCTAAAGTCAAAACTAGACATTTAACCACCTTAATATTCTAAAGCATTTAAAAATTTAATTCAAGTAAAACTAGCACATAATATGCAAGTTCAAGAATTTAACAAATAAGTCAAATATTTAACGAGATTAAGGATGGGCGTTACAAATAAAGCCCAAAGGCTAATTTTCTTGGTCACATCAAAATCCATCACTCCAAAATGTGTGTTCATATCTATTAAAGTTACTAATGCCACCACCTTATATTCCATCATCACCTATTGTTCACTTTCAAACTGTGTTTTATTAAGAGTTTTTGTGTCTATATGCTATATATTGAGAATGCCTAAATTTTAAACTAAAACTGACATATTGGATTAAAATAAGTAGCATGCTTGGGGGTTGATCATACTCAAATACATGTTTGTGCCGACTAATTCAGGTCAATCACATGAAAGGTACATAGAAATTGAAGATTAAACAAAAATGTTTGAGGGACTAAAAACTAGATAACACTTACATGTAAAAATTTAAAGGTATGAGTAAATGTTAAAGATTAATGAGACGCAATGGCAGGAAGGTATAAAGCTTGAAAATCCCATACAAGAATAGCATATGCAATTCTTTCATGGATGGGAGCAGTACTTGTATATACACATGTGTCTAGCAAAGAAATGCTGTGGCTTGTTGGATAGGGATGCATCTAGCTAGGACTTCATGCCTACGCTTCTTACTGCTAATTATGTTGTACTACATCATATCTACATGTGTAATGTGTTAACTTATCTATATAAGAGTTTTTTCATAAAAAAAAATGCTTTTAATTATACACCCTCTATCCCATACCATAAAAAAGAACACACATTTAACATGCTACAATGTGTGCGGATTTACGTGCCCTAGTTCCACTCTCGTTGACGGCCTTTGGGCAACTTCCCCCTTTTTCTTCCTCAAAGTTTCCGCCCGTACCTGGCATGAAACAGACTGCACCTCTACGGTGATTTTTCTAAGATCTATCTACTCTTCTTTTTGTTATGTAACTTTATTTTGTGTAAGACTTGAATGATCAGTTATCACAAGCCTTAGGTTGCGTTTGACGCATCAAGCATTTGATGCTTGATGCTTAATAGAATGTAGGTTAATTTGGAGGTAGGATGCAATGATTTAATTCTTTCATCCAACATGAATATGTACAACACCCTCTTAATAATTGGGAATCATTATCCTTGCTTAATGAATAAGAGCATCACTCAACACTCGACATATAGCGCTCAATGTGATCAAATGCATCTTACCTCCAAATTACCCTACATTCTATTAAGCATCAAGCATATAGTACTTGATGCATCAAACACAACCTTACTGTAAGTGTTAAATTAACTAACCACATACGTAGGGATGGCAACGGGGCGGGTTCGGGGCGGGTTTCTCCAAAACCGAACCCGACCCTAACCTCAAACAGAGTGACCCGAACCGACCCGAAGTCAATGAAACCCGAACCCGACCCGACCCGACCCGAGTGGCATAAAATCTAATTTTCCCATCCCATATTTGATTTTGCCTAATTTATGTTTAAGCTTAATTTGAATGAGTTATACAAATTAGTCTTAACTCATCAAAACCTCACTCACAAACAACTATAAAAATAAATTTAACAACACTTAATTTGACTTAGAAGGTCCTATATGAAAATAAAAATATATCACTTATACACTCGGGTCGGGGCGGGGCGGGGCGGGGCGGGTCAGATTGTAATACGAACCGACCCGAACCCGTGCGGGTTTTAAAAACTGTGATCCTAACCCTACTTTTTCGGGGCGATCGCCCTCGGGTTCGGATCGGGTTCGGGCGAATTGCCATCCCTACACATACGTGTTTGATTTTGATTTTGACTTTTTTATTTTTAATTCTTTTTGTTGATGATTTATGTTGCATGGCTAGGGTAATATTTGTTGCAAAGACATAGTCACTCCAAGTAAGAAGCCCAGACCACATAAGCTCTTACCTACAACCCACAAACTCTAGGTTAAAGGGTTAGATTAAGCTTCTAAGGCTAGTCCAATCACCAAACTTCAGGACCGGTCCTAACATTTCGGAGGCCCTGTTCAGAATCCAAAATTAGGCCTTAAAAATTATTATGAAAATAAACGCAAATTATTATTATAATAATCTAATTTTATATTAGTTTGTTTTATAATTGAAGTACCAAAATCTCTAAACCTAGAAACAATTATCAATTTTGTTATCTGAAAAGTATAATCTGCCTAACATTCTTTGACGCTAATTTTTTAATCAAATCTTAATAATCAAGTCTTTAAATCAAAGGAACCGTTAGATTGATAAATAATTGAAGCGGTAGATTACAAATAGGATACTAGAAATACTAAAGTAAAAAGATTGAATTGAAATTACAAATCTTATTAAAGTACTAATATTGATTAGAAAATACAATATACTCACCCGTCCTAAAATGGCATTTTATTTTTTATTTTTTTTTAAGTTAGCGCGAAGGAAGTTTGAAAATAATTTTAATTTGGATAAAAACTTGTGTGAGACGGTCTCACATCGTGAGACGGATCTCGTTGAGAAAGTAAATGGTTTGCCCTCCTATGGGTGGAGCGGGGCAAGCCCATTTCTTCTCTCGTCGAGATCCGTCTCATGTGTGTGAGACCGTCTCACACAAAAGACTTCCTCCTAATTTAGTAAAAGGGCAATGCTAGGCTTACAAAATAAGTTCACAAAATGAAGGATACAAGATGTGGTGGCGATATTTCATTGGCTACATCGATAGTGGACCCGGCACACTCTAATTAAAAACACCAATACAATTATAACACCTCATTTTGTAAGCCACATTTTGTAGCCATCTTTTGTAAATTTATTATTTCCCTTAGTAAAATTATACTAATGACAATACAAAACTTGTTATTGATATACTAGTTATATTATAACTATTATTAATAACAAGACTTTTAGGATATTTACTTTAAACATAAATTAATTCTCAAAGTTTCTTTGCGATAATGTTAGAAAAATGAGAATAACGTTTCGAGACGGAAAGAGTATACTTATATATAAAAAAAAAATGAGGCCCTCCCCAGTTTGGGCCTGTGCAAAGGCTCACTTTGCACAGGCTATTAGCCGGCTCTACCAAACTTTACCATACTTAAATCTCAAGTATTAGTGCTCAATGCATTTTAATTTATTAAATAATTAAACTCCCTCAATTATACAGCTTTTATTTCAAAATACTTGTAATTGAAGTAGATAAATTTTATTTCAAAATACTTATTGGTTACTATTATCCAAAAATATTTACAATTGTATACCAAGAACTCCCTCCAACCTCTATTATAAGGAAAAAAAAAAAAGACACGTATACAAAAGTAGTTAAACTTGTTTAATCGTCTTGATTTTACAACAAAAAATATGTTAAAATTACTAGTAATATACCCTCGTATTTAATGTGTAATAAATGTGCAATTGTATATGAAAATGAGTAATTTATTAGGGGTATTTTTGGTAAAAGAGTGTCACATGCAGTTACAATTAATGAGTTTGCATTGAAACTTGTGAAATTTGTTTTTTAAGGCAAAAAAAGTTTTTTGTTTTTTTGCTTATAATTGTGGACAGAAGAACTATACCTTATTCATAGTTAGGAAATACAATTGTAAAAACATTTAGTTATACATTTAATTGAATTATTTTAAGGGTAGTTTATTCTACTTTATATAAATAAATACAATTCTCAGTTTGTGCGCATAAATCTAAAACAATTAAGTATTTTAGTATTTTAAGACAGAGGGAGTAGTTTGTCTTTTCTATTTAATGTGCGCATAATACACATATGTATGAATAATTGAAGCTTGTGTGTCATGTACATTAACTAAACTTAATTAAGTATACTCGTACTTTTAAATAAAATTGTGATGTTCACATAAAATGTTATACATACCACGCATTAAACTCCAACATATACAAATTTTTTAAAAATAATTATATTTTTCAAATTATATTTTTTTTATATTGATCAATTAAAATTATTTGAATATGATAATATTTGATAATAACACGAACACATTCATTATGATGTATATGTATACAATATATTGAAGGAGAGTGAAATTTCATGGGTAAGGGTGAATCTGAAGATCTACAAAGGAAGGCCAAAAGCGAAGGTCGTTCTCTGGGTCTCTACCGACGCTGAGGTTGAAAGCATGGGGAGAGAACATCCTGGTAGTCTGTGCCGTAAACGATGAGCATTCGCCTTTTGTGTACACGGGTCAGGGCCCAGCTAACGAGTGAACTAGCTAGGCAGTATGATCGTAAGACTGAAACTACTTCACCATTAAATAAGGTTTACTTCATGTTCAAGTATAGAGCTGCTTTTCAGATAGCGATCTCAGGGTGAGAAAGGGGAGAGAGGAATAAGATCAACTACTTTTTGAGGTGGCAAGAAGAGATGCACATAATTGGGCTTTGTTTTTTGGAAAATATAAATTATAAAATGAATACAATATTTATGTTGTTTTTGTTCGATATTATGCCCTAGGCCCTTGAGAAAGGCTTATGCGTTACATCATAGCTTCATTGTTATAGAGATAACAAACCCGATTATCATATCTTTTGCATGTTTATTATAATAATCATTATCCCTAGCACATATGAAGAGCTGTCATGAGTTTAATGGATAGTCATATGATGATTATGGTGCATAGGATGCAGATTAAACTTGTGTGTACTTGTTGGAGAACAAGGTACTGGATAGACCCGTTATGAGATTTATGTCATGGTCAAATATCATAATTAAATCTCATAATAGTCATACCATTTGAATCCTCAGACCTGAGATTATCATGGTCTTCCACATGATGAACATTATATTTGACGTACTCAAACGCTGCCCTTAACCGGGTAGTTATAAAGGCTACGATTGGCATAATCGGATTCTTGTAGGGAAGAATGATAAGTCAAGATGGGATTTGTCCCTCTCACAAGAGAGATATCTTCTTGGCCACTCGATGAGTGAGATTGATGATAGTTCATGGCCATGCTCAAATGAATTGATATGTTCAATGTCATTTCCTCATATCAGTCTACTCAAGATCGAGAAAGCGCATTGGACAACATAAGTTGACGTGGACCATGACTTATGTCCAATATGATATCGCGTGACAAAGGGATTGTGATATGTTCTATAAGGTAACTTTGGACTTTCAAAGTTATACTAATTGGGTAGTCATAATGGATTGCTAGAGTCCGCTTATGACTTACGGGTTCTGACTTGTTCGGACTCGTTGCCAACTTAGTATAATCCTATTGGGTCACACAAAATAGAACGGATCGAAAAAGGCTAAAAAATCTGGGAATTGAGAAACTGGCACCGTACGGCTCCTATGGAGCCGTACTGCTGCCCCCACGTACTTGGCCAGATTCTGCAGTTTTCTTGTATGACAAGGAATCCCGAGTTCCAATGGAATTAGGTCAAACCCTCATATAAATATATGATACCAGGTTTGACAGCCTCCAATGTTGATTTTAGAAATCATAACACATTGTTTTAGAAACAATAAAATATAGAGAGGTAGGATTATTTATTTTGAGATTTAGAATCATCAAAATACAATAATCAAATAAGCAAAATAATTCCTACGAAGAAATCGTTTCTTCACCAAGCCTTGGATCTAGCAATCAATCAAGAATGTGTTATTGAGTCCGTTCGACGTGTGGATACCGATAGAGGGTGTTTTCTTTAGCACCTTAAAGTCTGTGTTCATGGATTCGATCTTCAGGGGTTAGTTTCTTTCATCTTGTATTTAATTTAATCAACATGGACGGATCTGGGTTCATGGGTGTTTGATTTCATATGTTTATTCCGCTGCGCATGATGCATCAAAACCCAACAATGGTATCAGGCCCCGTTCATCGTTGATTATTTTAATATATCATGTTTAAAATTGTTTAATTTGATTATATGATTTGCATGATAATAAGATGAATATGTGATTAGGGTTTATGAGCATGTATATGGGGTTATGTGATTATTATATTGATGTGATCTATATGAATAATTGCATGTTAGTGTTGGGTTTTGATGCATCATGCGCAGCAGAATAAACATATGAAATCAAACACCCATGAGCCCAGATCCGTGCATGTTGATTAAATTAAATACAAGATGAAAGAAACTAACCCTTGAAGATGTTGGTGTTGTATGCTCTAGGCACGTTATGAGAACGATTAATGTTATCTATTGATTATGTTTTAATAAAGATATTGAATGTTTGATTATTATATCATTTGCATGTTTAATATAATAATCCCCGTCCCTGATAATTATGTATTAATTGTTAGTATAAGTTTAATAGATAATCATATGATGATTATGGTGTATGGGATACAATTAAACTTATGGTTATTTGTTGGAGACCAAATACTGGACCGACCCGTATGAGATTTATGTCATGGTCACAATGTCATAATTAAGTCTCATATAGTTATATTACTGGAATCTTTAGACTTGAGGTTATTACAGTCTTCCACTTGATAAACATTATGTTTGACATATTCAAACGTTACCCCTAACTGGGTAGTTATAAAGAATATGATTGGCATAATCGGAATCATGTAGGGAAGAGTAATAAGCCAAGAAAGGATTTGTTCCTCGTCAAGAGAGATGTTAAGCTTTGGCCACTCGATGAATGGTTTTGATGAAATGCATGGCCGTCCTCAAATAAGATTTGTCTTATCAATACATTCGGGATCGAGAAAGCATTGGACTATGTAAGTTGACTATTGACCATATCTTACGTCCAATAGACATCGTGAAACAAAGAGATTGTAATATGTTCTATAATGGATTAACGAACTTTAACAAGTTATATCATTTGGGTAATCATGATGGCCTGCTAGGGTCCGCTGATGATTTATGAGACAAAGTGTGTTTGGGCTCATTGCCAACTTGATATAATCCTATGGGGTCACACACAAGAGAACGAATTGTTAAAAGGGAATTATAGCTGTGTTTTGGCCTGGCACGGCCGTGCTCTTTAGAATACACGACCGTGCCATTAATTGCCAAAAAAAGCAAGTGGCTAGCGCACCATTTGGCACGACCGTGCCAAAATATCAAGCACGACCGTGTTGTGCTCGGCACGACCGTGCAAGATATAAAGCACGATCGTGCCAATATTGGGTGGCTGGGAAGGTTGCCTCGAAGGCATTGGCACGACCGTGCCAGTCATGCCGGCTAGGAAAATCTTGCACCACAAATAAAGACGGGATTTGGGTTTCCTAAGTCCTTAAGGGTTAAGGACGTATACCCATATAAATATATCAGTCCCAGCCATTGTATATGATTGATTCACTTGTTTGGAGAAATATTATTATTGATTGAGATTGAGAATCAAAGATCAATAATACATAAAATCATATAGTTCCTTTTGATCTAGCAGTCAAGATTAAGAAAGAGTTCTTAATATTCGTTCGCGTGTGGATATCCATAGAGGGTGATTCCATTATCATCTTCGTGTTCGTGTTCCTGCGTTTGTGATTCGAAAGCCACGAAGAACCCAAGACTCAAAGATCAAGAAATCAAGAAACGCTTCAAGGGTTAGTATTCTTGTATTCATAGTAGATGTATTTGTCATAATCATATGCATGGATCTATAGTGTCGCGCCCCGAACCATGGTCCTACTTGGCCCCACATTCGGGACACGCATGGAAGACGTCATAAAACACTTTTAGAAAAAATTTCGAAATGTTTTTTCATAAAAGTTTAACAAAATCCACACTCGAAGTTCAAAGACTTCCATTTAACTTTCAAACAAACTTTACAAACACTTTCACAAACGAAAGTACTTAGCCCGAAGCCTTATAAACTCTTATACAAATGTACAATCACCATACCTTAACAAAATAGGTGATACACGGATAAAGTCTCGTTTACACTACCCCAAAGGTTATACATTTACATAATGTAGCCTTTACAAACACTTGTCCCAAAAACTCTTACCAAAACCACCACGACATCCTCCCTTGTGCAAGTGACCTATCCCATTGGCTCGCCTTTATCTAAGGAAAACAAATTTGAAAGGAACGGGGTGAGAATAAATCTCAGTAAGCTACTAAAATGCAACTACGTTACATGCTGAAATGATACTCGTAATTGAACAATGTCAATAAACATTCACGTAGCACGTAACATAAGAGGCAAAGCCAACTCATCATACCACACATAATATGGAAATAAACACTCATAAGTGGATACTGAGCCAAGGTTTTCGAATCAAACATAACCATCTGAGAGGTATCAACTGAGCAGCACCAAAGGGCTGAAACCGGTTTCGGAACCAAACAATAACAACAACAACAACGGGGGGAATGTCATAACCCAAACGGTGACTAAACTCATACAAAGGAGAGCTAGCCCAAACCCAATCCGTGGCCCAAGGAAGGGGGTTAAAAATGGGAAAACAATGGTAGAAGCCTTACAATAAACTTGGCTCGTGTGCCATTATAATCCATACCACTGCCCAACTCCACAACAAGTACCAGCTGGACTTTAACACGAGCATAGTAATAAATACTTGCTTAAACAACAGCCGGGGCATGATTCTAAAGTAAGGAACCACACAAACACCTCATAAAGATGTAAACACATTACTCATAAAAGAGTTCACAACATTGACATTGAGTCACAACACAATCCTTTATCAATGACATTAAGTCAAACAACACAATCCTTTATTAATGACATTAAGTCAAACAACACAATCTTGCACTCATTCGAACTCAATTCATCATCTACTATTTCAAAGTCCCAAGACACCTATCTAGTTGCCCTAGACAATAACTCAAAAGCTAGACGAAGATTGACTCTTAATTCAACAAGATTTGAAATACTTCAAAAAATTTCAGGAAGGTGTGCGGCCGCCCGGAACACCCTGTGCGGTCGCCCACAACACTCTGCTTCCAAGAACAAAATCCTTCAGAAGATTGTGCGGCCGCACGCCCCCTTTGGGCGGCCGCCCACACCATCCGCCAGGCCCAAAACTTGATAATTTTACTCCCTTCGTTCCACCGTCCCAAAATTACTAACATACTCTTCACAACAATTGCTTAACACAACTAAACCTGAGTATAAAACTCACCCAGGGACATTACATCCCTTTTTAGAACCAAGTCTCATACTATTCCCTTTGTCCCAAAATTACAAGTATCACAAATAAATTCTTTTCACAACAATTTCAACACATATAACAGATACAACATGTATATGACCATTTTAACATTTAAAGGGGATTAGTAACTCACTATTCTGGGGAAAGTACAAATGAAATATATTTTGATCGGGTAGAAATGGCCTGCTCAACGCCCTGATCATTTTAATATAATTAGATTTTAAAACGAATTAATAAATTAAAAGAAGGAAAATAAATTGTGAAACCCTTACCTTCTTCTTCAATGAACCAGAGAGAGTAATGTTTGAAAGTTAAAATGTTGGTGTGTGAGTAATGTAAACGCAGAGAGAGAGATATGGGAGGATTAGCATGAGAAGATTTTTATAATTTTCACTTAAGCCCCTCTACTCCCACTTTGAACCTATAAACCCCTGAATTCCAATTTACACTCAAGCTCCTTAAAGATTCAACTAATTCAATTAACTCCCTTAACCATTATTACTACTAACTGAGTAAATAACACAATTAATCAAACAATATGTGCAAGTCATAAAATATGATGCAACACATAAAATGCACGCATAATGTCAAATTAAAAACCAAAAATATAAAATAAATAGGGACGGGTTTTGGGGTCGTTACATATAGGCTTTGGGTTTCATAAAATTTTAAATGCTTAATTCCGTTGCGCATGTTACTAAGAAACCCAACAGTGGTATCAGAGCCCGTTCATGTTGATTATTTCAATACTTAATCATGTTGTGTGTATATAAATTGTTTATGTACCTAGCATGATTTGATTATTGGGATTATGGTGTTTATGTGTTATATGCGTTTTTTGTGGTTTATTGTTTCATAAACTTTAATCGCACTATTCAATCGCAATAAAAATTATGTTGGATTCAAAATTGTTGGCTTATCAATTTTGATTGGATCAAAGTTTTGATAATCTAAATATTCATGAATAAATTTTTTATTCAAGGTTTTGATGATTATGGTGATTGGATCACCAAGAACACCAAATCCTAATTGAATCAGGAAAAACAATTTGGGACAAATTTTGGAAATTTAAAATTCTGAATTTTCGAAGGGTCCGGCCGAACCTAGTAGGCGACTCGGCCGGACCTCTGGGTCTTACGCGGGTGCGGCCTTTAGGTCGCGGGTGTGGATCTTGGGGTTTAAATTTACTATTTGTTTTAGTCTGTTGAATTCTGAGATTGGTTCAAGGTTTGGATGGCTAGCCTACGTTCTCGAGACTGTGTTTCCCAAACTTGATCGTAATCAAAAATTCAAAGATAAAATGAAGTTAGAATTATGAAGAGTTCATAATTGCTAAAATTAAGAAACAAAGTTCTTAATTCGAAGATTGGAGATCCATGTGGAATTGTGAATGCAATTGACCTACGTTCATCGAGACCATCTATTGCTTAGTTTCGGCCACATGGACTACTCTCTTGGTTTCTTGGATTAGTGCGGAATTGTGGTTGCCTTATGGCTTAGTTCGGCCGCATTTTTGTTGTCTTGATTTGGAGATAATAACCAAAGTTCAAATAGTCTCATCCTCATGATTATAGAGAAACTAATGACACATAATATCATGCTTAAATTAATGGAGATTAATTTAATAACTAAACTTGATGTGTAACATGTTTATCTTATGTGATCATAAATGTGTTATATGCTATATGTTGTGAACCTTCAATTAAAATTTAAGTTCCGTGCCGACCCATGATTAAAACACTTGGGATTACATGGGTACTTTCATACGCGCTCTAACATCACGAGGTGCATTGATTTTATTCATGTATGAACAAGATGAGTGAAAGAGTGGTTCCTATGCGTAATTAATTAGGCTATCAAAAGAGTTTTGGGCCTAAGGCACAGATGAGATTAAAACATGCATGACATATGATGTCTTGATATAATCTCATACAAGATCTAAGAGTCATATATGATATGATTGATAATGATTTATCTACCTAAATAGTTTAATTTTATGCATCTTGCCATCGCGGACGTAAAATTAAATGAAATATGGATCTTAGCCCAATTAAATTATATTATACATTGGATGTATATGAAGGTTATATAATTTAGTGGGAGTATTGTGAAATACTAATATTTGTAATATCTTTAAAACTTAGTTGGTACTTATATTTAATTATATGTTTGCATAATTGTAGATAATGGCTCAAAGTTCAAATTCTTTATCATTGCGATCAATCCTTGAGAAGGAAAAACTTCAAGAAAATTGATCTAACTTCACGGATTGGATCCGTAGCCTTAGAATTGTTCTAAAGCATGAAGATAAGCTCTATATTCTTGATGAGCCCGTTCCTGATGATGAAACTGAATCATCTGCCCCCAAGGATGAGAGAAACGCCTACAAGAAGCACAAGAGTGATTCTCGTGAGGTGGGTTGTCTCATGCTTGCAGCCATGTGTTCTAAGCTTCAGAAGACTCTTGAACACTTGGAGGCATATGACCTTGCTGTTGAGTTGAAAGACATGTTTCAAGAACAGGCAAGGCAAGAAAGGTTCGATACTATAGCTGCCATCGTCTCATGCAAGATGAGTGATGGGCAGGCTGTGGGCCCTCATATTCTAAAAATGAAGGCTCACTTTGAGCACCTAAAGAGGCTTGGCCATCCCATTGAGGTTGAGTTGGCCACTGATTTTATTCTTAATTCATTGCCCAAAAGCTATAATCAGTTCGTAATGAACTTTAATATGCATGTGATGGATAAGTCCCTGTCTGAGTTGCATGGGATGCTAAAGACAGTGGAAAATAAAATCGGTAAAGAAGCCGCTTTTGTGCTCATAGTATCAAAGGAAGGAAAGGGCCAAAAAGGCAAATGAAAAGGGGGTAAGACAAAAGTTGTCAAACCCAAGATTGGCAAGACAATTATTGCTAATGATAATGTGGCTAAACATGCTTCCCAAAATGATGCAATTTGTTTTAACTACAATGAGATTGGTCATTGGAAACAGAATTGCAAGGTTTACAAGGAAGAGATAAAGAAGAAGAAGAGCAGTGGGACTGCCTCTACTTCAGGTATCTATGTTATAGATGTTCTTCTTTCTACTTCTAGCTCCTGGGTATTAGATACAGGATGTGGATCTCACATTTGTTTAAATGTGCAGGGACTAAGGAATAGAAGGCTACTTAAAAATGGCGAAGTGGACCTACGTGTGGGGAATGGAGCAAGAGTTGCTGCATTAGCCGTAGGAACATATGATGTCATTTTACCTAGCGTATTAATTCTTGTTTTGAACAATTGTTATTACGTTCTGAATTTAAGTAGAAATATTATTTCAATTTCTTGTTTGGATAATGAATGTTATAGTTTTCTTATTAAAAATAAGAAGTTTTTTATTTATTTAAATGAGATGCTTTATTGTACTGCATGTTCATTTAATGGCCTTTATGTTCTTGATGTTAAAAGTGGGAATAATGAGAATATTTATAATGTAAATAAAAAATCCAAAACTAATGATGTAAATCATACTTATCTGTGGCATTACCGTCTTGGTCATATAAATGAGAAGCGTATCTCAAAACTCCATGGGGGCGAACTTTTAGATTCACATGATTTTGAATCATATGAAACTTGTGAGTCTTGTTTAGTTAGAAAGATGATAAAGACACCTTTTACTAAGAGTAGTGAAAGGGCTAGTGACTTATTGGGACTCATACATACTGATGTGTGTGGACCAATGAGTAGCAGTGCTAGGGGAGGATATCAATACTTCATAACTTTTACTAATGATTTTAGTAGACATGGCTATGTCTACTTGATGAAACATAAAAGTGAGTCTTTTGAGATATTTAGAATATTTCAAAATGAAGTACAAAATCAACTTGGCAAAACTATTAAAGCACTTCGATCCGATCGTGGTGGAGAATATTTAAGCCAAGAATTTGACAATCATCTTAAAGATTGTGGAATTGTTTCACAATTAACTCCACCTGGAACACCACAATGGAATGCTGTGTCTGAGCGGAGAAATAGGACTTTATTAGATATGGTCCGCTCCATGATGAGTCAAGTTGATCTTCCTTTATCCTTTTGGGGACATGCACTAGAAACTACCGCTCTTACACTAAATAATGTTCTAACAAAATTGTTCCAAAGATACCATATGAGATGTGAAAAGGAAAGAAGCATAATCTTTCTTTTATGAAGATTTGGGGTTGTGAAGCTTTTGTCAAGAGAATGATCTCTGGAAAACTCGCACACAAGTCTGATAAATGTAATTTCGTGGGATATCCTAAGGAAACTAAAGGATACTACTTTTACAACCGCACGGACAACAAAGTGTTTGTTGCACGAGATGGTGCTTTTCTAGAGAAAGATTTTCTCTCTAAAAGAACTAGTGGGAGTAAAATTAGTCTTGAAGAGGTTCAAGAACCCGAAAGTTACATGGAACAGAATGTTGGATCTGATCAAATTTCATAAGGAGTTGTGGAACCCAATCGGAATACTCAAGTTCCTCGCAGAACTGGTAGGGTGCGATCCGAACCTGAGAGATATGGATTTCTCATGACGTATAGCAATAAAGTAGAAGTCATAGTTGATGACGAACCTACTTCCTACCAAGAAGCGATGTCCACTCCTGATTCAGATAAATGGATTGGAGCCATGGAATCTGAAATTAAGTCCATGTATGATAATCAAGTTTGGAACTTGATTGATGCGCTCGAAGGTGTAAAAACCATAGGATGCAAATGGGTTTTCAAAAAGAAAACTGACATAGATGGAAATGTGCATACTTATAAAGGTAGACTTGTAGCGAAAGGCTATAGGCAGATTCATGGAATCGTCTATGATGAAACCTTTTCGCCCGTAGTAATGATCAAGTCTATAAGAATTTTACTTGCCATAGCCGCATATTTTGACTATGAAATATGGCAAATGGATGTCAAAACAGCGTTCCTTAACGGGAACTTACTTGAGGATTTTTATATGACACAACCTGAAGGGTTTGTAATTCCAGAAAATTCTAATAAAGTATGCAAGTTGCAAAGATCCATCTATGGATTGAAGCAAGCTTCAAGGAGTTGGAATCTTCGATTTGATGAATCGGTTAAAGAGTTTGGCTTCATCAAGAACGAAGATGAGCCTTGTGTATACAAGAATTTTACTTGCCATAGCCGCATATTTCTAGTACTATATGTTGATGACATATTGCTCATTGGAAACGACATTCATGCACTGCAGTCTGTGAAGACTTGGTTAGGAAAGTGTTTCTCAATGAAAGATATGGGAGAAGCTGCGTATATCCTTGGCATTAGAATCTATCGTGATAGATCTAAGAAATTGATTGGTTTAAGTCAAGATACATATATTGACAAAGTTCTTAAGAGATTCCGCATGGAAAACACTAAAAGAGGAAATTTGCCAGTGGGTCATGGCATATCTCTAAGCAAGAATCAGTGTCCTAAGACGACTGATGAGCGTAAGAGAATGATTGGGATTCCATATGCTTCCATAATTGGATCAATCATGTATGCCATGATATGTACTTGACCCGATGTCTCGTATGCTTTGAGCATGACGATCAGATACCAATAAGATCCTGGTGAGAGTCACTGGATTGCAGTCAAGACGATTCTTAAATACTTGCGAAAGACTAAAGATTCGTTCTTGGTGTATGGAGGATTGGAAGATGATCTTGTTGTAAGTGGTCACACAGATGCAAGCTTCCAAACCGACAAGGATGATTCAAGATCGCAATCTGGATTTGTATTTGTGCTAAATGGAGGTGCTGTTAACTGGAAGGGTTCTAAGCAAAGTACCGTTGCAGATTCTACAACGAAAGCTGAGTATATTGCTGCATACGATGCTGCAAAAGAGGTTGTTTGGATCAAGAAGTTCATTGGTGAACTAGAAGTGGTTCCTAGCATTGCTAACCAGATAGACATTTATTGTGACAATAATGGTTCTATTGCTCAAGAAAAGGAATCAAGATCACATCAGAAATCCAAACACATACTTAGGCGTTTTCATATCATACGAGAGATCGTTGATAAAAGAGACGTAAATATATGGAGAGTACCGACTGATGATAACATAGCCGGCCCATTGACAAAGGGTCTTCCACAAGCAAAGCATGAAGGTCATGTTAGGTCTATGGGTATTCGATACATTAATTAGGCCTAGTGCAAGTGGGAGATTGTTGGTGTTGTATGCTCTAGGCACGTTATGAGAACGATTAATGTTATCTATTGATTATGTTTTAATAAAGATATTGAATGTTTGATTATTATATCTTTTGCATGTTTATTATAATAATCCCCATCCTTGATAATTATGTATTAATTGTTAGTATAAGTTTAATAGATAATCATATGATGATTATGGTGTATGGGATACAATTAAACTTATGGGTATTTGTTGGAGACCAAATACTGGACCGACCCGTGTGAGATTTATGTCATGGTCACAATGTCATAATTATATTACTGGAATCTTTAGACTTAAGGTTATTACAGTCTTCCACTTTATGAACATTATGTTTGACATATTCAAACGTTACCCCTAACCGGGTAGGTATAAAGAATATGATTGGCATAATCGGAATCATATAGGGAAGAGTAATAAGCCAAGAAAGAATTTGTTCCTCGTCAAGAGAGGTGTCAATCTTTGGCCACTCGATGAATGGTATTGATGAAATGCATGGCCGTGCTCAAATAAGATTTGTCTTATCAATACATTCGGGATCAAGAAAGCATTGGACTATGTAAGTTGACCATTGACCATGGCTTACGTCCAATAGACATCGTGAAACAAAGAGATTGTAATATGTTCTATAATGGATTAACGAACTTTAACAAGTTATATCATTTGGGTAATCATGATGGCCTGCTAGGGTCCGCTGATGATTTATGAGACAAAGTGTGTTTGGGCTCATTGCCAACTTGATATAATCCTATGGGGTCACACACAAGAGAACGAATTGTTAAAAGGGAATTATGGATGTGTTTTGGTCTAGCACGACCGTGCTCTTTAGAAGACACGACCGTGCCATTAATCGCCAAAAAAAGCAAGTGGCTGGCGCACCATTTGGCACGACCGTGCCAAAATATCAAGCACGACCGTGCAAGATATAAAGCACGACCGTGCCATTAATCGCCAAAAAAAGCAAGTGGCTGGCGCACCATTTGGCACGACCGTGCCAAAATATCAAGCACGACCGTGCAAGATATAAAGCACGACCGTGCCAATATTGGGCGGCTGGGAAGGTTGCCTCGAAGGCATTGGCACGACCGTGCCAGTCATGTCGGCCAGGAAAATCTTGTAGCACAAATAAAGACGGGATTTGGGTTTCCTAAGCCCTTAAGGGTTAAGGACTTATACCCATATTGATTCACTTGTTGGGAGAAATATTATTATTGATTGAGATTGATAATCAAAGATCAATAATACATAAAATCATATAGTTCCTTTTGATCTAGCAGTCAAGATTAAGAAAGAGTTTTTAATATTCGTTCGCATGTGGATATCCATAGAGGGTGATTCCGTTATCATCTTCGTGTTTCTGCGTTCGTGATTCGAAAGCCGCGAAGAACCCAAGACTCAAAGATCAAGAAATCAAGAAACGCTTCAAGGGTTAGTATTCTTGAATTCATAGTAGATGTATTTGTCATAATCATATGAATGGATCTATAGGCTTTGGGTTTCATAAAATTTTAAATGCTTAATTCCGCTGCGCATGTTACTACGAAACCCAACAGAAGATCGAATCCATGAACACGGACTTTAAGGTGCTAAAGCAAACACCTTCTATCGGTATCCACACGTCGAACGGACTCAAGAACACCTTCTTGATTGATTGCTAGTTCCAATGCTTGATGAAGAAACGATTTCTTCGTATGAATTATTTTGCTCCATTGATTATTGTATTTTGATAATTCTCAATCTCAAAATAAATAATCTTGCCTCTCTATATTTTATTGTTTCTAAAACAATGTGTTATGATTTCCAAAATCACATTAGAGGCTGTCAAACCCAACTGCATATATTTAGATGAGGGTTTGACCTAATTCCGTTCGGGCCGGGTTTCCTTGTCAAACAAGAAAAACTGCAGAATCTGGCCAAGTACGGAGGGGGGGAGCCGTACGGCTCCTTAGGAGCCGTACGCCAGCCATCCAGCCGTACGGTACCAGGTTCTAAATTCCCAGATTTTTAGCCTTTTCAATTTGTTCTATTGTATGTGACCCAATAGGATTATATTAAGTTGGCAACGAGTCCGAACCATTCAGAACCCGTAAGTCATAAGCGGACTCTAGCAAGCCATTATGACAACCCAATTAGTATAACTTTGAAAGTCCAAAGTTTCCTTATAGAACATATCACAATCCCTTTGGCACGCGATATCATATTGGACATAAGTCATGGTCCACGTCAACTTATGTTGTCCAATGCTTTCTCGATCCCGAGTAGATTGATATGAGCAAATGACATTGAACACATCAATTCATTTGGGTATGGTCATACACTATCATCAATCTCACTCATCAAGTGGTCAAGCAGATATCTTTCTTGAGAGAGGGATAAATCCCATCTTGAGTTATCATTCTTCCCTACAAGAATCCGATTATGCTAATCGTAGCCTTTATAACCACCCGGTTAAGGGTAGCGTTTGAGTACGTCAAACATAATGTACATCATGTGGAAGACCATGATAATCTCATGTCTAAGGATATCAAATGATATAACTGTTATGAGATTTAATTATGACATTTGACCATGACATAAATCTCATAACGGGTCTATCCAGTACCTTGTTCTCCAACAAGTACCCACAAGTTTAATCCGCATCTTATGCACCATAATCATCATATAATTATCCATTAAACTCATGCTAGCTCTTCATAAGTGCTAGGGACAATGATTAGTATAAAAAACATGCAAAAGATATAATAATCGAGTTTGTTATCTATATAACAATAAAGCTATGATGTAACGCATAGGCCTTTCTCAAGGGCCTAGGTAGAAGTGGCCACTGGCAGTTAACCGCCGGTTATAACTGCCGGTTTTGCCTAACCTTAACCTAACCGCCTAACCGTGCACTCCGGTTACGGTTTTCCGGTTAAACCGGCTAACCTTTTTTTTTTAAACAATTTTTTGTTTTTTAAAAAAAAAATCATTTTTAAAAAAAAAAAATTAAAAAAAAAAATCATTTGCTTCAATTATTTTTTATTTTAAGTTAAAATTTATGACATAATTTTTTTAAGTAAAAAAAAGGAACGGTACCCTTAAATTTTATTATTTAAAATTAAAATTACAAAGAGGGGGACAACCAATCCTTGCCCTTTTATAATTAAGGGAGGAAAAAATGGAGCCTTGCCTCAACTAAACTATTACAATGAAATAAAAACAAACATATTCTAAAAATAAAAATAAAAACTAACTAATTTTCGTCCCCTTCCGAACTTCCCGTAGAGTCTTCCAAGTCGTATTGGTATTGTGGATCTATTAAATCCTCATCATAAGGCATATCTTGCTCCCTATTTTCCGTTCTAACCCAATCACCAAGTAAGAGTTGATTTTCCAAATTTTCAACCGTTAGTTGGGAACGTCTTGAATCCAAAATATTTCTTCCCACACTAAATGCCGATTCGACCGCCACGGTTGAAGCGGGAGAAGCTAAGACTTCTTTTGAAATTAAAGAGAGTATAGGATAAGTTTCTTGCCTTTGTGACCACCACCTCAAAATATCAAAAGTAGTTGGATTTGAAGTGTTTTGTACAACTTCATGTCTAGTAGAGAAATATGCTTCCAACTCGTAGGGAATGCTAGAGGTAGTAGAAGAAGAAGTCATTCTAGGACGTTTTTGGGAATATAACTCATTAAAAAACTATATGGATCATCATCCTCCTCATCTTGTGTAGCAATACCAATATATTCATTAGGATTTGAGATATATTGAGAAGGATTTTCATGAATTGCATTATACTCATTATAAAGAGTCAACAAATCATATTTTGTATTTTCAACAATAATCGCCGGGCTTTCGTAAACTCCATCCCCATTGGGGTATAAATTCGCATAATAAAAAGTTATTATGCTCTCTAGATCTTTCAATTTAACACGGGGATCCAACAACTTTGTAACAAAAAATAGAGAAGGAATAGTATCAAAATATTTTAGCCACTTTTCCCTCATGGAAACAATGCTTAGGTTTAAAATGTTGCACTTTTGTAAATTTTTAAAACTTCGAACTATTGCAACACATTACTCAAGTACCAAAACGGAAGTTGGATGATAAACTCCCGACAAAGCCAAAGTAGCGGTATTGAAAATCTTTAATAATTAACATAAATTAGTGCAAGCGTTCCATTGATAAGCAAATAAAAGAATGTCATAGCCCATAGTAAGAAAAAATCGATGAGATGCTCTTTATACTCATAACCATCAATTAACATTTTATAGGTAGAATTCCACCTATTCGGAACATCCATAGAAAAATATTTTTTGGGAAGACCCTTACTTCGTAAATATTTGATCCTTTTTCTTGTAATTTTATTTTTTGGCTATAAAATAAAGACCATCTCTAATGGGTTTAACATATTGCTCTAATGCATCCAAACCATCTTTAACACATAAATTTATGATATGACATAAACATCTAATATGAAAATACTTACCCTCAAGTGACGGTTGACAAATTTGCATCGACTCCGATATACTACCGGTATTAGCACTAGCGTTGTCGAATGAAATACTAAATATTTTTTGCAAAAGACCATACTTTGCCAAAATGGCGTGCAACTTTCTACAAATATTTTCCGCGGAATGAGGTGGTTCAAAACTTTCATATGCAATTAATCTTTTTTGGATAGTCCATGAATTATCAATCCAATGGCATGTAACTCCCAAATAACTATTTCTTTACCAATGATCACTCCAAACATCGGCACAAATTGAAACTCTTTGATCTAATTTTGTTAAAACATCAATTAAAAAAATATATATTCCAAACCACCTTTTTATTATCGCGTACGAGAGTCGTACGTGGTACTTTGGAGGCGGCGGGATTTAAAGAAAGTCTAATAAACCATTCAAAAAAATTATCATCCGCAAAGTTAAAAGGAACCCTTTAACACACACAAATTTGCACAATTCTTTCCTATAAACGACATTATTAAACTTAAATAAGACCGAAGACGTACTTTGGGTGTTAGCTTGAGCAAATTGTAATTGAGTTTGATCACTCTCAATCCCAAGTTTCTCGGGATGTGTTGTTCTCAAGTGGAAGTTCAATGTTCCATGCCATCCACCTTTTGTGAACGAGTAAGTTTTGGTACAATAGTTGCATTCCACTCGAAAATGTATAAAGTCATCCGGGTGAAGTTGTACTTTTCAAAAATGGATTGTAAAAGTGTCGAATTTGGATTCTCGTTGTTGACGTTGCCCCCGACCACCTCTTCCCACGCCCCGAGCTCGGCCTCGGCCGCCCCTACCACTTTGAACAACATTTTCTTCAACATTTTGCTCACTTTCGTCCAAATGTTGCTCAAAATCTGGGTTAATGGAGGAAGAATCAACATGTTCCTTGCCGCTCCTTCGAGATGAGGCCATTTTTGTTTTTAAAAAAAAAAAAAAAAAACTGACCAGAAATCGCTAAAAAAACTGACTGGAAATGATGAAAAACACAGATTTTGTTAAAAAAAAAAAAAATAACTGAAAATGTCAAAAAACTGACTAGAATTCTGAAAATTAACTGGAAAATGTTTTGAAACTGACTGGAAATGGTTAAAAGGTGACTGGAATTTTCGGAATAAATTAGAAAAGTGATTTTGTTAGAAAACTAACTGGAAATCATTAGAAAATTGACTGAAATTCTGCAAACTAACTGGAAATGAATGAGAGAGTGTGAGAGATTTAGGAATTAGTAGAGAGGGAAAGAGTAGAGAGAAGGTGTGGAAATAAAATGCTAGGAGGGAGGGGGTATTTATATGTATGCAATTTTTGACAATTTTTTTTTCATTTGTGGTCGCCAGTTAACTGAAACTAACGGCTAGTTTGAAAACTAGCCAATTTTTGGACAGTGTGTCACAAAACAGAAGTATAAAACACACAAAAATGCTCATAAAGTCAACAAACGGAGATGAAAGTTTGACCCACACAAGGATGTTCCCAAATCTTCTAAAAAGAAATTTGAAAACACCTATTCCCCAGCGGAGTCGCTACTGTAAGATACCGGGGGAAAAACGAATGGTTTCCTCGGGATCGAACACGGAACATAAAACATTTACAAAACGGAGTTGCCACATTTATTAATCTTAAAACCCAATAAATGAAAATGGTTTGAGATAGTGAGTTCGGAGGTCACGTTATGTCTTGGGAAGAACGTTTCATGGTTCACCCAATCCGCCTCGAAAAACGAGTCTCTCTAACTTTGTTGACAAAAAATGTGCAAAGTATGTGTGTGTGTGTGTGTTTTGGAAAGAATAAATTATACTTAACAGACTGCGTGAACCAGTTAACAAAAAGGGGCTGAATTATAACAAACTTAACAGAAACTGGCTAAAAACATAAATACCAAACCATCCGTACGGATGGTTAGGGTCATCCTTGGAATTTTACAGTTCCATCAAAAACAGTCCAGTCTAGGCAGAAATAGAGCATTCTGCTGAAACTGGACAGAGCTGTTTTATTTCAGTTTATGATTATGTATATAAACATTAAATGTATACATTCCTATGCCTTTAACCATCAATTTTTACCAAAACAAGGATTTTGGGCATGATAAAGGCAATCAGTGGAGGGAAAAGGGGAAAGGTGATGAACATGGCTTTGAGTCAAGGAAAACATTTGGATGAGTAAAGATCATGGCTTTCTCACCCAAATGAGCCTTTTATGAAAGATTAAACCTTTGGGACAACAAAATTAACACTTGGATGATTAAAGATTGAGACTTTATCATCCAAGTGTGATGTATTAGGACTAAATCAAGGTTTGGGTTAATAAAGATCAAAGCTTTATCGCCTAAAATGATTATCATGGCCAATAATCAACAAGAACAACATAAAGGTATAAACTTTCACCATTGAAATGGATCCTCAAGCAAAGGTAAAGGCTTTAAGGTAACAAGCCATGATCATCCTTTGATTTTAACCTTTAATCACACATAAAATGTGAAGGCATCATGGAATCACTCCATGGCTTGGATCCAAGTAATATAAATGTAAAAACTTGTAATGTAAAGACTTGTAAATGTAAAGACTTGAAAGTAAAGGCTTGTAAATGTAAAGACTTGAAAATAAATGAACAATATAATAAACAAGATGAACAAAAGAGAAATGGAGGATCAAGAAGAGATGGGGGAGAAGTTGGCTTTACCTATCTTGGTTAGGCCAATCTTCCTCTATTTCCTACACTCATGTGTTTGGGACTATATTTATGCAGAGTTTCCTTACTCTCAAACTGTGTCGCCCCCCTGAAATGATCACCAAGGGTCTCAATTTATAGGGACCTGGAGGACCTAAACCATCCATACGGCTGGTCCTTCCCCGTGGCCAAACCATCCGTACGGACAGTCTTGGTGAGAATCTGGAACTTTCTTCTTTTTTATTCCTGATTGGTCCTATGGTTTTCTGTTTATTCCTATGAGGTCCTAGCCTACCAGGTTTATCCCTAATAGTACTAAGATTACCTCTAACTTGGTTTTCATGCCTTATAGAGGGGTTGAGCCCGAATTTGGGTACTTACAGGAAGATCATGATAATCTCAGGTCTAAGGATATCAAATGATATAACTATTATGACATTTAATTATGACATTTGACCATGACATAAATCTCATAACGGGTCTATCCAGTACCTTGTTCTCCAACAAGTACCTACAAGTTTAATCCGCATCTTATGCACCATAATCATCATATGATTATCCATTAAACTCATGCTATCCCTTCATAAGTACTAGGGACAATGATTATTATAATAAACATGCAAAAGATATAATAATTGGGTTTGTTATCTCTATAACAATGAAGCTATGATGTAACGCATAGGCCTTTCTCAAGGGCCTAGGGCATAATATCCAACAGTTAGGGTTATCAATAAATAATTGGATTATGTGTATTGATAATTTAGATCTAATTTATATATGTAATAAATTCTTTATTCATGATATTGATTGGATCTATTAAAATTCGTAATCTGTAAATTCGTGTTAGTTTAATCTGATTAATGCATGAACACGATAATGGAATTGATCGAATTTAAAAAAAAAAATTGGAAATCTGGGAATCTGGAATGAGGAACCGTACGGCGCCCTAAGAGGCGTACGCTTCCTAGGCAGCCGAATGACGCCCTAGGGTTTCCGGGCATATTTGTTGTAACGCCCGTCATAATTCTTGTTAAATTCTTGACTTGCTTGTTAAATTCTTGACTAGCATATTTATATGCTATTTTATTTGAGTTAATTATTTAACTACTTTAGAAAATTAAGGTGGTTAAATGTCAAAGTTGAGAGTTTAGGGGCCTTTTTGTTAAAAGTAAAGCTTGAAGGGCTTAATTGCAATTTCTCGAAACTTGTAAGTATATCTTCTTGTGTTTGCCATCTGAGAAAGCATTTCTCAGTTTCTTCTCGCACTTTCTCTCTGTTTCATAAAAGGGAGTTCAGTTTTACCCTATTCTCGACTCCTCTCGCTTAATAATGCCTCTGTTCGAAAATCCAACTTCGCATAGATGATCAGGGCGGTGAGTAGAGCATTTCCTGCCGAACAGAAATTAGTTTGGGTGAATTTGATTTCGGAGTAGGTAAGTTATTAGCTCCCCCTTGCTTGTAATAACATGCCTATGTATTATTCTTGATACTTGTGCTTGTTAATTTCGTGATTTGGTTAAATTTTGTGATACTTGTAAATTTGGGACGAAGGGAGTATTAAAAGACTCAGTAGAAAGAATGAATTAGACTTGGGAAATATGTTCTGAGCATGTTAAATGTGTTTCTTGAAGTGTTAGTATACCCAGAGGAGTATATTCACATGTTAGTAAATTGTCCTAAATTTGGGACGGTAGAATATTAACTTGATTTAAATATTATTAGAAAAATTGTACCATTATTTGTGGTACGTGGAAATGAATGGAAGTATCCCTAAATGATTATATAAGTATATTAGAAAATTATACTTATACTTTTGGGATGGAAAAATATTTAAATGGAAATAAAAGGAAATTATCCAATTATTTGTGGGACGGTAAAAGAAAAGAATTGAGCTTGAAATAGTGTCCTGGGTATTGCCTAAGGGTTAGTGAAAGTTACTCCTACGCTTGGGACGGAGGATTCTTAAGCTTGGAAAGAAATTGAGTGTTGCTGAAAATCGTATCAGGCGCCCGCCTGGTTATCCTTTGAGCGCCCGCCCATTTCATCAGGAGTTTTGGTTTCAAAAGTGCTAGAACAGGCGCCCGCCCGGTCCATCATAGGCGCCCACCTGGTCCCATGTTTCAACAAAAGTGTTTTAAATCTAAATTGAAATGAAAGCTTATCCCTCCTAAGGCATATAGCCTTAGTATTAGATGTCCTAGCAAGTGTTGTGACACCTCAGGGGCATCAGAAGTGAGTCTTGAACATGATTACTCATTAAATTAAAATGAGAACTTGAGTATACAAGGAAGAACTCTTTTTTATGTCTTGAAAGTGCTATGAACAAGCACTTATGTGTTATGCTTGTTTTGGAACAATGTTTGTGCACCTTGAGAGCACCAAATTAGTGTCTTGAGCTTGAATATCCTATGTAGGGGATTATGAACTTGTAAGTATGAGTTGTATAGCTTATTTACTTAATTTGAACTCGAAGTATTCTTGGTCTAGGTTTAGGGTACTACCCTAGATGGCCTAGATGAGTTTTGTAGAACACTCTAGTACTGAAAAATAGTCCCTTTGTGAACAAATGAAATGTGGACTTGAATCATAATTAAATGATAACTTGAGTATAAGAGTAGTAACTCTCTTTTTTGTGTCTTGAAGTTAATGTTTGTGTACCTTGGGGGCACCAACTAATGTCTTGAGCTTGAATGTCCTAAGAAAATGATTGGAAAATAATTCGTGAAAGATGTATAATTCATCTTCCTAGCTTGAACTTGAAGTATAAGATAATTAACTCTTGTACATGTTTAACCATCCAAAGAAATGGATTGAGAACTTGGATATAAGATGATAAAATCTTGTATATGTGTTGAATGTCTTGAATGTCTTAAGTTGAGACAGTAACTTGAAGTATAAGACAATAAAATCTTGTACATGACTTGAACATCCAAATAATTGGATTAAGACTTGAATATAAGATTATAAAATCTTGTATGTGCCTTGACACCAATATATGTGTATGGTAATAAACTTGAAAGATTCTTTATGTGTATATGCAAATCTTGCATATATTTACTTGATAGAATGTTACTTCTTGATTACTTGATACATGGTATGAATAACCGAAAGAGTTGGGATATGGGATTAGATAGAGAATAATTAACTCTACTACACATTTGATTTGATACGTGTTTATTGGAAGTGCTATGAATAAGCACTAAAGTGCTTGTGATTGGTTTTAATCGTGCATATACTCAATGAAGTATATAAAGAATAAAGAAGATATCTTGTCTTGAAATGGGTTCCTAAAGAAAATAGGGACTAGTGTAAAATGAAGATAATTCATATAATCGTGAATACTACGATTTAAGTTAATAAGAATAACTACAGAACACAATATGTGTTAGAAAATGTATTCGATTACTAACGATACATATACGTGAGATATGACTGTGACTAGGTATGATGTGACCTATTCTACTACGTATTTAGAGTCTAAGGTATTGGGCTCTATTTGATAGTAAGGGTATCGTGATAGACACTTTAATATGTTAAACGTGATATGAATATGTACGTGAAAACTTGGCATGAGACAAAGTGATATAGAATGATATACCCTACTACTTGTTTGAGGTCTGTTATTAATAGACTCTAACTTGGATTGACCGTGTTATATGGACACTCTACGTGCCATTGTTAGATTGATTTGTCTTCGCAATGATTGCGTACGTGTACTTGTATTCTCGTGAGCACATGATACATGATTACATGGTGCATATTCTCGTGAGCACATGATACATGATTACATGGTGCATATTCTCGTGAGCACATGATACATGATTACATGGTGCATAAAGACTGGTCCACTAATATGGGACTTAGTTCTATTCTCGTAGTTCAAGTAAACATCTAATTGTGCATTCTCGTGTGAGTCCAGCTGGCTTATTTGGTGCAGATGGGTGTATAGGTTCACGCTTATCGCGAGAGCTGGGGCTTAAGTGATAATCGTGGGTCTATGCATTCGGTCTGTTTTTCCCTTACTACCGGCCATAGTAAGGGCTTAGCATCCTGTATTAGAGCAATACGCCTGATATAAGTGAATGCTAAACTCGTGAACACCTCGTGAATCTTGTTCTTATGCATGACACTGGTTACCGGGTCTTCTTATATACTGCATAGCAGACTCTTGATCTTGATCGTGGTTGTTATCAGCTATACAAGCATCGACAACAATGGTATTCTTGGGAGAAATAAGGAAGGATTCAGGTAATGATACGTGATAGGCCTATGTGCTTCTTGGTGAGTTGGTCTAGCCTCTCACACTACTTGACTACTTGTTACCTGATCATAACTTGAGCTTGATTACTTGTTGAGTTGGCTTAGCCTCTCCTATACTTGTTACTTGATGATACTTGATATATGATTACTTGAGTATCTACTGGAATTGCGTGATAACATGTCATATAGTTGCATGTTAATAGCTTACTGAGATTTATCTCACCCTTTATTTGTTTCCCCCCCCCCAGGAAAGCAGGGGATAGTACGCAATGAGGCTCGACATAGCTGGGAATGTACTCCGCAGGATGTTCTTGTTTGAGACTAGTGTCCTTTTACACTTTGGTAAGGACGATGTTGTATGAGTTGTTAAACTCCGGGCTTGTTGGGGTAGACTTGTGTAGAACTTGTTGTCTCTATACATCTCTTGATGCCAGATTATGTGCTAGGCATGTCTTCCGCTGTATGTAACCATGTTTGGTTTTAATTTTCTTGGTCTAGAACTCGTTGTGAGCTATCTTAGCTCCTTACTCTTGAGTATATATATCATGTCAGTTTGTTTCTAACAAGTATTGTTCCTGTTTCCTGTTAGTTTCTTGTTTCTTGTTAGTTTTTCATTCCTCGTTAGTTACGCGCACCAGGTTCGAGGTTCTATTAGGGGATCCCGGGACTTGGGTCGTGTCATTTGTTTTGTTTTCTGATTTTCTGATTGTTCTGTAAATAGTTTACAGAAATTGAATCAGGAACTGAATCTGGTTTCAAATGGCAGGTTTTCGAAACCGTGTTTTCTGAAATATGATTTAATCCAGAAAATCGCAAGAATCATAATTCTATAGAGTTCAGGATTGTTGTATTCTATGAAATTGATGAAACAATAAAGGATCTTGAAAGAAGTTACTTTTCTACACAGAATTATGGTTGCCTTTTGGCTTAGTATCGGCCGTGTGGAATAATTACTTGGTTCTTGATTTTTGTACGGGATTGTGGATGCCTTATGGCTTAGTTTCGACCGTGCGTTTTGTGCTCTCAATTTATAGATGTTATGCGGATTCAAAAATTTCAGAATTTATCCCTATGAAATTGTTTGCAGAGAAAGAAGCTAAATTTAGATTGATTCATCATAATGGCCAATGGCAGGCTTACGCCTTGTTTCTGGACACACTGATGAAATATCCAATCTGTAAATTTTTCACAGAAAATTTAGATTCTGTCCCCATAATTTTGCTTCATAATTAAATCACAAGATTTTGTTTCTATTAATTAATTTGATTGGTTAACATACATTATGCAAAGACTATATTATATTATGTTTGATATAATTAAATATATGATGCATGTCTCTATGTAAATAAACCTTCATAAAATTTTAAGCCTTGTGCTAACCCATGATTAAAACACTTGTAAGTACACGTGTAGTTTTATGCGGGCTCTAACCCTCCCGAGGCACATTAATTCTATGTTTGTATGAGCAAGATGAGTGAAAGAGTGGTTCCTATGCGTTTAAAGTGGTTTGACTTAATTAGGCTATCAAAAGGGTTTTGGGCCTAAGGCACAGATGAGATTAAAATATGTTAGACATAAGATGTCTAAAATCTCATAAAGGATGTAAGAGTCGCATGTGATGTGATTGATAAGGAGTTATCTACCTAAATAACTTTATTTTGAGCAGTTGTGCCCTAGCCGACTCAAAGTTAGGTGAAATATGGATCTTAGCCCACTTAAATTATATTATACAATTGTTGTATTTGAAGGTGTATATTTTAGTGGGAGTATTTATGAAATACATTAAATATCTCTAAAAGATAATGGTATGAAATATAGGTGTATATTTATTTGCATATTTGTGTATAATGTTTTTTTAAACTTTAATCATGTTTAATTACTGCGATAGACCCTACTTAAAGAGAATAAGATTAACTTCTTTGACTTAGTCATGAGCTTAAGAATTGTTCTAAAGGAAGATCGGAGGTTATGCATTCTTTATGAATCTTATTCCTAAAGAATTAAGGATGGACAAAGACATTAATTAGAAACATGCGAATGATTCTATAGATGTCAATTGTCTTATAACTTGATACCATATGTTTGGAACTTGAGAAGTATCTAAAACATATGGATGTTTATGTGATAAGTAATCACGTAGGAAGCGTTCCTACAAGCAAGAAAGGCAATGGAGAAACATATTGATCACCTTGAAGGGCTTGATAATCAAGTTAGTTTGGAACTAACAACGAATTTGATATTAATTCATAAGAGACATTTGATGTTTAAAATGCTAAGTCTAAATATCAAATGGAAACCTTCTCAAACTCTGAGTTAATAAAGAAAAGATTTAAGATAAAAGCAAGACAAGGGTTGTCAAGCCTAAAGAAAATATTTGTGGCTAATCCTAAAATCCAAATGATGTAATTGCTACCATGGAAATAAGATTGACCATTGGAGAAATTACAATTTAAATTAAAATATCAAAAGAAAAGGTAGTAGGACTACCGCTTCAAGTATTTATGATTATCTTTCTACTTCTAATCTCTTGGGTATTAGATACCGGATATGGATCTCACATTTGTATAAATGTGTAAGACTTGAGAAATAGAAAGACTACTTAAAGAAGGTAAATATTAACATATGTGATAATAATGATGCAAATGTTGCAACATTAATCATAGGAACTTGCGAAATGTCTTTACCTAAGTAGGTTCATATTTGTTTTGAACAAATGGTGTTATGTTCCTACATTAAGTAGAGATATTATTTTGGTTTCTTCATTAAAAGATAATGGATATTTCTTATTTTGAATAAGAAAGTGCCTCATTAAATATGATTTGCTTTATTGTATTGCTAATCATATAATGCGACCTTAAAATAATAAGTATAACATAAATAATAGAAATCCAAATATAAGGATGTAATCGTTACATTCTTAAAAGCGTTGAGGTCTATATCAAATGATAAGAAACACATATCTAAAATTTCATGGGACGGACTTTTAAATTCACATGATTTCGAATCATGTGATATATGTGAATCTTAGAAATTGATCAAGACACCTTTTACTAATAGTAGTGAGAGGAAGTACTCTTTTGGACTAATACATATTGATGTATGTAGTTCATTAAAGTAACAATGCTAGAAAGGATTTTGATAACTCATGGCAAAAGTATTAGTGTACTCAGATCTGATCAAAGTAATGAATATTTGAACATGGACTTTACGAGAATTCTGCAGAAAGTCTGTAGAATAAGAAAAACAGATCTGATGATAACAAGGATAATCATCTTACATAAGCTCGCTTGCAATAATGATGGAGATCATAACTATATAGATTTTGCATATTTTGACATCTCCTATCTTTGACGATTTCTCGAGTAGGATAATGTCCGAGTATATCTTTAGATAAGATATTAGTCCATGGCTTGTGCAATAACTATTATTGTCACAATTAAGGCCCATTAAACTAGTGACACTAGAAACAATTTCTAGTTTACTAATTAGTCTCTTGATCCAAACCTTTTTTCTAGATGTATCCCATGCCACTAAACTCAAACAATTTCTAGTAATTAAGGTCTTTCTTAAAGGCCTAAGGCATAATATCCAATATCTATATCTCTGAAAAAGCTATGAAGCCAAAGATCTCTCAAAGTAGTATCATCACTCAAATTCAAATGTATAAGAGTTTAATTAATTACATAAGAGAACAAGCATTAACATTGTCATCATTGAAGAAATTGCTAACTTTGTCGTCACCACGGTGGGTGACAGGGATGCTACCATGCTTGTCGCCAATGTTGTAGCCGTGCCTGTAGTAGTTGTAGCTCTCTTTGTACTCATTGCTCATGTCCTTGAAGTAGCTGCTTGTTGATGTGAAGTACAATGGCGGGTTTGGGTATGGCCAAAACTCTGCCCTCTTCCCTGCCCTCCTAACCGCTTTTAGTACCTTGTTCCTTTCCACATAACCTATCACCGTCACCTTTTCCAGCTCCAGGTTCACCTCCACCGAGTCCACCCCTGCAGTTTTCATTCATTTTCATTAATTACTACCTACACTACTTTTTATATTAATACTCCATTATATTATATTAATCCACTTACTCCCCTCCACCGCGCCACTATATTATTATTAATACTCTTTGAACGGCGTGGCGGCCGGTGCATGGACCCCTACTCTAAACTAGACGACTCCACTTGTTAAAAAGCACCCATATATATATACTACTATATGTCCCCGTGTTCCAGGGGGTGTGTTGTGTAGGGTATACCTCTAAGCTTGTTAACGGCACTCTTGACTACTTTCTCACACCCGGAGCAACACATCCTCACTTGGAGCTCCACTGTCTGTTAAAAAAAAAAAAAAAAAAAAGGCAGGATAGGATTATGCTGTCCGCATTAACTAATTAATAAAAGTGGCTCCAACACAGGATTTATGCCTTATTCTTCTACTACTAGTAGTTCATTTTGTTCCTCAGTAAAGTTAAAACAACCACCACCTTTTTCTCAATTTAGGCCCCCAGCCAAGACTATCTGTAACTGAATTACACAGAAGCAACTAGTAATAAAAAGTGATCAATAGATCGAAGATTCATTTTAATTGTATGAGGAGTGTTGTTTAAATGAACCAGCCTCAGCTTTATGATTTTTCTTAAAGATTTATAGAGAAAAAAAAAAAAAAAAAAGGAAAGAAATACAGCTTTAATTAATCTTTTCCAATCTTATCACAGCACACTAGAGTCATTTGTTTGTAGAGAGCATGTTCACAGCGAGGGTTGAACTACTTGGACAGGCAATCCAATAACGGGGAAGCATATATGCAGAGTGTGTAAAATTTAATCTACCTAGTAAGACAGCTAGCTATTAGAATTGGACCCTTAAAAATTAAGCCTAAGGGGTGAGGTTATCCAATCTATAAACTGGATCAATTTTATTCTTCAAGTCGATGTGGGACAAATGGGAGTTGAACAACAACTAGAAATGCAAGTTAGTTAACTTGGCACATACAGAAATACTCTGTATGAGAGATTGATATTAATAGTAGTAGTAGTATATTAATTCAAGAAGAATGAGACAGTGCCAAATAACATTATTCTTATAGATTTTTATAATTACATTTTTGGTGAAAATTACATCAAGTTGGATATGAAAGTCAAATTAAAGTGAGACGCGGAGGGAGTATACGTGAAACAAATTAAGAAATTTATAGTAATAAGCATGAGGAAGTAAAAGGAAGAATTGGGTGTTGATGATACCTGCAAAGAAAGGGGTGTAGAGGTCATTTTCCTGATGCTGTGTTGATGATAGGGAAAGGAAGAGGGGTGTGGGGAGACGAAAGAGCCTAACAGCCTGTCAACTATGTTTACCATATTCTCAAAGCAAAGCAAAGGTATGTATAAATACAGTATGTTATAAACAGGTGGAGATGGAGGATTTAAGGACCTAGCGATCGAATAAGGAACACCAGCTCTCTTTCTTATGTAACATATAAGTAGAGAATGATTTTTGAGATTGGGATAAATTCTAAAAGTAAAATTAGGAAAAGGGCTTTAGATTAAGATAGGGATGAACCGGTTATCCGGCCACCACTTTGCAAAACGAGTTGAATTTTGAATGTTAAAAATGAATTCCACTTTTGGGCAGGGCCATGGGAATAATAATGGCTCAAAACGGAGTAATTATTATTACTTGAGCATTATGCTTTCTTTCTTTTGAATTGTAATTGTAATTGTAATTGTAATTGTGTGGGTCAAGCACAACATGGATTGATGGATGGATGGATGGCTGGCTGGCTGCTAACTTGACAAACAAGTACGGAGTAGAGAATAATAACACAACTCCAACATCAGGTTCGGTCTTTTCTTTTCTTGTCTTCTGGGAGATATGATATGATACGGATCAAGTTAACTAAGTAATAGATACCATATGGCCATGGGGTTTTAATTTTTAATGCCAAAGCAAACATAATATTCTTCTAAATCACCCTTTTTTCCACCCCCTCCATAAATTCCCTATCAATCACTGCCACACGCTGACAACACAAATAACATATTCCCTCTCTATCCCATAAACAAAACTCATTAATAATGAATTTTTTTTTTTTTTTGGGAAAACTAGTTTCTCCATAAGTTATAAAAAGTTTTGTTTTTATAGGGTTAATGTTTAGGGTTTAGGATTTAAGGTTAGGGTTTAAGGTTTAATGGTTAAAAAGTAGACTTTTTATAACTTATGGAGGAACTAGTTTCCCCTAAAACTAACTCATTAATAATTGAATGTGCAAAAATTAAAGAAAAGTAATTATAATATCGGTTTAGTTAATGTTAGTAAGTATGAAAAAAAAAAAAAACAGAAACTCTGTATTAAAGAATTAAAGAGTAGGTGAAGTAGAAAATAGTACGTGAATTAGGGATGGCCAACCGGAACTGGAACCGCCAAACCGGCCCGGAACCGGAACCAGAAAGCTTGGAACCGCCTTGAACCTTGACGAAAACCGGAACCGTTTGTAACACGGGCCAGTTCCAGTTCATCCCCTCTGAAAACCATGAAACGCCTAGACCGAACCGGAACTGTCAGCAAAACCGTTAGAAAACCGTCAAAATTGTTAAATTTCTAACGGTTTCATTAGATTTAATCGTTACTAACGAAAAATTGACAAGAAAAGTTGAGTTTTGACTGAATTTTTATCCAAATTCAGTGAATAAAAATAATAAAATTTTGTTGAAGATATAAAAGAAAAGAGGGACGGGCATCTTTAATTTTTAAAATATTTTTTCTATACCTTTTTGTAAAAAAAAAATATGTAATAAAATATTATTAAATTTGTTTTTTCGGTTAAAAAATTAAAATATAGAAGAAAAAAAAGGAAACTGTGGATTGGCGGTTCCAAACCATGAATCGGCGGTTCCTAACCGTAACCGAAAGAGAAACGGTTCGGTTATGGTTCAAGCTTTTCCATAACCGAAACCGGCGGTTCGGAACCGTGTTTGGTCATCATTAACGTGAATTGTTGATGTGAGTGTGACAAGCGTCTCAAATTGAATAAATAAGTATTATCAGATTTTCAGTTTTGAGATAATAACATTTGTTATGGATTATAGAACCCAAAAAGGCAAAAAAGTAACTTTATATAGGACGGTAAACTTTATAATTTTTTTAAATTAATGAGACTAATTTCTCATAATCACTTCAACTAACCCACCTACTATTATCTACCCAACTACTAATGCATACCCCACTATCTATACTCGCAACGCCTTAATAATTTATACTTCACCTTCTTCATTCATGTGCATAACAACTTTATTTTTTATCTCAAATGGGACGAAGGGAGTATACATATTATACCATCCCTTAATTCCTAGCTTTCTTTGTATAGTAAACTCCCTCCGTTCCAAAAAATTGAAATATTTACTTTGGAGTTGGGAAATTAAGAATATAATATTATATTAAGAATGAAAGGTGGAGAGGAAGAGAATTAGTGGTGGTGGAAAGAGAATGAGTTGAGAATAATGAGTGGTTGTGAGGAAGAGAGAGAATGAGTGAAGGATTATAAAAGTAATAAAATGGAAAATGGTACCCACTTTGGGGTTCTTACTTTTCTTTTTAGTCTGTCTCAATTTAAGGTTCTTACTTTACTTTATTGCATAAAATGGTACCCACTTGTCATTCTCACAACAAAAACTCCCTACCCACTTTCTCTTTCCTACTTTATTTTTCATACTCACAACATTTACTTTTTTTTAATCTCTGTGTAAAATCAAACATTAATTTGGGATGGAGTATCAACTTTTGTTAACTTGGTTATGCTTGTAAAATAACAGTATGTAATGTTTTAATGTTTGTAGTATAATCCTTGTTTCTGTCCCTCACCCCCCCCCCCCCAAAAAAAAAAAAAAAAAAAAAAAAAACATATATCCGTTCATATGAGCGTTCATGCTCAATGAAAAGAATCAGTTTGATCATATCCAGAGAATGATGCCATATACTCCCTCCGTCCTAAAATTATCTTCTCATTTGCCATTTTTTATTGTCCCTAAAAGTTCTTCCTTTTTCTACAATTTAAGCTTAAAAGTGCACAAACAAAGCATGGCTAGTGAAGCAAGTATTCATATCACTAAAAAGTTTGAATAGTCAAATGTGAAGATCATTTTTGGGACGGAAGCAGATGGTTATTCTTTAATATTGAGAGGAATATTGTTGTCGTATAAATTTATTCGCACTGAGGAATAAGTGAGCATTTAACTGTTTCCCCAAATCAATGGGTTGATTTGTTTAGATATTTTAAGGGCAAACTCCGTTTTTATCCATTCTACTTTATTTACATGTTTCATTTTTACCATTATACTTTTTTCTTTCAAAAATACCATTGTAGTTACGAAAATGTATCATTTTAACCCCAAATCCGTGGCTAAATCCGCAACTAATCCGTGCCCCAATCCGTGATTTTAGGGTTAAAATGATACATTTCCCAAAGTGCAATGGTATTTTTGAATGAAAAAAAATATAATGGTAAAAGTGAAACACACTTGAAACTTGAAAGTACGATGGATAAAAACGGAGTTTGCCCATATTTTAATGCAAAACTTATACTCCCTCCGTTTCGGGTAAGTTGCAACATGGAAAGGGGAAGCACAAAAATTAAGAAAATAGAATAATGAGTGGTTGGGAGGAAGAGAGAGAATGAGTGGATAATAATGAGTGGTTGGGGGGAAGAGAGAGAATGAGTGAAGGATTATAAAAGTAATAAAGAGTTTCCTTATTTGGCATTGTTGCAATTTAAGTGTAATGCCCAAAATAGCAAATTGTTGCAGCTTACCAGAAACGGATGGAGTACTATTTTGGTCACTTAAGTATATTTAGCTTTCAAATGTGGTCAATGATATTTACTTTTTTGCAATGTCATCACCCAAATACACAATTTATGCAATGTTATCAGTCTTTTAATATAGCTGTTATTTTTTTAACAGAAGTTGGTCAAGGGAAAGGGGTGCTGCGAAGGGAAAGAGTGGAAATGCAGGTGGAAGTAGAAGTCTAAATCTGATTGGATACATACAAACAACATCAAGTAGTTGGCATTGCAGTCTTTCTTGAGTAGACCAGTTATCATCTACTACTACTACAACTACACATACATAAACATGGGGGGGCATTTTGATTTTGATAATGATACCCCAGCACAGATGACAAACACCACTACAAGTAGAGATATGCTCACTATGTAGATTGATGACCACCTTTGACCAAAATACCCTTTTATCTGCATCTGCATCTGAATCCTCCCACCCTCCCCCTTTATCCCCAACCCAACTCCGTCAACACTGCTCACCTCCTCCGCCTCATTCTCCCCCTGTCCCTGCAAACACAAATGTTTTATAACACACCAACTGACAAAAACTATCACAACTTCCACTTGCTCAATCTACAAGTATATTTACTCAAGAAAAAAAAATAAAAAAAATCCTTCACCTCCGAAACAGATTCAGATGATAGTTCCATCTCCAAACGGATTCTTCTAGGGGCCGTTCCCTGCCACAAAATGTTTTCACAACTAACTCTGTTTTGAGGTTGCCGGGTTCTAATCTTAATCCCCGTTCCGCAAATGGGACCACTCCCATTATCATTCCAACTAGTTGAATCTTCCAACTTATTGGACAAACCATAGGATACATCATCCATTACAGAACCAGCTGAGGAAGTAAGGCCATCATTAACTCCCAGTGTAGCAGATTTCAAAATCTGCAAGTTAAATTCATCAACATTAGCAATCTTGTCAGTTAAATACACAACCGAAAAGGTTATCAACTATTACCTGTTGGTGGGCCCTGTCATTGTCCTTGAAGGAGTAGTCTTCACGGTTGTTTTGCAGGACGGCCAACAACTCAGAAAGGGATGCATCCTGCTCACAGGTGCCATCCTGAAAATGCAATGCGTTGCTATCACTACCAAAATCATTTCCAAAGGGTGAGTCCATGTACGCTCCTAGTTCTGTATGGATTTGCGTCCGCAATGGTGAGAAGACTTTACAGTCAATTTGATCATCCATTGGCTCGTAATATAAACCACCGTCTACTCCTCTGACCGGTGGATAAGTCTGTATTTTAGCAGAAAAAGAAAACCCAAACTCTTGTCACTTCTCTTGTTGGCAATATAATTACTGAAACTTAATTATATAAAATAAGAAATACCAAAAGTGTGATACCCTTACCACAGTAGCAGTTTCCTCTGGAGAGTTATCGTCTAAATCGGAGGTACAGCTTTCAACGGGCAGCATGGCATTGGGCCTTGAGATGTCAGTCATGTTACTCAGCCACTTTCTGATTTCATCTGTTTGTTCATCTAGAATTGAGTGTTCTTGAAGGAAACTTGATGATGTGTCCTCGGGGGAGGACTTATTCGCAATTGGAGACAATCCAGTTGCTTCTGCCTCGTCGTACTTGGACACCTCAGCCTTCCGGAAGAGTCGACAAAGAACATATGCTCCCTGCACAACGTCAAAGGGGAAGGTAAATATTTTAGTAAAATAACCTCTATGCTAGTAGTGTTCATTATAAAGCCAATATAGAAATATGCGTTTAGGATATTACAGTAATTGTGTTTTTTCGTTGCATACTATAGACAAGGGGAAGTTTCTTGTCTCTTGATTATACATTCTGTAATTTACATGTTTTAGTAGTCAACAAAACTGAATTTGATAAGATATGCTCTCAAGAGTTGAGAATAAGAGATACTCCCTCCGTCCCAAAAATGATCTTCACACTTTTTTCGACGTTACTTCAAAGGAACTTGGAGCACTGATTTTAGGTTGACTCAGTTGTACTAATGAAAATCTAAATAGTGATTATTAATAACAAGTTTTAGATTTTCATTAGGATAATTGAAGCAACCTAAAATCATTGCTCAAAGTTCCTTTGTAGTAACGTCAAAAAAAGTGTGAAGATCATTTTTGGGACGGAGGGAGTATGTTGTTATTCTCCTTAGAAGGTTAATGCACATTCGACGGTAAAATTGGGTATCAACAATCAGCGAGACCATCATACTTTTAGGAGAGTCTCAAGTGATTTGTGTAGAAAACGTGTGAGTGTTCATAGTGAACAAGTTCACTAAACGTGACTAGTGGCGGATCTAGGATTTCTAAACACCGGGTGCACAATATACACTACATAATTTCAAACTAAAATTTTCTGTGACGCAATTATATTACACTACATAAATTCAAACTAAATTTTTTTGTGACTCAATTATATTATAATACATAATTTCAAACTAAAATTATACTCCACTATCTTAAATTGATAGTGCGGATCGTCGTTTCAATTACTTTGAAGTTATATTTTTTATTTTGAAAATTTAATTATTTGAATCTTTAACTTTAGAAATGAGATTAATTTGGGTGGGGTCGGGGGGGGGGGGGGGGGAGGATGGATGACTCTTATTTTAAGACGAATTTTTTATATCAAGTTATTCCTAATTAGCCCAAATAAAAAAAAAGAAAAACAATTAGCACAAAGTGAAAGGGCAAAAAATGTCAAATTGGAATGAGGAATTGAAATACAAAAACATTCCTTAAGATTCGAACACAGGTGAGTCATTAGCATACAATGTCTTTAACCAACTGAACTAGCCTTAGAGAATATATTGGGGGTGCACGATTATTATTTATACTAAAACTATTTTTTTTCATTAGGCATGTCGAACCACCGGGTGCACTTGCACCACCATCATAAGCTGTAGATCCGCCCCTGAACGTGACTGGATAGGAAAGAACATATTCACGGAGTTTCAAAACTTGTCAATAATTTGTTATCAATTACAATAGTGCAAGTGGTTCTTAAACCTGTATCATCTTGGTTCTCTTACATCAGAGTAGTTAAACTTTCACAAATCAATACGCATGCAGTGTTTTATAGGACATAAAGATGCAATAGTTGGGTATACTAAGCTATATATGAAGAAAGGGATCCATAAGCCTGAGTAAAGAGGGAGAATTTTCTATCCAATTCAATAATAAGATTCAAGAAATTCATTGGCCAATACTATGTGAGAATTATTGAGGTGTTTCAATGTGGCAAACTTTATATATCATTCAGAATTATAAGAACAAAGGTTTTACAATCATCCGTAAATTAATCATTGTTTAAAGAAAAATCATATGTTCGAAGGATTCGATTGCATGTTCCTCGGAAATTAATAGGGTTAATGAGTTGTAGGAGCATTCACCACAAAATTCATCATATTTGGGCAATATAATATGGTGCTAGGTGTCACTCATGTTCATATACTCTCACTATTACAAACAAGAGTATTCCTTTTTGAGTGGCCTAATGCATTTTTAAAACACTATACTTTCCCAAAGTTAATCACTCTAGCATTATTTAGAAATTTTAACCACCTACTATAAATACGATTATGCTTTTCCCCCGCTCTCTAACCACGTCTGTAAGTTTGAACAAAACCTCAAACTTCGTCAATAATTATAAACTGAATCGGACTTTAAACCACCTATAACTAATTTTAACTTGAGTTTAAGAATTATTGACGGAGTTAGAGGTTCCGTAATAAAAATGGACAAAATTAGATGAAGGGGTCTCTGTTAGGGCTGTAAACGAGCCGAGTCGAGCTTTGGGGTGTCGAGCTCGAGCTCGTTTAAAACTTATCGAGCTCGAGCCCACTTGGTTGTTCGAGCTCGAGTCGAATCGAGCTCGCGAGCTGCTCGCGAACAACTCGAGTTGATAAGGAACTCGAGTTTTAACGAGCCGAGCTCGAGCTTAGACATTTTTTTAAGAAAAATATGGTCTTAACGAGCTTATCGAGCCGAATTCGAGCTTATCGAGACGAGTTTGAGCCGTTCGAAAACAAAAATTCAATTTTAACGAGCTTATCGAGCCGAACTCGAGCTTTTAACGAGCTGAACTCGGTCGGCTCGATAACAAAAACGAGCTTGACAATCGGTTCTAGCTCGACTCAAGCTACACCTCGAGCTCGAGCTTTCACGAGCCGAGCTCGAGCCAGCTCGGTTCGTGTAACAGCCCTAGTCTCTGTTGCATTCATTGTAGGATCGGTAAAACTGCAAAAAAAAAAAAAAAAAAAAAAAAAACATGGGTGGTTAAAATTCAACGTAAATAGAACTTACATTAATGGTTTAAAAGTTACACCCCTTTCTGGGATGTTTCCAATAAAAAGTGTGTACCCTCTTTATTGGAATGCTAGATCAATTGTATTCACAACATTTTTGGGGTACCAATATCTAGGGCAATTGTTTCCATTAATTGCTTATTCAAATAGAGTCAATTTCTTTGTACAGAACTTTGCACACAGTCAAAAAGGACTCTTATTTTGTAGAGGGAGTACCGCTTTCTATGCCACTATGTTGAACACAACTTGCCACTCTTACTAGGTGAACTGCAATTCAAACTAGTACAGTAGAAAGTTTAATTGACATGTAGATAAACTTAACATGTTCAATAAACTGAGGCTTTCGCCTTCTGAAATGCAAAGACAGTTATCCATCTGCAAATTTCCCCTTTTAGCTTGCATCCTTATCTCACATACCTCCATAAACAATTTGTTCAAAAAATGACACAATAACTAGGAACTTGTGTATTCCTAAAGTTTCGTCTACTGTTTAGAAGTTTTCTGTTTGGATTTTTTACCATGTGGATACACTTTAGATATCAACATGTTGTGAGGTTCCTGTTAAGTAACACATTATCATTGATGTTTGTTTAGTTGCTGCAAGCCAAGTTTGGAACCATAGAAGAGAAGAGAGCATCTACTTAGGTAGACACCCTAAGTAGTTCTTTTTTAAGTTTTGTATACATCACAAAGGACAACAATCAGATAGGAATCTGTCAAAAAGATTTTACGTAGCTACATATGTTATTCCTGATGCTCTATACACCTCATTCTTTCAAAGACATGAAAATGGTGAGGTTTACAGAAAATACATAGAATCAAATAGATATTTATAAAGTTTGACTTTTGTCGTTTTTTGGAACGGAGGGAGTACTTAAACTGACAATATGGACCATGTCCATATCTGAAGTAAAGAACCATCAACCTTTTCAATACCTCAATACTAGAATGGAGAATTATCATAAGTTTGTGGTGATAATGGTCCACCAATGGAGCATACAAAGAGAGATACAATGTAAACCAACCCCCTTAAAAGCTCAATGTCATTTAACACTTTGTTACAGAGGTTAAAAACAGTAGAATGACACCCAATAGTTTGTAAAATTTAAGGAACTTAACAAATGATGGTTTAAATTTAAATGATTTAACTTTGCTTAGGGCATACGTATGTGATTATTGCAACTCAGAAGGTGAAATTCAAGTTGAAACGTGACAAAAATTACCTGTCCAGGGTTAGTGCCGTCAAGATCTTTTTCAGTGGCACGGTACTCGTGCATAATCCAGTGGGTCCGCTTGCCTTTGGGAGCACGGCCTTGGTAGAAAACTAGGGTCTTTTTCATGCCAATCAATTGGGTGTTTGACCCACCCAACTTCCGAGACTTTATTGTTCGATCCTTGCCCGTCGCTTTCCAGTATCCAGCATCAGTGGCTCTGTTTGATCTGTGCCCATTTGGATACTTTCTATCTCGAGGACAGAAGAAGAACCACTCGGGATCATCCGTTTTTATTACTGACAACCCTACACATACACATGCGATTGAACACATTAATCACAGGAGAAAATGTTGAATAACAAGTTTTAAATTTTTGTTGGTATAACTAAATTAACCTAAAATTGTTGTTCAATGTCCTTGGCAATAACGACAAAAAGAAGTGGGAACATCATTTTGTAGAGAGGGAGTTTATGTCTTGTACCTGGTGGCAAGAGTTTTTTATATCCTTACTGGTTAAGCAAAGAATAAAATTTGGAAAAATTACAACTTTATGCCATGTACCAAGCTTTTAGTTACAAAAAGGATAAGGTACTTTAGTTTGACAACATAATCCTACGTACTTTCATATTCGTTTACAATTTATGCAACCCCGTTAGATGATGTTAAATTTTATTAACAGAATGCTTTTGTGGTCAATCCAAAACTAACCCCATTAAAGATTTAACGGGTTTTGAACGATGGAGTCAGAGGCGGCGGCGGGGTAGGATCGCCGGTGACGGAGGATCCAGATCTGAAGAGCAAGCATCGCCGGAGAAGAAGAGTAAGGGTCGCCGTCGCCGGAGAAGAGTAAGCATCGCCGGAGAAGAAGAAGGGTCGCCAGATAAGAAGAAGCGTCGCCGGAAGATCTGGTCGGGGAAGGTAGATGGTCGCCGGGGTTTATAGAAGGGAAAGGTCGTCGGAGATGGGGAAGGTAAGGGTCGCCGTTGCCGGAGATTTGGATGATGGAGCGCCGGCCATACCACCACAGATCTGGCTTTTGACGAGAATCATCCGGCGACGCTTCTTCTTATCCGGCGACCCTTCTTCTTCTCCGGCGACCCTTACTCTTCTTCTCCGGCAATGCTTGCTCTTCAAATGGGGAAGGTAGATGGGTCTGTTGAATTTTATCTTTTTTAACTGTGTTGGTGTTCTATCGTTAGTGTATTTAATGAGAAAAAAAACATTTTAATATTCCTGTTATTTTTTTAACGTCCGTTAGGGTAAAAAATAGTGCGTTGCATAATTTGCAACCAATGAAAAAGTACGTATATTTAAGATGCAAGTTTGTGGTACATTGCATAAATTGTAACCAAAACTAAAAACTAAAGTACGTGGTATATTTTTGTCGATTGCCCAATAAAATTTCTTGAAAAGGGAAAGAGAGAGGGGATGGGAAAGATAAAACTGACGTAAAAATCAAAGAAGGGAGGGGTGAGAAGAACTTCGAGATTCAGACATGGATAGATAAGAGAAAAGGAGGGGGAATCGAATAAAAATCATCGTCATATACTCATTCCACTATTTGTAGCAAGTAAATAAGAAGAATTAAAGAAAGAAAGAAAAAAATAAATAAATAAATAAAGAGAGGGATAAGTGGGTAATACGTAAAAAACAAGTGAAGACATATTATTCTGCTGCTGCTGGTGGAGGACCGGCGGCGGTGGTGGCGGTGGCGAAGTTGGATGATATGAATTCATACAAGAATAAATAATAAAAGCGTGGTATGAAGGAAGGAAGGAACGAACCAGGCAAATCCCAGGGCTCCCACTTGCAGACGTCGATTTCAGGGATAACTTGAACCTCAGAATGGCGGCCGTTGATTTTGTGGCGGAGGTAGTGAGAAATGAGTTCCTCGTCGGTCGGTCGGAATCTAAAACCCAAAGGAAGCGACTCCATCCCATTCAATTCAATTTAATTCAAGATCAAAGGAAAGAGGGTTGAGCTCTTGTCAATTTTATTTTCTACCCAATGATTCCTCGACAGTACACACACCTTTTGCTGCTCCGTTTTGCTTTTCCGCCTCCCACTTTTCTTCCCCCTTCAATTATTGGACTCCACCCTTCTTTGCTCCCAAAATTATACTCCATGCTCCTTTACACTATTCCCACATTTACCCCACTACTATATTTTCTTTCAACTAGGCCCCTTTATGTTCACGTCCGTCCAATATACTAACGCCAATATCACGGGTGTCCTTTCTATTTTTGTTTTATATTTTCATTTACATGTACCAGTAATCCCTCTGGCTCAGTCTCAGAGTATATGTCTATTTTTCCTTTTTAGTTTTCCCCAGAGTACTCCCTCTGTCCCACCTCATTTGAGACCTAAGAGGTGGGCACAATAACTTAGGAAAAATAATAAAGTAAAGAAAATGTGTAGTAGAAAATGAAAAGAGAGAATGAGTGGGTAAATAGTGGTGTTGGTTGAATAAATTGAGTGGTGAAAAATGAAGAGAGAAATGAGTGGTGGGGTAGTTTGAATATAAAATAGGGTTAATTGCAATTTGGTTCCTGACTTTTTCTGAAATTTGCAATGTAGATGATGTCTTTTCAATTTCGTCAATTGGTATACTCACTTTGTCATTTTGTTGCAATCCGAGTACAAAAGTAACTGGGTGTTAGTTTTCTAACAGATTTTATGTCATGTGACTAGTACAGAACGTTTTAAGATGTTTGTGAAGCTACACATATCCGATTTGTATGATTCTTTTTTAAACATGAGCTAATATTTAAATTTACAACATACTATATTTTTTTGCAATTATTTTTGGTGAACTAGTTATATTATATTAATTTGTAACTTAAATAAATGAAAATATTAAAAAAATACAGGACATGGAAAAAATAATCTGAAAAAATAATCTCATTAAACAGTTGGATGATGAGATTATAACCAATGTTGCAGGAACAGACTCCGGAAGCGATCTTTGGTTAAAGTTGGAAGGAATGTACATGACACGTTCATTGACCAACAAGTTATACATGAAGAAGAAGCTGTATGATTGTCGTATGACAGAAGGTATGTCCATTAATGATCATCTTGATAGATTTACTTCTACATTACTTGAACTGCGTAATATAGAAGTTATTGTGGATGACGAGGACACCGCTTTGCAGCTTTTAGTATCTTTACCTATGTCTTATGAACATTATATCGATTCGTGCATAAATCGTAAAGATGGTATCATCCTAGAGAAAGTGAAAACTTCTCTCCAGACGAGAGAGTTAAGCCGAAAGGCGAGTGAGAATGGGGCATATACCCAGTCATCAGGTTTGGTTGCTAGTGGTAGTAATAAGGGTTCTAGTGGGAATACGAACAATAAAGGTAATTATTCACACAAGATGGGTCTGAAACCTGGGGATGTCTGTAATTTCTGCAAGGAGAAGGGGCATTGGAAACTCGATTGTCCAAGAAAGAAGCGAGGTGAGGCACCAGTCAGAGCAGAGGTCATGGTGGCTAGGGGTAGCAGTTCAGATGAGGATTATGCTCTAGTTACATCAGAATCTACACGCATCAGATGCGTGGATTCTTAATTTAGGAGCTTCTTACCATATCAGTCATAGGAGAGAATGGTTTACTGATTACAGGAAGATAAATGGCGGTGATATAAGCATGGCGTCTGCAAGGTTGTCGGTATTGGTTCTATCGAGGCCAGGACTCATGATGGTAGGTTTGTCACTTTGAACGAGGTTCGACACGTTCTGCTTATGACGAAGAATCTGATTTCTCTTAGTCAACTCGACAGCAAAGGGTTCAGTTTCAAAGGTAAAGGTGGAGCAGTTAGTGTATGTAACGGTTCAGAAGTGGTGCTGAGAGGCATTAAGCAGGGCTTCTTGTATTTCCTCCAAGAAAGGACGCTTGCAGGGTCAGCTATGGTTGCATCATCAGAAGTGAACGAGGGAGATATGTCTAAGCTGTAGCATCAGGATCGGGCACATGAGCATTCGAGGGATGCAAGAGTTGGCTAAAATGGATCTTCTATATGAGTATTGTGTGCTAGGGAAGATGAAGCGTAATAGTTTTCCCAAGGGCATACATAACACAAAAGGCGTTCTGGATTACATCCACTCAGATTGTTGGGGACCTTCACGTCAGGAATCACTAAGGGGGCACATATATTTCTTGTTTATGGTTGATGATTATTCGAGGAAGACTTGGGTGATTATCATGAAGCACAAGATTGAGGCTCTAAGGAATTTCAAGGACTGGAAGATGTTAGTGGAGAACCAGACATGGAAGAAGATTAAGAAGCTCCAGACAGATAATGGTTTGGAATTCTGCAGTACTGAGTTCGATTCGTTTTGCAGAGAGGTGGTGATTTCTAGACATCTCACCATTAGAGGTACGCCACAACAGAATGGTGTAGCAGAGCGGATGAATCAGACATTGCTTGCGAGGGCGAGGTGCATGCTCTCCAATACAGGGTTGTCTAAGTGGTTCTGGGCAGAAACGGTTAGTATAACATGTTACTTGAACAATCGTGGACCTCATGTCGGTTTTGGCCTCAAAGTTCCCCATGAGGTATGGACTGGTAAGCCTGTTGATTATTCTATTTTAAGAGCTTTTCAGTGTACTGCTTATTATCATGTGGATGATGGGAAGTTAGAACCTAGAGCTAGAAATGGAGTATTTATGGGGTATTGGGACGGTGTCAAGGGATACTGTATTTGGTCTCCATCAGAAAGGGCCAGTTGTCAGTTGGAAGGCTACATTGCAGGCGACAGTGACGTTGTCTACAACAGAAGTAGAATACATGGCATTGATAGAGTTCGCTAAGGAAGGAATATGGTTGAAGGGATTGATCAGCGATCTTGGGATACATCAGGATTTAGCTATTATTTATTGCGATAGTTTGAGCGCAATTTGTTTAGCTAAGGATCAAGTTCATCATGAGAGGACCAAGCACATTGATCTTAGATATCATTTCCTGAGGGATGAGAAATGGGTAAGGGTGAAGAAGGTAGGTGTTGGGTATGCATATTATAAACCACTCCTATTACCTAGATTTGATTGATCCCATAACCTTATTTTACTTTTTATGGACTTTATTATTGTAAGAAGTTTTATAACTTCATTAGTTAAGTCCATTTTTAGTTTAGCTAGGCTTAGAAGATCAGCCCCTCAAATTTTAAAGAAATGCTGCTGCTGCTGTTGCTGTGAAATTGGCTAAGTCTGCCTACCTCAACTATGCTGCTGCAAGAACTTAAGCGACCGCACTCTAGGCGACCGCACGGTCTTAGTGACCGCAATAACCTTGCCGCTTCACGGTGACCGCAGAACATAAGCCTACCGCAGACTTGCTACCGCACAACCAAGAAAAGACAAGTTTGTTTCAGAACATTGGAAATTCAAATTTGAATCTGATCGTACAAGATAGTACATCTGGACTACAAACTTCTGCAACTACAAGACAAAGATGTGAGCTCCAATCAGAATGCTCCAGCTCATCATCTTCCAACAGCTATCTCTCCTACAAAAGCTATAAATAGTCATTGCCTTCTTCATTGAAAGTGTGCTGAGATTCAAAGAGAGAAATTTCTGTTGAAATCTTGGTGATTGAAGATCATACTCAAGATTTCCAGAATCACTTGAATCTTCAAGCAATCGTCTTCAAATCTTCAAAAATCCCCAGCAAACCTTCAAGCACATCAAATCTCAAGCCCAGCAACACTTAAAGATTAATTAGGCTCACAATCATATAGATTATATAGAGCTATTGTTTCTTACACACACACACCCCGATTGATCAATCACATAGATTGAATCATTAGGGATACACTGGTCTAAGTATAGGATTTGTTCTTCATAGAAAGTAGGTGTTGATTCAATACTTCATCTCTGTAATTTGTAATCAAGAGAATCAATATATCCTCCATTCAAAATCCAAGACTGACCATCTTGGTAAAGGACGTAGATCTTTTAACAGATCAAACCTTTCCAAATCATCGTGTCATTTACTTATTGCACTTTATATTCTGCAAATTTACTTTCAGCAATTGTTCTTATTGTTCATATTAATCTTGTTTGTCGTTTAGTGTTTTGATCTTTACATATATTCAAATTGTTGTGAATTGTGTTTGTTGCTTGCCTACTACCTTAGTTACTACTTCTGACTACTTATCATTTTGCCAAAACTCTCAGACACAAACCTTCATTTTCAACCTACCTAGTCAGTAACCTTGCTTACCGCATATCGCCGACCGCAAGGTTACCTACCGCAGATTGCTTACCGCAAATAGATTCTTTTCAGTTCCATCATCTTTACCGACCGCAATATTGCCGACCGCAATATTGTCGACCGCATTATTTGCCTACCTAGTCGTTTTAACTTCAAAACCAACTCCACCTCATTTTTATCGAAAACTTCCGCTGTGCATTTTACTTTGAACTAGTGGTTTTTACTTGACCACAAAATTCAATAGTAAGCATAAGGTTGAATTTTGAAAAAGGGTTGAAAATTAAATAGGCTATTCACCCCCCCCCCCCTCTAGCCTCTTTTCATACCCTTGTTATGTCTTTGGGACCAACATTAGGGACGGCGGACAACCCTGCAGATATGTTCACAAAACCTGTGACGGTGAGCAAGTTCCAACATTGTTTGGACTTGCTTAATGTTCGCAGCTATTAGATAGCAGAAGAGGCGAGGGGGGAGAAAAGGTTTGTTCTCATGGAGATTCAAAGTCAAGGTGGAGATTGTTGGGATAATGCCTTTAAATTTTGGACGCCAAGTTAGAAGATTATACAACAGGAAATTATTGTAATTCCAAGACGGAGCAGGATCGCAATAAGGATTAGTTAGTCCTTTTGGGACAAGGAATTTTGTATTCTTTATTGGCTTAGAGTTAGGGATTATTAGTTAGTCCTTTTGAGACAAGGACTTTTGTAATCCTTATCAGGAATTATTATTAATCCTTTAGGGATTAATAAAAGCTATTTCTTATATCTTCAGGGTTAGGACTCTATTAGTATAAATAGAGGGGTCATCCTAACACAAATTTATACCTCAGAAAATAGGTGCTCAGAGAGAGATCAATAATTCTAGATCTAAGGATTAGCACAGTCAGGAATTTTGTGACCAAAATTCGTGCTAGCATAGATTAGTGTGATCTTATAAACGTTTCTCCAGATTGATAATAATATTCTCTCCCCTCCCCGTGGACGTAGCCGAATTGGTGAACCACGTAAATCTGTGTTCTTGTGATTGCTTTACTTTTCTCATCAACTCTTGTTAATTGCTCTAACACGCATAGATGGGCACTTACTGACACGCCCCCAGGTCCCGGGATCCCCTAATAGAACCTCGAACCTGGATGGGAGTGCCTAACGAGAAACAAGAAACTTAACAAGAAACTTAATGACATTTGTTTAACAAACTGACATGATATATATACTCTAGAGTAAGGAGCTATACTAGCTCACAACACGAGTTCTAGACAAGAAAATTTAAAACCAAACTTAATACATACACAGCGGAAACATGCCTAGCACATAAGCTGGCATTAAGAGTACTACACAAGATGTCTAGTGACAACAAGAACTGAACAAGACTGTCTACCCCAAAATAAGGAGTTATACAACCCAATACATCGTCCTCACCAAGTGTAAAAGGACACAAGCCCCAAAATAATCACGACCTGCGAAGCAAGCTCCCAACTATGTCGAGCCTCACTGCGCACTATCCTTCCTTTCCTGGGGGGGGAAACAAATAAAGGGTGAGATAAATCACAGTAAGCTATTAGATGCAACTACATGACATGTTATCATGCAATTCAAGTAGATACTCAAATAATCATATCTCAAGTATCATCAAGTAACAAGTATATGAGAGGATAATCCACTCATCAAATAGCACATAAGGCTAAACAAGCAAGTTATAAGGATATTGCTTCCTTCCTTATTCCTCCCAAGAATACCATTGTTGTCGAAGCTTGTATTACTTTGACATCACGATCAATAACAGGAACTGATTATTCAGTATATATCAGAAGACCCGGTAACCAGTGTCATTCTCAATATCAGTACTCATGATTATTCACGAGGTGCTCGGGACGGGAGTTTAGCATTCACTTAAGTCAGGCTTATTGCTCCAACTAAGGAAGCTATGCCCTTACTATGGCCGGTAGTAAGGGGTCGGGCGGAAATACATAGGGACCCGATTGTCACTTAAACCCCAGCTCTCGCGACAAGCGTGAACCTATACATTTTCGAACAAGCAAGGAGAACCAGCTGGACTCACACAAGAAAGTACAAGTAGATATTTACTTGAACAACGGGAGAAGAACTAATCCAAATGTAGTGGACTAGCTCAACAAGGAACATGCTTCAAGTACTCAAGAAGTCACCTTGTTATCAAGCAACTATATGCAATGTTTGCACATACACAACAAGAAAATGTCTCATACACGTTAGTGCTTGTTCATAGCACTTTCTAGTTCACTACCATACATATGTATTGGTGTCAAGCCAAGTACAAGATTTTATTATCTTATATTCAAGTCTTAATCCATTTCTATGGATGTTCAAGTCATGTACAAGCTTTTAATGTCTTATACTTCAAGTTATAACTTCCAATCTTTGGACATTCAAACAAGTATAAGAGTTATACATTTACTCTTACCAAATCCCAATCCTATTCTTAGGATGTTCAAGTCTAAGACCTTATGCTAATGCATCTAAGGTGTACAATCATTGGATTCACAACAAGTATAACACATTAGTGCTTGTTCATAGCACTTTCAAGACATAAAGAAGAGATACTACTCTTATACTTATGTTCTCATTTTAATTCAATGAGTATACATATTTAAGACCAAGTCTGATGCCCCTAAAGTATCACAACACTTGCTAGGACATCTTATACTAAGGTTATATACCTTAACTAGGGTTACTTCCAACTTATACAAACTTTAAACAAAATCTTTGTTTTTCAGATGACTGTGCGGTCGCCCAAAATGGACTGTGCGGCCGCACACAAGCATGTCAATTTCTTTGAAAAACCCTTCAGAAAGATGTGCGGTCGCACAATCATTTTTGTGCGGTCGCACAGTGTACTAAAATGCGAAATTTTCATTCTTTCCCAGGTTGAAATAATTTCCGTCCCAAACGTAGGAGTAACATTTACTAACAATTTCAACATACCCAGAAAAGGCATAACATCATTCAAACTCATCTTTCCAAATCCCTTTATCATTTTACACAGGGGAAATTTACTCCCTTTGTCCCAAATTTACAAATACCACAAAAATCATCCCAAACACAAAATTAACAATCACAAGTATCGAGAATAACATTTATGCATGTTATTACAAGCAAGGGGGAGCTAATAACTTACCTAGTCAAAATTCAAGTTGAACCAAACTTATTTCTGTTCGGCCTGGAATGCTTTATTCAACGCCACGAATATTAATCCGGGATCAGAATCAAGAACGGAGGGATAATTAAACTCGAGGAGTCGAGAATAGGGAAAACTTTTAACCCTAGCTTTCAGAACAGAGAAAGAACGAGAAGAATGAAAATGGAGAATTCATTCTCTGCAAACCCACATGATAAACATTCAAGTTTCAAAGAATTGCACTTAGGCCCCTAAAGTTTCACTTTTAACAAAAAGACCCCTAACGTCTAATTTTCACAAATGACCCAAAAGTCAAAACTAGACATTTAACCACCTTAACTATTTAAAGCAGTTAAAAATTTAACCCAAGTAAAACTAACACATAATATGCAAGTTCAAGTATTTAACAAATATGTCAAATATTTAACAAGAAATAGGATGGGTGCTACATCCTCCCCACCTTAAAGAAAATTCGCCCACGAATTTTACTTACCAAGGTTTTCAAATAGGCTCGGGTATTTATCTCGCATCTCTTTCTCGGTTTCCCAAGTAGCTTCTTCAATTTCATGATTTCTCCAAAGGACCTTCACAATAGGAATCCTTTTGGTACGCAATACTTGCTCCTTCCAGTCAAGAATTTCAACAGGTTGTTCCTCATAAGACAAATCAGGCTGAAATGGAATAGCCTCATACTCAAGAACATGTGATTCATCTGCCATATACTTGCGAAGCATAGATACATGGAACACGTTATGAATACCAGATAAAGAAGGAGGTAAAGCCACTCTATAAGCCAACTTACCAACTCTTTCTAGAATCTCAAATGGACCGATATAACGAGGAGATAACTTTCCTTTTTCCCAAATCTCTTTATACCTCTACGAGGAGAGACCTTCAAGAATACAAAGTCACCTACCTGAAATTCAAGATCCCTTCTACGATGATCTGCATAACTCTTTTGTCTACTCTGAGCTGTGCGCAATCTATTTCGAATAAGTTTCACACTTTCAACTGACTGTTGAACCATTTCAGGACCCAAGAGTCTAGCTTCTCCCACTTCATCCCAACATATAGGAGATCTACATTTTCTGCCATAAAGAGCCTCATAAGGAGCCATTTCAATGCTAGACTGAAAACTGTTATTATAAGCAAACTCAGCCAAAGGAAGATGAGTATCCCAACTGCCTTTGAAATCAATAACACAAGCACGTAACATATCCTCGAGAATCTGTATAAGTCTCTCAGATTGCCCATCAGATTGAGGATGAAAAGCAGTTCTGAAATTCAATTTAGTACCCATAGCACCCTGAAGAGCCTGCCAGAATCGAGAAGTAAAACGAGGATCTCTATCAGATACAATACTCACAGGAACCCCATGCAGTCGGACTATCTCCTGAACATACAAAGATGCCAATTGAGACAATGAATATCCCATGGAAACAGACAAGAAGTGAGCTGATTTAGTCAACCTGTCCACTATAACCCAAACAGCATCATGGCCTCGTCTGGTACGTGGCAAACCAGTCACAAAATCCATAGTAATATGCTCCCATTTCCACTCTGGAATTTCCAATGGTTGCAACAAACCTGCTGGACGTTGATGTTCCACTTTTACTTGTTGACAAGTAAACATTTGGAAACATACTCAGCAATTTCTCTTTTCATATTGTTCCACCAAAAATGTTTCTTCAAGTCTTGGTACATTTTAGTACTTCCAGGATGAATAGTATACTTGACTTTGTGAGCCTCTTCAAGAACTTTCTTCTTTATCTCAGGATCAACTGGAATACAAACTTGACCTCGGAAGGTAAGAATTCCATCACTGTTGAAAGAAAAATCTGGTTGCTTTCCTTCATTCATTCCACTAATGATTTTCTGTAATTCAGAATCAATTACCTGAGCTTCTTTGATCTGTTGGAGTAAATCTGAAGTAGCTTTTATATTAGCAATGATAATTCCATGATTTGATTCACAAGGATTCCAATCACACAAATCTTCAAACATCTTCCATTCACGAATCATCAAGCAAGAAATATAAGTCTTTTGGCTCAGTGCATCTGCCACAACATTTGCTTTTCCTGGATGATAAAGGATAGTACAATCATGATCCTTCAATTTCTCCATCCATCTACGTTGCCTCATGTTAAGTTCTTTTTGAGAAAACAGGTACTTCAAGCTTTTATGATCGGTAAAGACTTCAAATTTGGTTCCATACAAGTAATGCCTCCATTTATGCAAAGCAAAAATAATCGCAGCCAACTCTAAATCATGAGTAGGATAATTCTTTTCATAGGGATATAATTTTCGAGAAGCATAAGCTATTACCTTGCCATCTTGCATTAGAACACAACCCAATCCTTTTTAAGAAGCATCAGTATAAACCATGAAATGCTCAGAACCATTAGGCAAAGCCAAGACTGGAGCTGTAGTCAAACGCCTTTTCAACTCCTAAAAACTTGCTTCACATTTGTCATTCCACTCAAAAGAAATAGCTTTTCGAGTCATATTAGTCAATGGAGTAGCAATCTTGGAGAATCCATCAATGAACCTCCGATAATAACTAGCCAAGCCCAAGAAACTACGGATTTCAGTCACTGTAGTTGGCCTTTTCCAGTTAACAACTGCTTCAACTTTGGAAGGATCTACTGCAATACCAGTAGCAGACACAACATGCCCCAAGAATGAAACCTCTTCTAACCAGAAAGCACATTTGCTGAATTTTGCAAATAATTGTTTCTCACGAAGAACTTGTAATACCATTCTGAGATGTTGTTCATGCTCAGCCCGTGACTTAGAATACACAAGAATATCATCAATGAATACCACCACAAAACAATCAAGATATGGCTTGAATATACGGTTCATCAAATCCATAAATACAGCTGGAGCATTTGTCAAACCGAATGGCATAACAATAAACTCATAATGCCCATACCTGGTACGGAAAGCTGTCTTTGGTATATCCTCAGATCTGATTTTCAACTGATGATAACCACTTCTCAAGTCAAGCTTCGAATACACTACTGAACCCTGAAGCTGATCAAACAAGTCATCAATATGAGGTAACGGATATTTGTTCTTGATAGTTACCTGATTAAGATCTCTGTAATCAATACACAATCGCAGAGTCCCATCTTTCTTTCTGACAAATAACACTGGTGCACCTCACGGTGATACACTAGGCCTGATAAAGCCCCGATCAAGCAATTCCTCAAGCTGTGTTTTTAACTCTCTCAGCTCAGCTGGAGCCATTCTATAAGGTGCTTTAGAGATTGGTGCTGTACCTGGTAATAACTCAATACAGAACTCAAGCTCTCGATCAGGTGGCATGCTATACTCAGAAGAGAACACATCTGAAAATTCAGACACAACAGGGATATCCTCCATCTTGGGAACAGATAAACTCTGATCAAGCACACATGCGAGATACCCGGCACAACCACGAGATAAAAGTTTTCTAGCTTTTAAAGCAGAAATAACATGTATAGCACATAAAGGCCTATCACCTTCAAAGGTAAAATCAGGCAAACCAGGAATAGAAAAAGTTACTACTTTTCTATAACAATCAACAGATGCATGATGCACATATAGCCAATACATGCCAAGAATCACGTCAAAGTCCCTTATAGGTAACACGACTAGGTCAGCAAGAAGGGCATGATCACCCACAAGAACCTCACATTTCTTGTAGACCTCAGAAGTAAACATGCAATCTCCCATAGGGGAAGATACTTCTAGCACATAAGGCATAGAATCAGGAAGAACATGCAAATGCGACACAAAATGAGATGCCACATAAGAATGAGATGAGCCTGGATCTATCAAGACTCGCGCTCTCGTACTAGAAAGTAATATAATACCTCCTATGACTGCAGAAGACTCAGCTACACCCTGCTGATCTAAAGCAAACACTCGACCCTGAACTTTTGGTCGACCCCCACTATCTCTCTTGGAACCTGAGACTGGTTGACTTGTACCCCCAACTTGATTTACTTTACTTTTAGAACAATTTCTAGCAAAGTGCCCCGCTTCACCACACACTATACACTTTCCTTGCTTTAGCCAACACTTGTCTTCAGAATGGCCTTCTTTCGAACAAAATCCACATACTCTCCTGAGACCTTGGACTGTTATCCTCGACCCCGTTGATACACTACCTTTACTTTCAGTTGGCTGTCGGAATCGACGATCTTGGCGGCCAGATTTACCACCTTTAGAACCAGATCCCTGAGTTTTCTCTGATACACGACCAGTCATGGTTGTTCCCAACTTCACCTTGTGTTTTTCAATATCATTTTCAATAGTATAAGCCTTCTCCACTGCTTGCTGATAGCTAGTGAGCTGTAGAGAAAGAAGTTGCTTTCTATACTCAGTCCTTAACCCTTTAACAAACCTCTGTGCCTTCTTGGCTTCGTTTGGAACTAAGTGATCATAATACCTTGCCAATTCTGTGAACTTGGTTGAGTATTTCCCCACGGTCAGACTTCCCTGCTCCAGATTAAGAAATTCCATTTCCTTTCTATCTTGGACCACTGTTGGAATAAACTGCGACTTAAAAGCTTTAAGAAAATTCTCCCATGTCTGTGGTACACCTTCCAGTTCCCAACTTTTACTCAACACTTGCCACCAATGTTCAGCGGCTTTCTCAAGTTTAAAGGTTGCAAAGGTTACCTTATCACCACCCGCACATCTCAAGGCTGTAAAGATCTTCTCAATACTTTCAATCCACTCTTGTGCCTTCTTAGAATGAAATTCCCCGTCAAAACTACGAGGTTTCAGCTTTAAGAACCTTGTAAGGCGATTAGGATAATCCCAGTCAACATTATCAACCATTTCTTCTTGAGGAGTTATAGATCTCAGCTGATTACTACCACTTGTACCTTCAGAACTCATTGTACCTGTAGGTAAACACTCAGCGTTATTAATAACACCCCAAGACTCACCCATACCTAGGCCATAGACCCTATCCAGACTTAGAGCAAACCAAGGTAGCTAAACATGGTAGCTAAACCAGGGTAGCTCTGATACCAACCTGACACGCCCCCAGGTCCCGGGATCCCCTAATAGAACCTCGAACCTGGATGGGAGTGCCTAACGAGAAACAAGAAACTTAACAAGAAACTTAATGACATTTGTTTAACAAACTGACATGATATATATACTCTAGAGTAAGGAGCTATACTAGCTCACAACACGAGTTCTAGACAAGAAAATTTAAAACCAAACTTAATACATACACAGCGGAAACATGCCTAGCACATAAGCTGGCATTAAGAGTACTATACAAGATGTCTAGTGACAACAAGAACTGAACAAGACTGTCTACCCCAAAATAAGGAGTTATACAACCCAATACATCGTCCTCACCAAGTGTAAAAGGACACAAGCCCCAAAATAATCACGACCTGCGAAGCAAGCTCCCAACTATGTCGAGCCTCACTGCGCACTATCCTTCCTTTCCTGGGGGGGAAACAAATAAAGGGTGAGATAAATCTCAGTAAGCTATTAGATGCAACTACATGACATGTTATCATGCAATTCAAGTAGATACTCAAATAATCATATCTCAAGTATCATCAAGTAACAAGTATATGAGAGGATAATCCACTCATCAAATAGCACATAAGGCTAAACAAGCAAGTTATAAGGATATTGCTTCCTTCCTTATTCCTCCCAAGAATACCACTGTTGTCGAAGCTTGTATTACTTTGACATCACGATCAATATCAGGAACTGATTATTCAGTATATATCAGAAGACCCTGTAACCAGTGTCATTCTCAATATCAGTACTCATGATTATTCACGAGGTGCTCGGGACGGGAGTTTAGCATTCACTTAAGTCAGGCTTATTGCTCCAACTAAGGAAGCTATGCCCTTACTATGGCCGGTAGTAAGGGGTCGGGCGGAAATACATAGGGACCCGATTGTCACTTAAACCCCAGCTCTCGCGACAAGCGTGAACCTATACATTTTCGAACAAGCAAGGAGAACCAGCTGGACTCACACAAGAAAGTACAAGTAGATATTTACTTGAACAACGGGAGAAGAACTAATCCAAATGTAGTGGACTAGCTCAACAAGGAACATGCTTCAAGTACTCAAGAAGTCACCTTGTTATCAAGCAACTATATGCAATGTTTGCACATACACAACAAGAACATGTCTCATACACGTTAGTGCTTGTTCATAGCACTTTCTAGTTCACTACCATACATATGTATTGGTGTCAAGCCAAGTACAAGATTTTATTATCTTATATTCAAGTCTTAATCCATTTCTATGGATGTTCAAGTCATGTACAAGATTTTAATGTCTTATACTTCAAGTTATAACTTCCAATCTTTGGACATTCAAACAAGTATAAGAGTTATACATTTACTCTTACCAAATCCCAATCCTATTCTTAGGATGTTCAAGTCTAAGACCTTATGCTAATGCATCTAAGGTGTACAATCATTGGATTCACAACAAGTATAACACATTAGTGCTTGTTCATAGCACTTTCAAGACATAAAGAAGAGATACTACTCTTATACTTATGTTCTCATTTTAATTCAATGAGTATACATATTTAAGACCAAGTCTGATGCCCCTAAAGTATCACAACACTTGCTAGGACATCTTATACTAAGGTTATATACCATAACTAGGGTTACTTCCAACTTATACAAACTTTAAACAAAATCTTTGTTTTTCAGATGACTGTGCGGTCGCCCAAAATGGACTGTGCGGCCGCACACAAGCATGTCAATTTCTTTGAAAAACCCTTCAGAAAGATGTGCGGTCGCACAATCATTTTTGTGCGGTCGCACAGTGTACTAAAATGCGAAATTTTCATTCTTTCCCAGGTTGAAATAATTTCCGTCCCAAACGTAGGAGTAACATTTACTAACAATTTCAACATACCCAGAAAAGGCATAACATCATTCAAACTCATCTTTCCAAATCCCTTTATCATTTTACACAGGGGAAATTTACTCCCTTTGTCCCAAATTTACAAATACCACAAAAATCATCCCAAACACAAAATTAACAATCACAAGTATCGAGAATAACATTTATGCATGTTATTACAAGCAAGGGGGAGCTAATAACTTACCTAGTCAAAATTCAAGTTGACCCAAACTTATTTCTGTTCGGCCTGGAATGCTCTATTCAACGCCACGAATATTAATCCGGGATCAGAATCAAGAACGGAGGGATAATTAAACTCGAGGAGTCGAGAATAGGGAAAACTTTTAACCCTAGCTTTCAGAACAGAGAAAGAACGAGAAGAATGAAAATGGAGAATTCATTCTCTGCAAACCCACATGATAAACATTCAAGTTTCAAAGAATTGCACTTAGGCCCCTCAAGTTTCACTTTTAACAAAAAGACCCCTAACGTCTAATTTTCACAAATGACCCAAAAGTCAAAACTAGACATTTAACCACCTTAACTATTTAAAGCAGTTAAAAATTTAACCCAAGTAAAACTAACACATAATATGCAAGTTCAAGTATTTAACAAATATGTCAAATATTTAACAAGAAATAGGATGGGTGCTACACTTACTAGGTCCAAGAATTCTAGAAGTTCTAAGCGTGCACTATGGGCGCATCCATATACATTCGGCAGAAACATTGAGCACACGCATTAGGGGGGCATGGGCCAAGCGCACGTCCTATACAATCACATACTATTTTGGTGAAAAAATAATGGAGATTGAATTAAATCAAAAGGAGAGTAAATTCGAATTTATGTAAGGAAGGTGTAATGGAGTATAATCAAATGGATCTAGAAGTAGGTTGGCACGTTGATGTAACGAGGAAAACCACTTGAGATAATTATATCACTGACATAAAACCTCGGGAGGTGATTATGAGCACCTGCCTTCCCGAACGGTTGTACTAATGATTTAGAGTTTACAAATGCTGGTGAGAGATGGAGAATTACAGAGTAAGTAGTTGTGCGAATGTGTGTATATGTGTTTCTCCATGACTCGGTTAAATAAAGAAAAAAAATAAGAAAAGATCACTAGTCTAACTAAGTTTTGTAGACACCCCACCTTTGACCTCTCACCCCGATTTCATACATAGTATTTTTATTTAATTTGTTTTTGTTAATTTCTGTTACTTCGGTTAAGTGCCTAACTGATTCCGCTAGTTTTGGACTAAACTGAATAACAGAGTTAACTTTAGAGTCATTTCTGTCATTCTGTCATTTTTACCCCCAGGCGCCTCCCGTAATGGTCATGGGACGCGCGCGCGTTTGGTCCAATAGGCCGGACTCGCGCGCTTCCCATTTTGGCAGTTACGGATTGTAGTCTTTTCCCTCCATTTTCTTGATCACAAAGACCTCTTTTTACCTCCACATTCATCCCCCCTTATTCTATAACTCTCAATCCCATATTTCTAGCCATTTCATCAAAATAAAATATTTCTTTTATTTATTATTTGATTGTCTCTTTATTTATTTAATCTTCTTATTTTTCCTATTGGTCTAAAAGACTTATTTTTCTCTTTTCTCCACCTATATCAACCCCCTCTTTTTACCTAGAAAAGGGACCTCAATTTTAGACCCAATTTTTAGACCTCAAATTCTCTCTACACCTACACTATACACAATTCTCTCAAGAAGTCTTCCTACAAGATTTTTAGCAACAAAACTCTACACAAATTATTCCATAACAATTTCTCTACAACAAACACAATTTTCCCACCGAGTCTAAGGTCCTCTTCCTTAAGGTACAACTTTAGTTTTTCTTCTTCTTATTTTATTCATGTCTTGTTAATGTATGCAATCCCCATCAATGGGACATGACCTAAAGATCACTTTATTACATTAAAGTTGGCTAAAGGTTATCTCTTTACATTCCAAACACTACTTTAATTTACCATTCTTTCTTTCAATGTGATTGCTAGCATAGTTATTACATGTAACCTTTGACATTAAATCAATAAAACAATTCTCTTTTATTTCCCCTTTTTCTCTATCATATAATTGTTGGCAAGTAAAAGAAGGACATTTATGCATTAGAACACATTTAGTAGCAAGACCCGCGTAAGCAGGGCGGAGTGGGTGTTTAAGTACTTCCCACTCCGTCACCTAACCCCCGAACCCTTCTCTCCCGAATCTTTGGTTTCGTAACATTAATTAGGCTATTTTTAGGTTTTTCTTATGTTCCCTTAATAACATAGGTGGCGACTCTACAATCTAAAATCGATTAGACATCATAGGATCATCCACCGCTCTAGCCAAGTAGTGGTGATTTCCCGAGGTATCTACAGTGGCGACTCCGCTGGGGACGTTAGAGGGTTAAACTTGCGTTTTTTACTTTTGGTGTTCTTTTTTTTTTTTTTCTAGGCACTGGTGGAAAAAGGTGGGAAGCATGCGCCTCTGGCCTTCTTGGCCTAAGGCGCGCACCTCCGACCCCAACCACCAAAATCGCCTGCCTTCCATCTTATCCTTCAATTCCATATTTCTGTGCTAACAAATTCTGCAGGGGGAAATTTTATTATTTAGGGTCAAGGCAATCCCTTGAACCTACTGATTTCAAGGTTTTCACCCAGAAGTGAGCGCCTCTGCCCCTCTTTCTCTAATGCGCGCTGTAGACACCCCTCCTTGGACCACTCACCCCGATTGAACATTTTATTTTGTGTTTCTTCCTATTTTAAGTGTTTTTCGTTAGTTTCTGTTACTTTTGTTAAGTTCCTGACTGACTCTGTTAAGTTTAGGGACTAAACTGAATAACAGTGCTGACTTTCTAGTCCATTCTGTCAAAAAACCTTTTCAAAGTCGTGCGCCTCTGCCTCTATAGGCAAGGCGAGCGCGCATCCCGCCCTCAAGGCAGGAGGCGCGCGTATCTGGGCGTCAGTTACAGATTATGTCCAAGAATCCCCCCTTGCTCATTTTACATGATTTTACCCGGTATATTTATCTTTGTGACTTCGTTTTGGCACCAAAAACATCTGTTTTACACCTATATAAACCCCTCTAATTCACCATTGAAGAGGAGGAGGATTTTAGGAGGACTTTTTGAGATAACAAAACTATACTAAAACTTTAAGGCATTTTGAGTACTTTCTCCAAAAAAGCTCTTGAAGACTCTTGCAGTTTAGGTAATTTTCATCTCTCTTCATCTCTTTGTTTCTCTTATCTTCATCTCTTCTCTCACTTTCTTAATCAAGTGTGCAATCACCCAAAATATTTTGGGACATAACACCAAAGATCACTTCACTACATTGAAGTTGGTTAAGGAGTTATCTCCCCATATTCAAACCCCTTTTCTTAAACCCCTTTTATCATCATCAAAGAATAGGAAGAACATTTTTTATGTAGACTACGAACAAGCAAGACCAACATTAGTTGGGCGAGATGGGTGTTTAAGTACTTCCCATCTCGTAACCTAACCCCCGAACCTCATGATAAGAATCTCTGATTTTCGTATCAAAACATAGGCTTACTATTAGGTTTTTCTTATGTTCCATTAAAAACATAGGTGGCGAATCTAAACAATTAAAACCAAAATAGACATCCTAGGATAACCCACCGCTCTAGCCAAGTTGTGGCCCTTCCCAGGGTATCTACAGTGGCGACACTGCTGGGGACAGCTTGAGGGTTAAGCTTGCATTTTGTTCATAGTCTACATTTTCTGGGCATTCTGGTTCCTGATGGTGGGAAGCGTGCGCCTCTGGCCTTCTTGGCCTAAGGTGCGCGCGTCTCATATCAAAGAACAGAATCTCCCGCTTCTCATATTTTCTTCCTTTTCTGTGCTAATCATCTTTGCAGGGGTTCGAAAAAATGTTCAGGATCAGGGCAATCCCCTGAGTCCAAGTGTCTGACAGGTTTACCCAGAAGCGGGCTCCTCCCAGTTACTCTGCGCAATGCGCGTGCATCCCACATCACAGGCCAGAGGCGCGCGCTTCTGGGCAGTTTTCCAGAACTCGAATAGGTTCCCAAAACAGAACAGAATGATGGGGTGTGGGCACAGTTGCCTGCATCAAGATAAATTTGGACATCTGGACTGTTTTATTTTGTGTCTTTTTATCGGTCACACGGGTGATTCGAAAGTTGTAAATTACGTGCTTATTTTCTATTCTTTTGTTAAAAAAAAATAAACAAAAAAAATGTTTTGTCACTTGTTAGACCTCACACTACGTGCACTAATTCTTATCAATTGCTCACTATCGAGTCGCACAAGTTCATAACCCCAAACCCGTCAAGGCCTGTCCTAGAGAGTTTCAAGCTCCACCCGACCTTGACTCTCTCGAAGCAGCAAACCTCAGCCCGTGGCGTAGTTCGTGACTACATGCCGGGGGTGACCTTAAGCCTCTCTTTAGCCGAGCATAAGCTAACACAATTCTAGTTAGGGTCTAACACTCTGTGACCAAGTCGATTTTCATGTGCCGAGATTTCCCAAAACTAATGTTTTCAAATCATACATGCCGTTTCCAAAAGAAACAAGTGGTTATCATGGACGAAATAAAACTCCGTCCCTGTATGTATACTTTACTACATTAATTTAGTTTAATCCCAACACATGTAGGATTCACAAACGTGGTGGAATCCGATGAGTATATGGGACCGCGAGAAGGTCTATATACTAGTGTGACGATTCCACTATTTTCTTAGAAAACCCAAAAGGGATTCCGTCCCTCAGACTTATAAAAAAAAATCTTTATGTGGTTCGAGTCGTGTGCCCATTGTGCGTTCTAAACCTCTTCTTGGACCGAAAGTGTTACTCAAGACTGACAAGGGCCTCTTCTTCAATTTAGGTCCAATTGGTACTTATCGCATCTACCGGGATTCAGCAAACCGGCTAGTTCGTGAATTGATCACTCCAACAGCTCCGACAGCATCAATGGCCGGCAAATCCAACACCAACAACACCATGTCTCTTGAGCAACTCTCAGCTATGGTCCAAACTCTCCAAGAGCAAGTCTCCACTCTCAATAAGGAGGCCCAAAACAAAGATGATCTTTGGCCATCCCACCTTGACAATCAAAGGGAGGCTCATGAAGCTGAAATGGATCAAATGAAGGCCAAGCTTTCCAAGGGTGAAGACAAGGATGACAATGAAGAGTCCGAGTGGACCAAGGGTTTGTTTGAAAGCCCTTATATTAGTACCCGTACCAAGAAAATGGGGGAACCAATCACCGAAAGCAAGGATCACAAGATGGTCGATTCAATAATGGCTTACATTGACCAACGCTTCAACGGGTATCAACTTGGGGAAAGGCTCCGACACAAGCCTTTATCAGTCATCCATCCTTATGATCACAATGGCTACTCTCCCCGACAAGTTCAAAATGCCTGACATCAGCAAGTTCAAGGGCAACTCTTGTCCGATGGCCCACATTGAGACATACATATGGGCCATGGTTCCAAAGAAGGTCTCTCCAAATGTGATGGCACAATGTTTCCCTCTTACTTTCGAGGGGGCCGCAAAAGATTGGTATGCAACTCTCCCGCTCACAATCCGTCTCGATTGGCATGCCGCCATGCTTGCCTTCAAAAGTCAATACCAAGGCAACACCACTCACCGCTCGACAAAGAAAGAGCTTGAGAACACCACCCAAAGGGACAATGAGTCCTTTATTGATTTTACAAGGAGGTGGAATGACAAACTTGCTGAAATAGTCGAGAGGCCTAATACCAAAGAGTAAATGGACATCTTCCTCAAGTGTCTCAAGATTGATCTCCGCACCCACTTAAGTGGGGCTTGCTACTCCGACTTTTCTCAAATGTATGGCGCAGGGGTCCGAATGGATGATTTGCTCAAGGAGATCAAGAAAACTGCTCCTAGCTTCCGATACAAGGCCGCCTCTAACTCAACAAAAGAGGCTTCAGTCAATGCCGTCACTACCAACAAGGGAAATTACAAGAAAGTCCCTATGCCCCAAGGCAAAAAGTTTCAAAGTGACCGTGTCTACACTCCTCTTCAAGGCATGACTCACACTGAGGCCTTTGAATCCCTCAAGGCCAAAGGGAAAATTACACCTCTACAAGGATACAAGCCTAATATGATCCACGCCAACCATGCCCATCACAAATGGTGTGACTATCATCAACATAGTGGCCATCTTACCGAGGAATGCTTTGTCCTCCGTAATATCATCCAAGACCTCATCGACAAAAAGGAATTCATAGTTCCTAGTGGAGGTGATATCCATGTAATAAAGTTAGGCGACTTTGGGGATACCACTCATTCAATTCCCATTGTGAATGAGGGCGCCAATGATATGAATGAAATTGATAATTCTTGCTACGTTGTGACTTATGATGAGATAATGAAGGAAGTCTTAGAGAATAGGAAAAAGAAGCAAAACGGGAGCGTCAACATGCTAACACGATCCGGATGGGTCATAGCAAGCAATCCCATGGCTTCTGCGACTAGCACCTTTTCTCTAAGATCTCAGACTCGCGACACTCCCGAAGATCATTTATTAGTGCAACTTAAGAAAACTCAAGAAAACATATCCATTTGGGACCTCATTGCATCTTCAAAGAAGCATCGAGACCTCGTCATCAGCAACCTCGACGACACATCATTCTCTCCTGACACAACTCCCGAAGACCTTACCGCTATGATAAGCCACATATATTTTGGCAATGTCATCACCTTTGCCGACATGGACCTTCCACCATTTGGGTCCGACCACAATGAGACCATCTATCTCAAAGTAAGGGCAAGAGGGAGACCAATTTCAAGGGTTCTGGTTGACGGTGGTTCCGCACTCAACTTAATGCCTAGCCGAATCATGGGCATACTGGGGCTTAAAAGTTCAGATTTACGGCCTTCTACTCAAGTGATCCGAGGATACGACAGCACTGCCCGCACAGTCATGGGCATGGTAAAAGTGGACATTGAATTTGGGAGTATGGTTATGTCTGTCCCGTTTCAAGTGCTCGATGTCCCCTCTTCATTAAATTTGCTCTTGGGCTGACCTTGGATACACAGTTCTAATGCCGTCCCTTCAACTCTCCATCAATGTGTCAAGTTCCGAAATGGATATGAACTAGTGACCGTCATGGCAGAATATGTCACTATCCACAGTAGTAGAGGACCCGTCCACCAAATTCATCATGGGTTAGAAGACTCCACCCTCTCCGGTGTCTCAATCAAAGCCATCGACAAAGAAGGAGGAACCGGACCATGGACCCTCGGTTATCACAAAGTCCTCTGCATGATGAGGAAAATGAATTACTTCCCCGGTTTAGGCCTAGGGAAACATCAACAAGGAAGAATGCAACCCGTGGAAGTTCCATTTGTCACAAACAAGTTCGGATTGGGGTATGAACCTTCCGAGGATGACTTGAAATATGAGCAAGTCGTCAAGAATGAAAAGGCCCGAGCTCGCAGAGAAGGCCGTCACTATAAAATTCTCAATTTGAGACCTTACCGCAAGACTTTAAATGGCTACTTTATCCGCCAGGGGGAAGATGTTCCATACATAATCTTTCCCGAACCATGGGTCAACAGTAAGGGCATCAGAAAGCCCGGTCTCGAGGTCTTTGCCGATTGTGAAATACAGAAGCGTGAAGAGGAACCAACTCCAATGTCACCCCGAGAATGGTGGGGGAAGAAAGTGACCATAGAGTCTGAGACAGAGATTACTGTGGGGGAGGAGCTAACTGATCCAGCCTCCATGTTCGAGGAACTTGCCATCATGGATGAATGCCAAGTCAATGCCATCTCCAACGACACCAACATGGGAAGTGAGCCTATCAGCGAGATCAAGCCTAGCTCCGAGCCGATCAATAACTGGTATTCAACAAAGGGGCCCGTGGTATCCGAAGAATTCCTGATCGAGAAAATGGGTTGCATCGCACGCAAGGCGACAAAGGAATATTTATTGACATTCACTTTTGAGTCCGAGAGTGTTTTCGACACCCTCACCCAAGAGGATATGGAGTCAATAGCCGAGCGTGTGTTCCCTTTCTTTGCTAATGAAAAAAATGATCTTTTTTAGTACCCCGAGATTGCAAACATCATAAATGATTAATTAACTAATAATGAATTTAATGAACTAGTTAATAACGATTCAAACTATGATGAAATAGACCACGAAAATGAAACATACTTAAATGAGCTAGCTCAACAGGTCTGTAGTCGTGGTGAAAATGGTCCAGGGGCTGATGAAGAGTTGCATGTTGTTAATCTGGGTACCGATGAAGAGCCAAAGGAAACCAAGATAAGAAACTTCTTCAAGGGGGAAGAGAAAGACAGATTAACTGCACTGCTCAGAGAGTTCGTGGATGTTTTCACATGGTCATACAAAGACATGCCAGGTTTAGACAGACAGGTCACCGAGCACAGGATTCCGATCAGAGACGACGCTAAGCCCGTCAAGTAGAAACTCAGAAAGATCAAGACAGAATGGTCTCTACAAGTCAAAGAAGAGATAGAGAAGCTTCTCAGTGTGGGATTCATCAAAGTCATCGAGTATCCGACATGGCTAGCAAATGTTGTGACAGTCAGAAAGGCTAGCGGCAAGGTCCGTGTTTGTGTGGATTTCCAGGATTTGAACAAGGCTTCATCAAAGGATGATTTCCCACTACCCAACATCGATATGCTAGTTGATTCAACTGCCGCATACGAGGTCCACTCATTTGTGGATGGCTTTGCTGGGTATAATCAGATTCTCATGGCAGAGGAGGATCAACACAAGACTGCTTTCACAACACCGTGGGGCACCTTTTGCTACACAGTCATGCCGTTTGGGTTGAGGAACGCTGGGGCTACTTATCAAAGGGCTGTGATAGACTTGTTCCACGACATGATTCACAAAGAAATTGAGGTCTATGTGAATGACATGATCATCCATTCAAAAAGAACCGACGGTCAACACTTGATCGACCTCCGCAAGTTCTTTGAAAGGCTTCGACAACACAAGATGAGGCTCAATCCAGCAAAGTGAAATTTCAGGAATATCGGAGGCAAAGTTCTTGGCTATATGGTCACAGAGAGGGGAATTGAAGCAGATCCCTCGAAAGTCAAGGAAATCATTGACATGCTTGTAAGGATCCCGTCCCCCGCGGAAAGAACAAAGAAAGGATTTCGTTTGTTTTAAGTTGTTTTAGGGAAGGAATGCCAGACGCGGTTATCTCACAAAAACTTAACGGAGTCGCCACTTTTGTTAATTATTTAACCCAACAAAAGAAAAGGTTAGAGATTCTATTAGTTCGGAGGTCAGGTTACGTCTTGGGAAGAGTTTTACGTCACCCAAGTCGCCTCGGATGAGTCCGAGTCTCCCTAATGTAGGTTAACAAAAGTGCATGTGTGTGTGTGTATTTAACAAAAAAGATTATGTTTTAACTTTTATTCAAAAATTTAACTGAAAAGGGGCCTTTTATTAAGAAAACAGGGATCAGATGACAAAATGGACATTTTTCCCTCTGATCCCAGAGTAGCTGTATGGCTAGAGTATGCTCTTCCTGGAATTTTTACAGTTTGTCCAAAAACAGTCTAGTTCCAGGCAGAAACAGAGCATTCTGCTGAAACTAGACTAAACTGTTCTGATTTCCAGTTTATGATTAACAACAAAAAATTAGAAAAGATCATTCCTATGCACTTAGATCATCAAAAGAGCCCCAAAAACAAAGACTTGGGTGTGATCAAAGGCAATCATTGGAGAAATTTATGGAAAGTTGATGAACATGGCTTTTGAACCAAAATGACCATTTGATGATTAAAGATGGAAACTTTATCATCAAGATGGCATTTTTACACATTATTAACCTTTTAGGGACCAAATTATTGCATAAAGATTCAATCTTTATGACCCAAATGGGATTTCAAAGCTAAGTCAAAAGAGGAAGTGATAAACACTAAGGTTTTATCATCCCACATGATTATCATGGCCAAATCAAAATAAAATTAACATAAAGATTTGAGCTTTCACCACAAGAGTGGATCCTTAAGCCAAAGGCAACCTTGGGGAAACATTATTTGACATAAAGACTTGATCTTTGTGATCCTAAAGGGGGTTTGAAGCTAGATCAATTTTGGATGATAAAGATTGAAACTTTATCATCCAAATGATCATCCTTGCTTCCAATGAATAACATAATCAACCAAAACATGTTCCTTTTCCATTAAAATAGATTAGCAAACAAGAAATATCAACAAACCATGATCATCTTTAGGTTAGAACCACTTTCACACAAAGTGTGAAGGGCACCTTGAATCATTCATGGTTTGGACCATATGTATACATAATAGTGATATATATATATATATAGCTTGGAATGCCAAGGCTTATAATACATATATATATATTGCTTGATATGGACAAGACTTGTAAGAAATATAAATTGCTTGAGATGGACAAGACTTGCAAGAAATATAAGGGATGAACAAATAAACATGAACAAACAAGGAGGTGAAATGAAGAGAAGGATGGGGGAGAAGGTGGCTTTACCTATGTTTGGTTAGGCCAATCTTTCTCTCTCTTTTCACTCTAAATACTCTTCTGGAGTAATTTTAGCAGAGTAACACTAGCAATAATCATTTCTCCCCCCTAGAATGATCAGTAAGGGGTTCAATTTATAGGGGCTGATAGTGCCCAAAGTAGCCGTACAGCTCATGTTGGCGACCTTCTGAATTTTTCAATCTTTTAATTCCAGAACAGTCCCTGTGTCTATATTTTGTCTTAGTGAGGTCTTGGCCTATCAGTTTATCCCTGAATTGTGCCTAGAATTCCTCTAAGTTGGTCAAGTTCAGATTGGGATACTTACAGAGCCCCTCGGCAACGCCGCTTTTGAAGAAAGCGGGGTTGTCGATAAACACATCCCAATCTGATGGGAGGACGGCAAAGGCCGATTTAATTCCAATGGCTGGACCTAGAGGTATAGGATTCCTACGTATCCCTTTTGTGTGGAATCAAGCCTAACATAGTTCGAAAGAGGGGTGAGAGATTTTAAGGCTACTCAAACCTATAGACGACCGCCGAGGTCGGGTGGGGAACTCGGGCGTGACTCTTATCTGGTCAGGGGAAAAGATTCGGGCATGACACTCATTCGGTCAGAGGCAAAGGTTCGGGCATGACACTCATTCGGTCAGAGGCAAGGACTTGGGCATGACACTCAATTGGTCAGAGGCAAGGGATTCAGGCATGACACTCATTTGGTCAGAGGCAAGGACTCGGGCGTGACACTCATTTGGTCAGAGGCAAGAGATTCGGTCAACCTGGCTCTATGGGAGAGGTAAGGACTTGGGCATGACGCGCATTTGGTCAGAGGCAAGGACTCGGGCATGACACTCATTCGGTCAGAGGCAAGGGATTCGGGCATGACACTCATTTGGTCAGAGGCAAGGACTCGAGTGTGACACTCATTCGGTCAGAGGTAAGGGATTCGGTCAACCTGGCTCTATGGGAGAGGGTTGACTACAAGACTGGTTTTACATCATCTTTGACTGCCGGGAGAACAACGGATTTGACTCTCACTTGGTCAAAGCTGGGGTTTGACACTCTTTTGGTCAAACAAAGTCAACATGGGCTTACGTCAAGGACCACCTTTCGCATTTAATTTGACTCTCAATGGGTTAAAATCAGGGTTTGACTCTCATTTCAAAATGGTCGCTCGGGGGACCTAATTCTTATTTCTATCTCAAAACGGTCGCTCGAGGGACCTAATACTTATCTCAAGACGGTCGCTCGGGGGACCTAATTCTTATTTCAAGACGGTCGCTCGAGGGACCTAAACTTATCTCAAGATGGTCGCTCGAGGGACCTAATACTTATCTCAAGACGGTCTCTCGGGGGACCTAATTTGTCTTTGCTGGGCTTACGTCAGGGACGGCCAATTTTGACAACAAATTTTTAACTGGGCTTACGTCAGGGACGGCCAATTTTTATTTTAATTCGGGAACCTAATTAATTCTCTAGATTCAAAGCAAATTGCATGATCCCCAAAAGGGAGGGAAATTCTGGTGCATTTCTGGGACTGATTTAAGTGGGGCTTTAAATGGGTGATGTCACAAAGCCATTCAATCAAGAAACCATTAATTTTGTCAGGGACAAAGTAGCCGTATGGCTAGAGGAGTGATGTTGCTTTTCCAATAAATTTTGTTCAAGGTCTGGTCATCTTCTTCAGCATCACAGTCTGGAGTCCAACAGCAGTCTTTCACCCTCCGTTTTCGACATTTCCCTTCCATGGAGCCTTTTCTCATGGAAAAACCACCAAAATTGTCCAAAATTGACCAAGAATGTTTTGAAGGCAACCTTAGGCTTTGGATGAGTAATCAAATGGGGAGCCACAAGGACATATTCAAGTCCAAATTTGGTCTCCAGTCTCTTTGGTCTCTCAAAGAGTTTATCCCAGATCTCGAGCTTCTAAGGGCCGCTGCATCTTTCTGGGACGTGAGGAGGCACGTGTACTGTTTTTCTTACAACGAGATTACTCCGACTTACGAAGATTTCAGAGCTCTAGTGGGTGTCCTAGACACGGAGGTCGTCGCTCTTCCCTCGGTTGATGTAACACTTGTGTTGAGAGATTGGTCTCTCTCCTCGACATTCCTTTGGAAGAGGCCCAATGTATGGTCGTTAATCCGACTTTCATTGATATCTCCGACCTTCCTGAGAAGTTCATTGAGCGTTTCGATGAGGCTTCTTGGAATGCCTTCAGGCTATGCATCCTTGCTTTGTTCTATATGGTGGGTTCCAAGGGTACTTGCCACCGGGTTTTGTTGAGTGTGCTCGAGGAGTGTCTGGCGGGCAAAGACATCGTTCCTTTGGTCTTAGGCGAGACTCTTCATGGTATGGACCGTTTGGCTTTGGGAGATGGTTTTATGCGCAGCGGCAGCCCTGCTTTGCTTACTTTATGGTTGAGGGAGAGGTTAATGGCCGTTCCTAAGGCTCCTCTTTCTCATAAACCATGGTCGTATTCTTTGAGAGGGCTCATTCTGGATTTAGCTCAGGGCGATTGGGAGGCTCATATGGCTCATCTCAAGACTGAAGAGATTCATTGGTGGGTGCCACATTGGCACATCAACTCAGTGCGGGAGTATCAGGATGGTTCCCCCTTTGTTCGGGTGCCGGGCCTTTTGGGATCGTCCTTTTACGTCCCTTCCTTGGTCCGCCGGCAGTTTGGCTTGTTACAGAATCCTGTGTTGGAGTGGTCGGATGTCAATTCAGAGCATTTGAGGCTTTTGCCTTTATCCATGTGGGACCCTCCTACCACTTTCCTCTTTTCCCAGCTGTAGACCCATTCTTTTTTTCCAGCTCGGGCACTCCTCAGGGGTGCAGCTAGCATGATTCTGACCACTGTTTACTTGGATTGGTACGAACAGACCATGGGACAGACTCAAAGGCTCATTGAGGAGAGGCGTGGGGACATCCTTGGAGGAGACTATGTCCCTAGTAGGGTTTTGAGGGAGGCCGAGGCCGTGACGAGAGGTCATAACTTTACTGGAGACGCTATTGAAGACTATCAAGCTCTCGCTGAGAGGAAGAGGGCGGTGATACCTAGAATCGAGGCACGACTTGAGGACTTTCGGGATCGCGTAGCGGTTGACACAGCTCTAAAAGCGTTCGGCCTAATTAAAGAAGCCGGGCGGGCTCCCAACTTAGGGAGGAACGAGATCGAGCTTTTCGACGTAAGAGGAAAAATACTCGGAGGAATCAGAAGAAGAAATGGAGGGGTGAAGATCATTGATGGCCTTACAGTCCTAAGTATCCACTCATTGTCATTGCAGACACATTAGTTTTCTTAAGTGTTTTATTAGTCTTTTAGCCTGTTGCCCGAGGTCAAGAGTAGACCGTGCTTGAACTCATCAAAGAAGTGTTTTAACTGTAATGAAAGTGGTTATCGAATGAATTCCTTTGGAGAAACAAAATTTGAATTTTATTTATTTTTTAGACCAGACCAATAGTTGGCTGCCTACGTTCCCCTTTTACTAGTAAGACTAAGGGGCTTAGGTCATCTTAGTTCTTTTCCAACAGTTTTTGATGCAAACCTTGCTTTTTCTCTAGACCGCCCCAATGGGTTTTCAATCTAGGTAGTTCCTCTTTTTTTTTTTTTTTTTTTTTTAAACATAATATCGGCGAAGCTTATCACCATTGACAGGGTGCACGAAGGGATTCCCATCCAAATCTGCAAGTCTCATTGCACCTCCTGAGAATATCTCTTGTGCCACAAAAGGGCCAATCCATACAAGTTCCCATTTTCCATCAGGGTTAGACCTCCCTGGGGGTTTTCCTTGAGCACCAAATCCCCGACCCGAATCTCTCGAGGCTTCACTCTTTTGTTGAAGGCTCGTGCCATCCTCCCTTGGTAGGCACGGATGTTTTCCATTGCTCTTAAGCGACGTTCATCCAAGAGGGCTAACTCATCATGTCGGCTCCGAAGCCAGTCCACTTCGTGGATTTGATTTTCCAATAGAATCCTTAATGACGGAATTTCTAGTTCAGCCGGAAGCATGGCTTCCATCCCATAAGTTAGAGCAAATGAGGTTTCCCCTGTGGCGGTTCTGACCGAGGTTCGGTATCCCCACAACACTAGGTGTATCTTATCGGGCCAATCCCTTCCTCGTGTTGCCATCTTCTTAATGATCCTTTAGAGTGTTTTGTTGGCGGCTTCTACCGCTCCATTGGTTTGAGGCCTATATGGGGAAGACTTGTGGCGAGTGACCCGGAATTCTTACAACAGTCGGTCGCACTCTCCTTCGAAGTGTGAGCCATTATCTGTGATGATTTCATTTGGGACCCCATACCGGCACATGATGTTCTCCTTAATGAATCGTGCTACCTTCTTGGAGGTAAGGACTTTGTAGGACTTGGCTTCAACCCACTTTGTGAAGTAATCCACGGCCACCAAGATGAATTCATGGCCGTTGCTTCCTGGGGGAGTGATTTTTCCGATGATGTCAATGCCCCAAGTGGAGAAAGGCCAAGGGGTCGTCATGCAATACAAATGGTGGGGTGGCAGGTGATTAAGGTTGGAGAACCGCTGGCACTTGTCACACTTCTTCACGAATTGTATACAACCGGTTTCCATCGAGATCCAAAAGTATCCCATCCGCAGGATGACTTACATTAACGCCCTGGCATTCATGTGCGGGCCACATACCCCATTATGGACCTCCCGCATGAGCTCCTTTGCTCTTTCTGTGCTTATGCATCTTAAGAGAAGCCGAAGCCCCTGATGGCGTTTCTTATACAGAATGTCTCCTAGAATGACGTAGTGAGAAGCGAGTCGTTTGAGGGCCGCCGCGCTCTTGGCTTTAATCCCATCTTTGTATTCCCCTTTCTCGTTTAGGAGGGAGGCCTCCCCTTCTCTGAGGAACTGGTAGATCTGGGTATACCACGGCTCATTTACTTCCTCCGATCCCTTTTCAATTTCATAGCTATACACCGGGTTCTCCTTTCTCCTAACTCTGAAAGGCTTTATCGATTTTCCTTCCGGAATTTCTACCAACGAGGCTAAAGTGGCTAAAACATCAGCGAAGCGATTCCGGTCCCTTGGCAAGTAATGGAAGCTAACCCTTTTGAACTGTGCCATGAGTTCTTCCATGTGGGCGTGGTACTTTTGCATCCCCGGATCCAATGTTTTCCATTTGTTCGAAACTTGGTTGATGATCAAGGCTGAGTCCCCGTACACCTCCAATTCTTTCACATTCCTTTCCAAAGCAGCTTCCAGGCCCGCTGTGCATGCCTCATACTCAGATGCATTGTTGGTCACCTCAAAATTCAATTTAATGGCGATGGGCGTATGCTCGTCCTTGGGGTCAACCAGAAGCATACCGATGCCGTTTCCTCTTTTGTTTGCGGCTCCATCAAAGAACAATTGCCATTTGTTCTCCTCCTCAAGGGTGAAAATCCCTTCATCCGGGAACTGCGGTTCAAGCTCTCCCTCTTCGTTACTGGGGAAATCCGCTAAGTTTTTGGCCATAACCCTTCCTTTGATTGCCTTTCTCGACACGTAACTGATGTCGTATTCGGCTAGAAAGAAAGACCATTTGGCAAGCCTCATTAATAAGGACGGCTTTTCCAGCAAGCATTTGATGGGGTCAATCTTTGAGATCAACTGTATCGAGTGGTCGTGCATGTAGTGTTTCAACTTTCTCACAACCCATACCAGTCCGGCGCAAGTCTTTTCTATTGCGGAGTAGTTGAGCTCACTTCCCTGTAGCTTCTGGCTCACAAAGTAAATGGCATTTTCCACCTTGTATTCTTTCTTCTTTTGGGCCAACATAGCTCCTATCGAAGTATCTGTTACCGTTAAGTAAAGCAAGAGTGGCTTTTCCTTGTGCGATGGGCGGAGGATCGGTGGATGAACAAGATAGGCTTTGATCTTGTCGAAGGCCTTTTGACATTCCTCATTCCATTCAACCTCGGCATTTTTCTTCAGTAATTTGAAGATGGGTTCACAGGTGGGAGTGAGCTGATTGATGAAGCAGCTGATGTATTGCAGTCGCCCCATGAACGCTTTCACTTCTGTCTGGGTGTGGGGAGGTCTCATTTCCACTATCGCTTTAACCTTTTGCGGATCGATCTCGATACCCCGTTTGGTAACTACGTACCCTAAAACCTTTCCTCGGGAGTGTATTATCATGTCGTCAACGTACACCTCTATTTCTTTGTGAATCATGTCATGGAACAGTGCTGTTGCCGCTCTTTGGTAGGTAGCCCCGACATTTCTTAGTCCAAAAGTCATCACCGTGTAACAGAAAGTTCCCCATGGGGTGGTGAAGGCAGTCTTTTCTTGATCTTCCTCGGCCATTTTAATCTGGTTGTATCCGGCGAAACCATCCACAAAGGATTTTACCTCGAAACTAGAGGTCGCATCCACCAACATATCAATGTTTGGGAGGGGAAAATCATCCTTGGGACTTTACTTGTTGAGGTCTCTAAAATCGACACAGCATCGGACCTTCCCGTTGGCTTTTGCGATGGTGACTATGTTGGAGAGCCATGAGGGGTATTCTATAACCCGTATGAAGCCAACTCTAAGTAACTTTTCTATCTCCTCCTTCACTTGCAGGGACCACTTGGGTTTGATTCGTTGGAGCTTTTGCTTGACCGGTTTTACTTCCGGATCCAAGGGGATCTTATGCTCCACGATCGAGGTATCCAACCCCGGCATGTCTTTGTAAGGCCAGGTAAACACATCCACATACTCTCTGAGTAATTCAATCAAGGCCTTCCTCTCATCCCCTTTGAAGTAGCCACCTACTTGTGTCTCTTTTGGTTCTTCCTCGGTACCCAAATTCACTTTGGTTAAAACCTCTTCGGCAGCTTGGGCAGGGTTTTCCTCTTGATCGACGACCTGCTTTGTGAGTTTTTTAATGTATTGTTCATTTAGTGCGTCTGCATTATTAGTTGATTCATTATTAACCGTTTTCAAGTTATTAGTTAATTTATCATCTAATAAGTTGGCAATGAGGGGATACTCGGAAAGGTCCATCATTTCATTCAATGCAAACGGAAATACAACATTGGCTACGAGTTCATAGTCTTCGGGTGTGAGGCCCTCTGACGAGAATGACTCAAATTCAAAGAGAAGGGACTGGGGAGACTCGATTACATTGGACCCTATAACACTAGACTCAAAGGGACGGGGAACCAATCCAAGTATTGTGGTCATTTCCTCCTTGCTAGCTACCGGTCCAGAGAGAGTTGCCCAATTCTTTATGGGCATGTTAGTGGGTACAACTAGGGTGCGAGGGGTCGAAGCTTCCCATTGACCCGTCTCTTATTGCAGCGACCATTCCTTTTCCGTGATCAACCAGGCTGGGTAGAACCATGTCTTCCTCAAACAGTTCTTGCATCACCGTCCCATCCCACTCGTTCTCTTCGACCTTTTCCTTTGCCTTCCCTGTAGGCGTCTTTTCGATCTCATATTTACCATACCGGCCCCAAATGGGTTCTTCCTCTCGGTTTCCTCCTTCCACAGACAAAACCTCAAATTGTTTTATCATCTCGGGTACTCCTTTGGAAATATACTCGTGCCCTGTGGGTGCTCCAGGCGTGTCAAGGAATGCCCTCTTGACAGGGTTGGCGGCCTTTCCTCGGAACCTTTTGAGGTTTTCTTGCAGTCGGTCCCAGTTGGTTACCATTGCCTCCTTTTCCTCCGAGGTCCCGGTTTGCGTTCCCTCCTTAATGAAGTAGTGGCTTATGTCAAAGGTGTAGGGACGGGGGTTGGGAGTTTTGTAAGGAATCCCTTGGGCCCTGGCTCGGCTTTTCTCTTGGGCCATCTTCTTGTCCATCGCAAGATCCTCGGGTTTCGGCTTGTACCCTAAACCGTGGAGCATCTTTTGCCCCTTGATTTCAATAACCCTGTGGGTTCCTTGGAGTCTCCTTCCTAGACCAAGCCCCGGGAGATAGTGAATTAGGCGCATCATTTTCAAGGCGGGAGGGATCTTGTCCTTGGTGAGTGTGAGGTCCACGCAATGGACTTGGGTCTCGGATGGTATCCCTGTGAATCCGGTTAAGACTATACCACTTTCTTCATGTTGGATTTCCAATACGGGGATCCCATTAGTGTTGGTCCCTTCTGTAGTGATGTTATCCCCATAGATTACAGTCAAATTCCCTCCTCATACAAATTTTTCACATTGATGTAGGGTGGAGGCGACCCCATTGACTTTGTGGAGCCAAGGGCGTCCCAGCAAGGTGGTAAAGGAAATGGGGATGTTAAGCACTTGGAAGTCGGTCGGCATTTTCTATTCTCCAAACCATAAATTCAAAGTTGCCACCCCAAGGACCGACCGGGATGTGGAGTCGTAAGCTTTGACAGTTACCAAGGAGGGCCTCAGATCCGTCGTTTTGAGGACGAGTAAATCCATCATTTTAGCCGGAAGGACGTTCATAGCTGAGCCATTATCAACCAACACTCGTGGGAGACGGCGCTCATCCAACTGAACTGTGATGTACAAGGCCTCGTTGTGGTTAGCCCCAGACTTGTGCAAGTCCAAGTCGGTGAACGTGACTATATTCCCATATTGAATGCTTCTAATCATCTGCACGGCTTCTTCGGGGGTAGCCGTGGTGGGGACCATGGTCCGAGCCAAATGTTCCTCTAACATGAGCTTGTGTGGGTATGATGAAGTGAGAAGGGACTACAGAGAGATGTTGGCCTGCGTATTTTTAAGTTGGGTGAGAACAGGATCCTCTCTTTCGAGATCCGGGGTGTTTGTTTCCTTAACAAACGGTGGTGGCGAGCGGTGTTCCGGTGGTGGTGGTTTTTTGGGATTCTCGATGTGTACCTGCCCGGAACGAGTTAGGACGTTTACTTCCGAGGGGTCACAATCCTTTGCTGACTCTTCCACATGCATGGGTGGGCTCGTGGTCGAGTAAGGCCACGCCTCTTTCCTTAGCTCATTCACAGTAACCATTCCTTGCGTGGTGCAGACAGACTCACAGAGTTTTTCAAATGAAACCGGGTAGTCGCCTTGTTCTTTCCCCATCCCTACAGTTTCGCGGAGTTTTTCCAGTGTCAACATACAGCAGTAATGATCCGGGAGCATCGACCCGTCCTCAAATGGTGGTGAGGACGAGAGTGGCGGTAGTGACAAGAAGTCATCTAAGGTAGGGAAATTTTCTCATCCTCCCACAGACGGGTTTAAAGAGAGTACGGGGGAAGACACTTCGTCCTCACTTTCACACAAAGCTCGGAGCTCTTCACGGGATAAGGAATAGACCACCTCTCTCATCTGGGCAAGGTGCCTTTTCTAGTCATAGTCCCCCGGGGTTCTTGCAGCCCCCATACCCTCGGTTCCGTGATGACAACACACCCTTCTTATTACTCTTTCACCGCTTGACGAGCCACCAACTTCCATAACATGATAGTGCTCATCGTGGGGAATGCAACATCTGTTTGGGTCGTGGTCAACGCTTCCCAAAGCTCGTTTGATGGCCATTTCTATTTCTTCCGCACAATCCTCGTAGGTCAATTTGTGTTTGTAGACACCCCGCCCTGGACCTCTCACCCCGATTGCATACAAAGTATTTTTATTTAACTTATTTTCGTTGATTTCTGTTACTTTGGTTAAGTTCCTAACTGATTCCGTTAGTTTTGGACTAAACTGCATAACAGAGTTAACTTTTAGGGTCATTCTGTCATTCTGTCCTTTTCTGCCGCGGGCGCTTCCGGAACTGTTAACGGGCTGCGCGCGCGTCTCGCCCCAAAAGCGGGACTCACGCGCTTCTCACTTTGGCAGTAACGGATTGCACCTTATTTCTCTCATTTTCCTAGTTCACAAAATAACCTCTTTTTACATCCAAGTTCATCCCTCCTTTGTTCCAAAAACTCATAATCCCATTATTCTAGCCCTTTCATTAAAACAAAAATATTTCTTTTTATTAATATTTGATTTTCTCTTTATTATTTATTTATTATTTTTATTTATCTTATTTGTGATTGGTCAACTCCATCTCACATGGATTGACCAATCTCCCTCCAACCTTTCCCTCTCTTTTTTACCTATAAAAACCTCCTTCTTCTACCTTGAAAAGGGACCTTAATCTCACATTTTCACTACACCTACACTATATACAATTCTCTACACAAATTCTCCAACAAGAGTTTCTATACAACAAATTGTTCTACAACAATTTCATTACAACAACAACACTTTCAAGTCAAGGTTCCAAGTCCTCTTTCTCAAGGTACAACTCCATTTTCTTCTTTTGTTTTCTTCTTCTTGATGTATGCAATCCTCATTAATAAGACATGACCAACATGACTACTTCACATATTGAAGTTAGTTAAGGTTATCTCCCTACATTTTAATCTTAACTTTAATTCACCATGTTAATTTCTCTTCATCTCTTAATGTAATTCTTTAACATTACTTGTTACATGTAATCTTTATCATTAAATAAATAAAACAATTCTATTTTATTTCCCCTTTATTTCCCCATTTCTTCTCATCACAATTGTTAGCACATTTCTATTTAATCAATTGAAGGACATGTAAATATTAGAACACCAATAGTAGCAAGACCCGCGTAAGCGGGGCGGAGTTGGTGTTTAAGTACTTCCCACTCCGTCACCTAACCCCCGAACCCTTCTCTCCCGAATCTCTGATTTTGTACATAAATTAGGCTATTTCTAGGTTTTTCTTATGTTCCTTTAAAAACGCAAGTTTAACCCTCTAATAAGAACACCAAAATTTAAGAACGCAAGTTTAACCCTCTAATAAGTCCCCAGCAGAGTCGCCACTGTAGATACCCCGGGAAACCACAACTTGGCTAGAGCGGTGAATTATCCTAGGATGTCTAACTTGTTTTAGATTGTTTAGAGTCGCCACCTATGTTTTTAAAGGAACATAAGAAAAACCAAGAAATAACCTAATTTATGTACAAAACCAGAGATTCGGGAGAGAAGGGTTCGGGGGGTTAGGTGACGGAGTGGGAAGTACTTAAACACCAACTCCGCCCCGCTTACGCGGGTCTTGCTACTATTGGTGTTCTAATATTTACATGTCATTCAATTAATTAAATAGAAATGTGCTAACAATTGTGATGAGAAGAAAAGGGGAAATAAAGGAGAAATAAAATAGAATTGTTTTATTTATTTAATGATAAAGATTACATGTAACAAGTAATGTTAAAGAATTACATTAAGAGATGAAGAGAAATTAACATGGTGAATTAAAGTTAAGATTAAAATGTAGGGAGATAACCTTAACTAACTTCAATATGTGAAGTAGTCATGTTGGTCATGTCTTATTAATGAGGATTGCATACATCAAGAAGAAGAAAACAAAAGAAGAAAATGGAGTTGTACCTTGAGAAAGAGGACTTGGAACCTTGACTTGAAAGTGTTGTTGTTGTAATGAAATTGTTGTAGAACAATTTGTTGTATAGAAACTCTTGTTGGAGAATTTGTGTAGAGAATTGTGTATAGTGTAGGTGTAGTGAAAATGTGAGATTAAGGTCCAAAGAGTGTAAAAAGGGTCCCTTTCTAAGGTAGAAGATGATGGTTTTTATAGGTAAAAAAGAGAGGGAAATGTTGGAGGGAAATTGGTCAATCCATGTGAGATGGAATTGACCAATAAAAAATAAGATAAATAAAATAATAAATGAAAGAAATAAAAGAAAATCAAATAAAATAAAAATGAATTATTTTGTTTTAAAGAGATGGCTAGAATAATGGGATTGGAGGTTATAAAACTAGGGGGATGAATGTGGATGAGAAAAGAAGTCTTTTGTGATCAAGAAAGAGATGTTGCAAATAAGAAAAGGGAGGGAAATAAGGTGCAATCCGTTACTGCCAAAATGGGAAGCGCGCGAGTCCCGCTTTTGGGGCGAGACGCGCGCGCAGCCCGTTAACAGTTCCGGAAGCGCCCGCTGCAGAAAAGGACAGAATGACCCTAAAAGTTAACTCTGTTATGTAGTTTAGTCCAAAACTAACGGAATCAGTTAGGAACTTAACCGAAGTAACAGAAATTAACGAAAATGAGTTAAATAAAAATACTTTGTATGCAATCGGGGTGAGAGGTCCAAGGCGGGGTGTCTACAGAGCCCCTCGGCGACGTGGATTGCAAAGCAAAACGCGTCGACGAAAGTTAAAACACCCGCCGAGGACATCGACAAAGAAAAAGAAAGAAAAGAAAGCAAAGACTCGATGAAAGCAGTAATTTGAAATTGCTAGAGATAGGGGTGCGATCCCTGTGTGAGCGTCTTTTGTTGGTAGAGGGGGTGGCATGATCCGTTAGTAAACCTGCCGGCTGAATCCGTTAAGTGAGGCCGTTAGTGAACCCTTGAATGAGGCCGTTAGTGAACCTTCGAATGAGGCCGTTAGTGAACCTTTGAGGAGGTCGTTAGTGAACCTTCGAAGCCGTTGGTGAACCCTTGAATGAGGCCGTTAGTGAACCTTTGAATGAGGCCGTTAGTGAACCTTTGAGGAGGCCGTTAGTGAACCTTGAGGCCGTTAGTGAACCTTTGAAGAGGCCGTTAGTGAACCTTTGAGAAGGCCGTTAGTGAACCTTTGAAGAGGCCGTTAGTGAACCTTTGAGGAGGCCGTTAGTGAACCTTCGTTGACGAATCCATTAGTGAAATCTGTTGATGAGGCCGTTAGTGAACCTTCGAGGCCGTTAGTGAACCTTTGTTGACGAATCCGTTAGTCAAATCTGTTGATGAGGCCGTTAGTGAACCTTCGAATGAGGCCGTTAGTGAACCTTTGAGGAGGCCGTTAGTGAACCTTGAGGCCGTTAGTGAACCTTTGAAGAGGCCGTTAGTGAACCATTGAGAAGGCCGTTAGTGAACCTTTGAAGAGGCTGTTAGTGAACCTTTAAGGAGGCCGTTAGTGAACCTTCGTTGACGAATCCGTTAGTGAAATCCGTTGATGAGGCCGTTAGTGAACCTTTGAGGCCGTTAGTGAACCTTTGTTGTCGAATCCGTTAGTGAAATCCGTTGATGAGGCCGTTAGTGAACCTTTGTTGACGAATCCATTAGTGAAATCCGTTGATGAGGCCGTTAGTGAACCTTCGAGGCCGTTAGTGAACCTTTGTTGACGAATCCGTTAGTGAAATCCTTTGATGAGGCCGTTAGTGAACCTTTGTTGTCGAATCCGTTAGTGAAATCCGTTGATGAGGCCGTTAGTGAACCTTCGAGGCCGTTAGTGAACCTTTGTTGACGAATCCGTTAGTGAAATACGTTGATGAGGCCGTTAGTGAACCTTTGACGAATTGCTGCTTTGAAGCCTTGTGCTGTTTGGCGTTGCAGTTGACTTTTGCGGGGATGCGGGCATGGTTGACTGTGGACCATTTTCTGCTGGGGATGAAGTGCCTCGAGTTGCAGATGCTGTTTGACTTTGCGGTGGTACCTGTTATGTGCTTTGCAGGTATATGTGCTAGTGCAAGAAGATGCATGAAGTGTGAAATGAAGAGAGAAATTGTGCTCGTGGTGCAATGTGATTTGAAAGCAGTTTTGCATGAGAGAGAGATTTGCAAGAATGAAGAAATTGCTTTTGTGTGCTATGTGATTTTGAGGAAAGTATTAATGAATGATGTTCATACCTTCACTTACCATTGCCGCTTGAGTGGAGATGGATTTATGATGTCCGCGGAGGATGCTTTGATGGAGAATGTCCATTCTTTGGATGTTGATGAGAGAACGCTCTTGATGATGGGTTGGCGAGATGGTACTATGGATGATGGGTTGGTCGTGCCAAAGGCTGCCTACGTATCCCTTGAAGGGAATCAGACCAGCGTAGTTCAAGGATGTTGGAGAACTCTGGGGAAGAAGCTATGGAGCAAGGCAAAGTAAAGCACATACTTATACGCAAGTAAAGAAAAAGAAAAAAGAAAAAAGAAAAAGAGAAAATCTTTTTTTTTCTTTTTTTTTTAGAAGGAAAAGAATATGTACACATGCGAGAAAAGGATTTTTAGTTCGTGGATGAACCATTTTAGCCATTGTGTGTTTGTAAAGCCAACCCAAGATCAAGTCATGTTCAATCGAAGTCCGGATTGCCTTGTTGAATTATGTCGTTGTTGCCGTGGTGTCCAACGAAATTGATGTTTAGCCCCAAGAGATTTATCGTTTATGGGGCTTCAAAAGGACTATTGATGCCGAGATAAGGGGTTGCTGATTGTAAAGCTCCTAGAATGCCTTTGATGCCAAACTTTGAGTGGCTTGCATAGCCCCAAGATAAATCAGTTCTTGGCCCATTCAAATAAATCGCCTTTTGTTGTTGGCGTGAGCAAATCCCAAGAGTAGATTATTGATACCAAGCCTCGAGAGATTGCAAAGCCCCAAATGTCATGGACTTCTTGTTTGCGAGCTTCAAGACGGTGGAGTGTGAATACCTTTCGATGTAAAGCCCCAAATTATCTTGTGATCGGTTCGGCATTGAGAGCGGATGTACCGTTTGGTAGAATTTTTTATAGAGATCTCCCTCTTGCTCTTACTGGGGAGATGAATGGACTCATTGTGCTCGATACCCAAATGGCTGAGGGCTTATGTCAAAAGAAGCAGTAATATCTTGCGGTGCCATCGAAGTTGCGGAGGATAAGGTCTTGGTGTGATAAAGTCCCAAATGAGTATGCTTGCTTGACTCTTCTTGAGTTGAACTAATGACGGATCTTCGGATGCAACTAGTGCTGTGGCCCAACTTTATCTGAGCTGCACCTTGTGCTTTTGATCTTGGAGAAGGGGGTGCTGAATTGCAGAAACATTGGGATTGGCCGTGGCATTTCCCGCTATAACCCTGTTTTGATTAGAGTTTAGCATATTGAATCTTTTTCCTTTTCTCTAAGACTTCCTTCAAAATCTCGCTGTGAGTTCTAACAAAAATCATCAACTTCATTCATAACATCGGAGTCTTCATTTAAAACTAAGAGGCCTTTGACTTGAAGTGTTGAGAGACCCTTTGAAGCTTGATCCCTTCCATGGAGACTACTCCCAAATTACGTTGCTCGAGTATTGTTGCCCAAAAGACTGTCGGTCGCGAAGCCCCAATATTGCCCTTTGCTCGGATTACTGTAATGCCGTAGCCCAAAAGATTGTAGATTGCGAAGCCCCTTGAGACCTTCGGTGCCGAATTGAGGAAGCTTCCAATGTTGCACATGACTCAGTTGGGGATACTGCTGGGGAGTTAATTGCTCTTTGCCGAGGGAGCCTTTAAGACTTGACCGTAGCCCTTAGAGTGCCATCATAGATTGCGAGAAAGGTCCATCCTTGATTGGGGGAACGAGCACGGGCACACGCGACAAGAGGGCTTTTTGACATCCCTTTTGGGAGATTTTGAGGATAGTCTCACACATCTTTCTCGAACATAGCCTCTAGGGCGTATTAATTGTCAAGTAAAGCAAAAGAAGTCCTCGTCCTTGAGTCACATAGCCCTAGGGCGTCACCATTTGTTGAGCAAAGCAAGAGTGACTCATCCTCCTGCGAGGGAACAAACATGAGAGGACATGGCAAGAGCTACTCCATTTCTCGGGAGCCTTTTGGCGTACTTTAGAAGCACATACTTGAAGAAGCTTTGAAAACTGAGACACATGTTGTTGCTATTTGTTGCCCAAACCAATTGACTAGCTAGGGATTATTTGTGCAACCTCGTGCCCTTTTATGATGGGCTCGTTCTCGGATGGGTCTTGGCTACCACGGGCCTTCCTTTCATGAACCCAAAAATGCACATTGCTGGAGAATGATGCCAATAACCCAAAACAACCTTTGATGGTGCCATATCTTGTCGAGCCTTTTGCAATCCCAAAGTTGACTCGGTGGGGAATTGACTTGCTGAGGAGATCCAATGTAGAGCTCGTGCAGTTGTCTTCTTTAGAGGCCGGAGATCTCCATTTCTCTTTCCCTTCTCTCTCTCACTCTCTCATTTTTTTTATGACGCACCCTGTTTTTTGCCTAGACCGCCCTTTCGGGTTTTCAATCTAGCGGGCATCTCTTTTGCGTCTTCATTTTGACTCGATTAATGAGGGAGTGTGCATTGACTCTAGCTGAGGAGATAAGACATGTGATTTTGCGGTGGAGACCTTTTGTCACTAATGATGAGTGACATTGACTCGACTAGGGAAGTGTCCCTAGTATTGACATGTATTTTTTTTTTATTGAATTGAATGACTCACGAAGGCAAGTAAGTCATTAAGAGAGAAGAGAAAGAAAGCCCCAATTTGATTGCAAGAAATTGGGAGTATGCAGAAAGAATAGAAGCCCTAGACTCGACAAGGAACGTGAAAGCGATTCCAAATGTAAGAAAGTTATTCAATCTTTTTGGTGATTAATTCATTGGCAAATGAATCGTACAAAGATGTCTTGACAAGTTCAAGATGAAGGCCGATCACCATAACGCACTAGGGCTAAGCATATCTTCTTTCTTGCATGAGACCGGACCCGCAGGTTGCCTACGTTCCTCCAGTGTAGAGGCTCAGGTCACCGTAGTTCTTGTGAATTCTCCATTCTTCGGGATGGAATTGTTGCTTCGTCGTGTAGCTTCGTCCTCCTTTTGTGGATGGAATGATGTTAATCTTGATGTGAACTTCTTTGATTGAGGGGGATTTTTTTTTTTTTTTTTTTTGTGCTCTAACTTTTGCCTAGGTTGATTTGAAGAGTTCAACCTAGCGACCATTTTTTTTTTTTTAATCCCCCCTTTGAAACATTGCTTGATTTTTCTCCATGGTTGTTGCTTCACCTTTGATGTCTTGGCTTTGTCTTCGTCGTTGATGATGTTGCCTTCGTCACAATGTTTAGCCCCTAGGCGTTCAAGTGATGGCCTTCATTCCAAAACTCGTTTAGACATCTTTTCATCATTTTGCCAAGAATTAGATTGAACAACTTGGAAGAGTGTATGAGGACAAGAACGACTTTCAAAATTTCACATTAATTGGACAAAGAAAACTTAATGCACACTTAAGAGGACTTTGACTCTTTTTTTTTTTTTTTTTTTTTATTCCTATTACTAGGTAGAGAAAGAGAAACGGAGATTGTTGTTGTAGTCCCCATTGTCGTTGTAGTCTCCTTGTGGCATGATTTCTTGTAGAAGCTCCATTTTGAAACCAAATCATTCTTCTTTGATGAGTTCTTGCATGTTGGCACTCTCTAAAGGTTGCTCTTCACCCATAGTAAATTCGCCATTGTCGAACAAATCTTGGATGATGTTTCGGAGAAGGAAGCACCGTTCGGTAGTATGGCCACTATGCTTGTGGTAGCCGCACCATTCACCATGTGCATGATTCTTCGGTATCGTCTTCGGCTTGTACCCCTCCAAAGGCTTGACCTTTCCACTTGCCACCAAAGTTTCAAATGCTTCGGCTTGGGTTACTCCTAGGAGAGGAGTGAAAACTCGGTTGTTGGCGGTACCTTTGTAGCTTTTGAGGGACGGGCCACTTGAGCATGCTTTACCCTTAAACTTTGCCTTGTTGTTGGTGAGCTCTTGCAAACGGGCTTTGAGCTCGGCAACCTCTTCCTTGTGAATCTTCCTCTCGAGATCAAAACGGGCTTGCCAAAAATCGTCTTTTCGGCGGGCATCCTCGGAAAGTCTATCCATTTGTTCCCCCATGGCTCTTATTATGTTGAAGAGTCTTTCGTTGGACACGGAGAAGTACCCACCATTGTTGTTGTTGCCGTTGGAAGCCATTGGACCTATGGAGAGAACACGGTTGATCTTAGTTGGCCCCACAAATACATTTTGAATCAAATGATTTAACCCACGACCAAGAGAAAATACTCAAACCACATAAAGAAAATGACTCTCTTTTTTTTTTTTTTTTAATTTATTTACAAAAGTCGGAAGGACGTGGTCCTTTTTGGGGTTTCTAGAAAAAATAGTGGAATCGTCACACTAGTATATAGACCTTCTCGCGGTCCCATATACTCATCGGATTCCACCACGCTTGTGAATCCTATATGTGTCGGGATTAAACTAAATTAATGTAGTAAAGCATACATGCGGGGACGGATTTTTTTATTTTCGTCCATAATAACCACTTGGGGACGGAGTTTTATTTCGTCCATTGCAACAAGTTGGCATGTATGATTTGAAGACATTAGTTTAGGGAAATCTCGGCACATGAAAAACCGACTTGGTCACGGAGTGTTAGACCCTAGACTAGAATTGTGTGGCTTGTGCTCGGCTTGAATATGAGGTTTAAAGGTCACCCCCGGCATGTAGTCATGAACTACGCCACGGGCTGAGGTTTACCGCTTCGAAAGAGACAAGGTCGAGTGGAGCTTGAAACTTTCTAGGACGGGCCTCGACGGGTTTGGGGTTGGACTTGTGCGACTCGATAGTGAGCAGTTGATAAGAATATGTGCATGTAGTGTGAGGTCTAACATGTGACAAAACATTTTTTTTTTTCAAAAGAAATAAAAAAAACAAATAAGCACATAATTACAACTTTCGAATCACCCGTGTGACCGATAAAAATAAACAGAAAGTAAAAAACTGCTTTGTGCAGGCCCGGTGCCCAGACACTGTCAAAACCACTCTGTTCTGTGCACTGTTTTGTTTCTGGAAAATGCCCAGAAGCGCGCGCATTTGGATGCCTACTCGGGAGGCGCGCGCGTTAGACAAAGAGGGGCAGAGGCGCCCGCATCTGGGTAACAACCTGTAAATCAGCGGGTTCAAGGGATTGCCTTGACCCTAAATAAAAATGCTTCCCCCTGCAGAATTTGTTAGCACAGAAACATGGAATGGAAGGACAAGAAGGAAGACGGGCGATTCTGGTAATTGGGGTCCGACTCGCGCGCTTTAGGCCAAGGAGGCCAGAGGCGCGCGCTTCCCACCCTTTTTACCAGAATGCCCAGAAAACAGTAATAAGAACACCAAAAGTTAAGAACGCAAGTTTAACCCTCTAATAAGTCCCCAGCAGAGTCGCCACTGTAGATACCCCGGGAAACCACAACTTGGCTAGAGCGGTGAATTATCCTAGGATGTCTAACTTGTTTTAGATTGTTTAGAGTCGCCACCTATGTTTTTAAAGGAACATAAGAAAAACCTAGAAATAGCCTAATTTATGTAAAAAACCAGAGATTCGGGAGAGAAGGGTTGGGGGTTAGGTGACGGAGTGGGAAGTACTTAAACACCCACTCCGCCCCGCTTACGCGGGTCTTGCTACTATTGGTGTTCTAATATTTACATGTCTTTCAATTAATTAAATAGAAATGTGCTAACAATTGTGATGAGAAGAAAAGGGGAAATAAAGGAGAAATAAAATAGAATTGTTTTATTTATTTAATGATAAAGATTACATGTAACAAGAAATGTTAAAGAATTACATTAAGAGATGAAGAGAAATTAACATGGTGAATTAAAGTTAAGATTAAAATGTAGGGAGATAACCTTAACTAACTTCAATATGTGAAGTAGTCATGTTGGTCATGTCCTATTAATGGGGATTGCATACATCAAGAAGAAGAAAACAAAGGAAGAAAATGGAGTTGTACCTTGAGAAAGAGGACTTGGAACCTTGACTTGAAAGTGTTGTTGTTGTAATGAAATTGTTGTAGAGCAATTTGTTGTATAGAAACTCTTGTTGGAGAATTTGTGTAGAGAATTGTGTATAGTGTAGGTGTAGTGAAAATGTGAGATTAAGGTCCAAAGAGTGTAAAAAGGGTCCCTTTCTAAGGTAGAAGATGATGGTTTTTATAGGTAAAAAAGAGAGGGAAATGTTGGAGGGAAATTGGTCAATCCATGTGAGATGGAATTGACCAATAGAAAATAAGATAAATAAAATAATAAATGAAAGAAATAAAAGAAAATCAAATAAAATAAAAATGAATTATTTTGTTTTAAAGAGATGGCTAGAATAATGGGATTGGAGGTTATAAAACTAGGGGGGATGAATGTGGATGAGAAAAGAAGTCTTTTGTGATCAAGAAAGAGATGTTGCAAATAAGAAAAGGGAGGGAAATAAGGTGCAATCCGTTACTGCCAAAATGGGAAGCGCGCGAGTCCCGCTTTTGGGGCGAGACGCGCGCGCAGCCCGTTAACAGTTCCGGAAGCGCCCGCGGTAGAAAATGACAGAATGACCCTAAAAGTTAACTCTGTTATGCAGTTTAGTCCAAAACTAACGGAATCAGTTAGGAACTTAACCGAAGTAACAGAAATTAACGAAAATGAGTTAAATAAAAATACTTTGTATGCAACCGGGGTGAGAGGTCCAAGGCGGGGTGTCTACAGTGTTTAGTGAGCTTAATCACTTTTAATTCACCCTCTTGGCAAGGAAACTTTGCGCTCATCATGCTAGTCATCATGTTGCTAGGAGGACATTCCAAGTTGCCCTTTTGCACGCAGTCCCACAAAATGTCTTTCCATCCTTCCCCAACTTCAATCAGAGGGGTGTTGAATTCCCAAAGAGTTATCGTTGTTGGCTCCCCGAATTCGATCATGTTCACTCTGCTTTGCCCAAATTCGATCATGTTGACCATTCCGTTGTTCGGGAACGGGTTATTGACCACGTTTGGCCCCTTGGGGTGTTCGAGTTTCCCTTTAGCAATCAAGTCCAAGATAATGCGTTTCACTATGGAGCAATCATCGGTATTGTGCCCATGGTAGTTGTGAAAAGCACACCATTTGTTCTCATCTGCGAACCTTTCCAGATTTTTGGGTTGAAAGTTGATCAAAGGTCTCGTGAGGCCTTGCTTCACTAATCCCTCAAAGACTTTGCTATTGGGCATTCCAAAATCCTCAAACCTCACATACGGGTGTTTTTCAGAGTTACCCAGCTTTGGTGAGACCTGCTTTGGACCTTCCCCTTGGATGTTGTTGATGACCCCCGAGACTTCTTTCCCTTTACCCGTGGTGGGAGGTCGGTACCGGTAAGAATTGCTATTGCCCTGGGTGGAGGATTGCTCACTGAGAGCCTTCTCAAACTTCGACCCTGCGGTTACCATGGCCCGGAGATTGGGATAAAAGTGATGGCTGATCAGAGCACGCAGCTGCGGTTTTAAGCATGATTGGAAGATGTCCAATTGTTCATCCTCGGTGGGCGGGTTAGAGATTTCCCCAAGTTTACAGTTCCAACGCTTGTAGAACTCACCGATCGGCTCATCGCCCTTTTGCAAAGTGATTTGCAAGTCGGTGCGGTTGGTTTCCCATTCCAGGTTGGATCGGTACTTGGTGAGGAATGCTTCCTGAATGCGATCCCAACTTACTCGTGATTCATCCTTGAGGTTGAAAAACCACTTAAGAGCGTTTCCTCTCAGGGATAATTGGAAGTGATCACCCATTTGCTGTACAGTGCAACCTTTCGCCCTCATTGCTAAAGTGTAGGCGTTGAGGTGGGTTTGTGGGCAAGCAGTCCCATCAAACTTTTCTATTTCTGGCATTTTGAACTTATACGGAAGAGGCACAATCTTATCGGGATCAGTAATTCCCGATGGGGTTTCCTTTCATTCAAAGTCTCAAACTTTTCCTCCATCTGTTTCGACTTCTCGATCAGCCACCCCATTTGAGGGTTCACTTGTGGGCTAGAATTGATGGATCCCATGGTCCAGGTTGTTACCGGCATCACCGTTGGAGGCACAGTGGTGGATGGTATATTCTGAGGAAGACTTTGAGGTGGCGCATGGGTGTAAACGTACCCATACCCTTGGTCATTCGCCGGGATATATGGCGGGGGCGCCTCAGAGGTTCGGGCTACCGGGTAGTGAAATGGGAATGCCGCCCCTTGTGATGCAATCGGCAGGGTTGGTGGTGGTAATCCGGCAGTGGCCGGGGCTGAAAGGGCTTGACCCATCGGGATCGGGCCATATGGGTTGAACCCGGGAGGATATGAGGATGAGCCTCCCGGAAAGGTGAAGGGATCTTGGGTGGCTTGCACATTTGACTGAGTGGCGGTTTGATATGCGGGACGTGAGGTCGCCACATTGGGGTAGATTTGAGGTGGGGGAACCCTATTGTAACCGCGAGGTGGTATGTTCTCAATTTCATCTTCGTCCGTGATTTCTACGAATCCCCCATCATTTTCAAACATCACGGCCACTCCCCTCTACCTCATGGCCTCCACAACCCGTCTCTGTGTATCCTCTTGCTGTTTCCTAGTGATTTCTTCCCGGGCCCTGGAGGCTTCAAAAGCTTGTATCAACTCTTCCTTAGTAAGCCCATTCGGATCAACCGTATTGTCACCCCCACTACTACTCCCTGCCGAACTAGTCATTCGGAGTAGCATAAGTGAAATCGCTGATGAGCTGTCGGACTCGGCACTGAGCAGACGTTGACCCGGAACTCTGACCCACTTCTTACGAGCTGCGAGGGAGAGGAAGGTTCGGTTTAGGCTCGGGTTTCATCTTGGGAAAAGTTTTAGGGCTCATGCAACATGCCAACTTAATTATTGATTATTTCATTCATGTTTACTTAAAACAAGCTTTATTCCTAATTGGTTGGAAAAGATTTCTCTTCTTTTTCGCAACTATTCTAAGTCCTGGATCAGTGGAGGCCATCACTACGTCTATAGACCCCTCATTTTTCACCTGTATTGCACACTCCCAAGGACGGACTATCCCGGGCAAGGGTCCTATAGGGCAAGCGGCTTCCATCGACCGAAAGAAATGATCCTATGGTCTAGTGCGTCGCAAGGTTCCCGATGTACGGGTCATCCTAATCATGATTAAGCCCCAGTCGGGATTGAGACTGTTCCGAAGGCTGCACCGATATTCCGACATGACCCCATTTTGAATGAAGTGTCTCAATCCTCGACCATGAGCTTAAGGATGATTAACATGACTCGTTAATTAGGGCTTAACGACACGGTGTTACCCTATCTTTAGCACATGACCTTTGTTAATTGTGGTCGTCATTAACACACGGGTTAAAGGCGGGTTAGGCCACGCTTGCATTACATCATGGAGTCATAACCCGGGCATTAACTTGGCCACAATTGACTTTGGACGCGTGCTTAAAGACAATGGCAACGTGAACTAGACCAAAAACCAACCAAAGTCACGATATTTGTGTGTCACGGACATGTGTGGTTGACTCGGCTCGGAAGGGAAGGTGGAATGAACCCGTGCGCGCTCAAAGGGAACAAGAGCGCCAATCGAGCTGCATCTGGCATCCATCCCGGGTTTAAAGGGTATTTGGAACGTGCAAGGTCAAGTGCGCATTGTGTGAAGGAAATTCTATATTCCCTTTTTGAGTCAAAATAGAGATTTTTATTTTGCTTTTCAACATGATGAGCATGGCATAAGCAAGATATGAACAAGTATGAACAAGCATGGAGTAAACAATTTATACACAATAAGTCAAAGAATACAAACAAAGACCAAAACTTGTATATGTACCAAGTCGTGCACAACCAAGGATTTTGAATCAAACATTTTTCAAAAGAACAATTTTCTCATTGAAACCATTTGTACAAAGCAAGTTGTGCACAACAAGAAGAGTCAAGAAATTTTTACAAAAAGGGGTTATGCACAATGAGATTTTGGAAACCATTTTTATTGATAAAAGATCATGCATAACCAAGTTTTGGCCAAAAGAATAAAGGTAATGTGCACAAGTAAGGCTGTAAATTTGGAACCTGGACAAGAAGAAGCAGAAGGGTATTCAGAATGTTGCTGCCCTGCACAAAATTGTTAATTTGCAACATTCTGACCCTTTTACCAAACTAGCCGTACGGCTAGAACCATGGGGTTGAGATTTTTCTCAGTTTCTGCAACTTCTGATCATCATACTCCAATTTATTGCATTTCCAGAACATATGTACTCAAAACAGTTCAAATAGAAACAGCAAACACACACAAATATGCACAAAGTCAACTAACGGAAACGGGAGTTTGACCCACAAAAAGTGCCTTCAAAGCTTCTAAAGAGAAGTTTCCAAGCACTTTATCTCCCCAGCGGAGTCGCAACTGTAAGGATCCCGTCCCCCCTGGAAAGAACAAAGAAAGGATTTCGTTTGTTTTAAGTTGTTTTAGGGAAAGAATGCCAGACGCGGTTATCTCACAAAAACTTAACGGAGTCGCCACTTTTGTTAATTATTTAACCCAACAAAAGAAAAGGTTAGAGATTCTATTAGTTCGGAGGTCAGGTTACACCTTGGGAAGAGTTTTACGTCACCCAAGTCACCTCGGATGAGTCCGAGTCTCCCTAATGTAGGTTAACAAAAGTGCATGTGTGTGTGTGTATTTAACAGAAAAGATTCTGTTTTAACTTTTATTCAAAAATTTAACTGAAAAGGGACCTTTTATTAAGAAAACAGGGATCAGAGGACAAAATGGACATTTTGCCCTCTGAGCCCAGAGTAGCCGTACGGCTAGAGTATGCTCTTCCTGGAATTTTTACAGTTTGTCCAACAACAGTCCACTTCCAGACAGAAGCAGAGCATTCTGCTGAAACTGGACTAAACTGTTCTGATTTCCAGTTTATGATTAACAACAAAAACTTAGAAAAGATCATTCCTATGCACTTAGATCATCAAAAGAGCCCCAAAAACAAAGACTTGGGTGTGATCAAAGGCAATCATTGGAGAAATTTATGGAAAGTTGATGAACATGGCTTTTGAACCAAAATGACCATTTGATTATTAAAGATGGAAACTTTATCATCAAGATGGCATTTTTACACATTATTAACCTTTTAGGGACCAAATTATTGCATAAAGATTCAATCTTTATGACCCAAAATGGGCTTTCAAAGCTAAGTCAAAAGAGGAAGTGATAAACACTAAGGTTTTATCATCCCACATGATTATCATGGCCAAATCAAAACAAAATTAACATAAAGATTTGAGCTTTCACCACAAGAGTGGATCCTTAAGCCAAAGGCAACCTTGGGGCAACATTATTTGACATAAAGGCTTGGTCTTTGTGATCCCAAAGGGGGTTTGAAGCTAGATAAATTTTGGATGATAAAGATTGAAACTTTATCATCCAAATGATCATCCTTGGTTCCAATGAACAACATAATCAACCAAAACATGATCCTTTTCCATTAAAATAGATTAGCAAACAAGAAATATCAACAAACCATGATCATCTTTAGGTTAGAACCACTTTCATACAAAGTGTGAAGGGACCTTGAATCATTCATGGTTTGGACCATATGTATACATAATAGTGATATATATATAGCTTGGAATGCCAAGGCTTGTAATACATATATATATTGCTTGATATGGACAAGACTTGCAAGAAATATAAATTGCTTGAGATGGACAAGACTTGCAAGAAATATAAGGGTTGAACAAATAAACATGAACAAACAAGGAGGTGAAATGAAGAGAAGGATGGGGGAGAAGGTGGCTTTACCTATGTTTGGTTAGGCCAATCTTCCTCTCTCTTTTCACTCTAAATACTCTTCTGGAGTAATTTTAGCAGAGTAACACTAGCAATAATCATTTTTCCTCCCTGGAATGATCAGCAAAGGGTTCAATTTATAGGGGCTGATAGTGCCCAAAGTAGCCGTACGGCTCATGTTGGCGACCTTCTGGATTTTTCTATCTTTTAATTCCAGAACAGTCCCTGTGTCCATATTTTGTCTTAGTGAGCTCTTGGCCTATCAGTTTATCCCTGAATTGTGCCTAAAATTCCTCTAAGTTGGTCAAGTTCAGATTGGGGTACTTACAATGCCTCCTCCAAAGACACATAAAGAAATCAAATGTTTTATGGGCAGACTCCAGTATATCGGTAGGTTCGTGCACTAACTGATGTAATTGGTTGCAGCGGAATTAAAATAAAAGTAATCGGATAACAATTAACCGAATCAACGAATTAATTGACCTAATTCGAATCCACGAATTAGGGTTTGGCAAGAACAACAACACTAATGATGAAGTTCTTGAAGAACGAAGGAATCCACCTTCAACAAACCAATTAAGGTTCAAGGGATTAAACCCACAAAGATGCAAGAAGTAAACTTTAATAAAATATCAAAATCACAATGTGTTCAATACAATGAAAGAAAAGAGTATTTAAAGGCTAGACATAATAAAACCCCTAATTTAAAAGGACTCATAAAACAATACCAAAAATACCCAAATAATAAACCAAAAAGGAGTTCTGCAATTAATTAATATTCTGGCCGACTTGCCGAGCACAGCCGTGCCCTAAATCTGGCACGGTCGTGCCATTGTTGTCGAGACTTCCCTTCCCTTGCGTTAAATCATTCACGGCCGAGTGTTGACATCTGCACGGCCGAGCAAAGCTGGATCTGGCCGGGTACTTTCTCAGGTCCGGGCGGATCTCCTCTCTTGGGCGTCATCTTCTTCTTGCTTCGAGATACATCATACACCCCTTCTTTAAAACGATTCGTCCCCGAATCATGTACCATAAAAGAACATCCCTTGATCAAATTCTTAGGCAATGAATCTGAAACAAAATGTTTAAAAATACAAAGAGAACTAATATGTTTTTCATTGTTTTTGCACCCACGACCCTCCTTGTCTTTTAATGGATACAAAACAAACCGACTCCCATGTTTAACCAAACGGATCACATTAGTACGCCCACAATGCATGGAACGAACATCAAAATGCCACGGCCTACCAAGAAAAATCTGACAAGCGCTCATATCCACAACATCACATGTAATCACATCCTTATATATGCCAATTGAAAAGGGAATGATACATTGTTGTGTTACCTTCAAAGAACCCGTATCGTTGATCCACCCAAAAACATAAGGAGATGGATGGTCACGTACCTCATGCTTGAGTGTATTTGCCAACCCTCGTGCCACCAAGTTCTTACTGCTGCCACTGTCAATAATAATGCGCACCGCCTGATCATTGACCTGACCCTTGGTACGAAAGATATTATGTCGTGCAGGATTAACCGTCACTGGGGGAGTAGGTAACTTACGAACCATACCCCCGTGATGCTCGTCTTCGTCATCCGTTTCCTCATTCGGATCATAAACAACCTCCTCGCAATCACCATCATCATCATCATCATCCCGAGTCACCATATTGATATTCTTGCGAAGAGGACAACCACTAGAAATATGTCCTATCTGCCCACATTTAAAACACTTGGTGCCATAGTTCTTGGCATAAGGATTGTCTTTCGGTTGACCACCAGTAGCAAGAGTAACTGTCTTTTTCACCAGAACATAAGGAGTTACCTGTTTTGCGGTAACAGACTTAGAACCCATACCATGTGCCGTCCCCTTAGCCATAACTGCAGTACTAACAGAGGAACTAGCAACTGAGCTCCCAGAAACCGCAAGCTGACGCTCAACTGTCGAAACCCGATCAATGGCCTCATCCAAAAAGTGAGCCTGTGTCAACTCAACCTGTTTTTTAATATAAATTTGAAGCCCATCAATATATCTAGCAGTTAATTGACTATCCGATTCATTCAAATCGTTACGGGCAGGCCAAGAATGAAACTCATGTGTATAGTCACGAACAAATTTATTACCCTGACGACAGTCCAAAAATTTGCGATACATTTGTTGTTCAACATTAGTGGGTAAAAATCGTTGTCTAAGGTCTTGTTTCATCAAAGGTCACTCAGTAATCATGGGTCTATTATTACGAATATTTTGAAGGCGTAACTTCCTCCACCAAGCAGATGCACCACTCCTCAATTTATAATCAACATAGGTCACTTGTCGTTTCGCAGGGATATTCATCAAAGCAAAATATTTTTCAACCTCTTCAAGCCAATCAGTAAATTCAACCATATCCAATTCACCCGAAAAAAATGGCAAATCAGCTTTAATTTTTGGGTTGTGCTCATAATTAAAATTACCTCCTCCACCCAAGTTATGCTGATGTCTGCCGGCTGGTTTACCATGACAGTTGGGAGCATCAAGATCGACACGCTCATCCCGGTGTTCTGCTCGTTGCCCAATATTTCCAATACCCACTTGTAAAGCGCACAAAGCCTCTGCCAACATTCTGTCCCGTTCAGCCTGTGCTGCTTCGCACCGCTCCTCGCGCGCTGCCCTTGTAGCTTCGCATTGTTCTTCGCGTGTTGTCTGTTCGGCCTCGCGTTGTTCCTCGCGTTCAACACGATCTGCCTCGCGTTGCTCCAAAGCCTGTTGGAATCGATCTAGCACCGCCGTCAATTCCCCAATATTGTCCCGATCGTTGTTGTCGATTCCCTGAGTATTGGTCATCTTCTTCCTTGGATCGACCTTTTTCTGATACCAACTGATGTAATAGGTTCCAGCAAAATTAAAATAAAAGTAACCGGATAACCATTAATTGAATCAACGAATTAATTGACCCAATTCAAATCCACAAATTAGGGTTTGGCAAGAACAACAACACTAATGACGAAGTTCTTGAAGAACGAAGGAATCCACCTTCAACAAATCAATTAAGGTTTAAGGGATTAAACCCACAAAGATGCAAGAAGAAAACTTTAATAATATATCAAAATCACAATGTGTTCAATACAATGAAACAAAAGAGTATTTAAAGGCTAGACATAATAAAAACCCTAATCTAAAAAGGACTCATAAAACAATACCAAAAATACCCAAATAATAAACCAAAAAGGAGTTCTGCAAGTAATTAATATTCTGGCCGACTTGCCGAGCATGGCCGTGCCCTAAATCTATCACAGTCGTGCCATTGTTGTCGAGGCTGCCCTTCCTTTGCGTTAAATCATGCACGGCCGAGTCTTGACATCTGCACGGCCGAGCAAAGCTGGATCCGGCCGGGTGCTTTCTCAGGTTCGGGCGGATCTCCTCTCTTGGGCGTCGTCTTCTTCTTGCTTCGAGATACATCATATTCCATGTGTGAGCCAATATTTAAGTTACTCAAGAAGAATGTGGCTCTAGAGTTGACCGACGCATGCCAAGAAGCCTTCGACCAAGTGAAGCATTACTTGACATGCCCTCCAGTTCTGGTTCCACCACACAAAGAGAAGCCTCTCTTGCTCTACCTCATAGTGAATGATGAAGCCCTAGGGGCTATGCTAGCACAAGAGCAACGAGACTCCACAAAGGAGAATGCCATTTACTTTGTCAGTCGCCGATTTCAAGGAGGCGAAAAGAACTACTCCACCTTGGAGAAGTCATGTGCAGTATTGGTTTGGGTAACTCAAAAGCTCAAACACTAAATGGAAGCCTTTACGATCAGCTAGTAGCAAAAGTGGACCCGCTCCGCTACATCTTCGAGAAGTCTTTCGTGTCAACAAGGATAGCCAAGTGGTACTTCATGCAAGCCGACTATGATATCACTTACGTCACACTCAAATTCATCAGGGGGAAAGTGTTCAGTGATCAGCTCGATGAATTTTTGTGTGACGAAGTGAAGGGGGAAGAATTACAATTTCTCGTCGAGGACTTGATTTACACTACAACCGAGGAAAATAAGTGGCAACTTTTTTCGATGGTGTAGCCAATAAGCACGGTTATAGGATAGGAATGTTGCTTGTTGATCCAAAGGACATCTACACTCCGATTGCAATCCGTCTTGAATTCGAAGCCACCAACAATATTGCTGAGTATGAGGCATGTATAGTGGGGCTAGAAGCAGCCCTAGAAAGAAATGTCACAGATCTGGAAGTATTCAATGATTCTCTGCTCCTTATCAATCAGAGATCTGGCAAATGGAAAATCTAAGACTCGACTCCCCAACAGTATGGTAGACACCTCGAGGAGTTAGTTGAACAGTTTCAAGACGTCAAGTTCAATTATTTGCCAAGGGATAAGAACCGCTTTGCTGATGCTTTGGCTACTGTAGCCTCACTGGTCGAAATGCCCAAACGAAAAATGGTGAAACCCTTCAAAATTACGAGAAGGACCAGTCAGGATTATTGCATGAACATTTAGATCAATGAAGTCCAAACAAAACCCCCCGTGGTACACGGACATCATAAACTTCCTCAAGGACGGCACTTTCCCTGAAGACAGCAATAAGAAAGCTCAAGTGGCATTACAAAAGTTCGACGCGAGATACGTGCTAATTGGGAACCGAGTCTACAAGAGACATCACGAAGGGATCAATCTTTTGTGTGCAAAAAAGACCGAGGCTCAAGAGATAATGCACGAAATCCATGAAGGCGAGTGTCGACCCCACATGAATGGGATCATGTTAGCCAAGAAGATACTTCGTGTTGGCTATTATTGGACCACCATGGAAAGATATTGCATCGAGAAAGTCAAGAGGTGCGCCAAGTGCCAATTCCATGCCAATTTGAAACATGCTCCACCTTCGCAACTGTACAACATGACTACATCGTGGCCGTTCTCTTGCTGGGGTATAGATATCATCGGCAAAGTCCATCCTACGAGAAGTAACGGACAATCATTCATTCTAGTGGCTGTGGATTATTTCACAAAGTGGGTCGAAGCACAAGCTTACCGAGTTCTCAACGCCAAGAAGGTGGCCGAATTCGTAAAGAACAACATCATGTGCCGATAAGGTATTCCTCATGAGATCATCTCCGACAATGGTTCACACTTTGAGAAGGAAATGGATGCACTTTTGGTCGATTACAAAATTACCAAGCACTTTTGGTCGACCTCAAGCTAATGGAGCGGTCAAAGCAGCAAACAAGACAATTGAGATCATCATACGGAAAATGACCTCCACAGGAAGAGATTGGCCCGAGAAGTTGCCTCTAAAAATTGTGGGGCTACCGAACATCAATCCGATCAGTAATGGGAGAGACCCCGTACACATTGGTTTATGGTTCTGAAGCCATACTCCAAGTCGAACTCGAAGTTCCTTCTTTACGGGTCTTGCTCGAAAATCAAGTCAACAAGGTTGATTGGATGCAAAGTCGGTATGAACAACTAGCCCTACTCGACGATAAGAGGCTAAGAGAATTTGAACGCACAAGGGCCTATCAACAAAGAACGGCAAGGGCTTTCAACAAAAAGGTGAAGCCCCGAGACATCAAAATATAAGACTTGGTCTTAAGACAGCATCCTCCCAATGCCATGAATCCCCTTGGGAAATGAGGACCCCAATGGATCGGTCCGTATGTGGTCAAAAAGATATTAAGCGGCGGTGCAGTCTAACTCGTAGACTTGGATGGCGATCAATTGCTAAAGGAGGTCATCCTCGACAAGCTCAAGAACTTTTACGCTTAACAAATAAGGACTATAAAAAAAGGCTCGCTAGGTTGAAAACCCGCAAGGGCGGCCTAGGCAAAAATTAGAGCAAGTGCAAAAAAAGAAGCCCGCTGATTGAAAACCAGAAAGGGAGGTCTAGGAAAAAAATAGGGTACACAAAAAAAATGGTCTTCATTTGTTTGAACTACGGAGACCTGAGCTTCCATACTGGAAGAACGTAGGCAACCTTCGGGTGCGGTCTAAAAAAATCATTTTTACCCAACCATTTCATAAACAAGATGCAATTTTATTCAATTCTTGAATCATTTTTTACCATTACAACGGATAGTGTTGAGCAATATAACATTAAAATCCTAACAAGTGGTCTATTAATTGCAATCTTGGGATACTAAGAAAAGTCTAATCTTTCTTCGGTTTGGGAACCCATTGCTTTCGACTAGGGCCCTTGACCTTCTTGGATGGGGGCGGAGCACTCCCATAACCACCAAGGCGAGAAAAGACGCTAGGACGGGATGAAGCTTCATCAACAACCTTCCCCTTACCCTTATCAAAAGAAGCCTTAGCAGGGGCTTTAGATGGGCGCTTCCACACATAAGGAGAATTTCCTTTGCCTTTGCCCTTCTTCTTCTTGGGCAAATAGCGTGTTCTAGGGGCTTCAACATGAACCACCAGCTTCAAAGGTTCAACGAAAACTTCATTCGGTCTTCTCAAGCGGTCAAAGACACTAGGGCGTGCCTTCACAATGGGGACAGGATTTAATTGTTCGCCTTCGGGTACGGACACTTTCACGTCAAAGGAAATGTCATGGAGGCCATTCTTGACAAGAATTTGGAGCTTAAGATAAGGATATGTTGCAGAATATTGCTGTGTGAACAAACTGGTCGAAATGGGTTCAAATTTATAATTGTTGGAGAATCCAATTCAGAAAAGAAAGGGGCTGTAAATCAGTAGCCCAGACGCGGGCGCCTCCGCCCTCGGTGTCGAGATACTCGCGCATCCCATGCGCAAATCCAACCGCACGCACCTTTGACAGACGGACATAACAGAACAGACCCTTGTCAGTTCAGCAACAGCCAGGCACCTCAACGCCTTCAACCTACAACAAGTTCAGAATCCACATCAACAAAGCGACATTCAACAGCGACAACAAGAACACTTTGGGCACATATTAATTTGGTCCGCCCCTAAGGCATGTCTAAATTGAAACAAGATAGAAACTCCCCTGAACTTAAAGTAGGGTGTGTCTTTCTTTTCAGTCAAGGTCAATCTCAAAATTTCCTCTCAAAAGGAAAACAAAATTTTTGGTCCGCGGTAAACTGTGCCCGCACCCCATAAAAGTCATGAAGCCAACATCAAGTGCGGCTCCGAACAGCATACATCAAATACAGCTCCAAACAACAATTTGGTCCATGGTGAACCACTAAAATCACCACCTCTTAAGCAACATAATGGGTTCGATCAACAGACTCCCACTCAATTCCAGTCCGCTCAATGGAATTTAAACAGGCAAGCGGATTCTGTAAACGGATTCAGCCAGTCCGCTCAATGGACTTTAAACAGGCAAACAGATTCTCTAAACGGATTTAGCTAGTCCGCTCAACGAACTTTAAACCGACGAACGGATTCTCTAAACGGATTCAGCCAGTCTGCTCAACGGACTTTAAATAGGCAAACGGATTCTCTAAACGAATTCAGCCAGTCCGCTCAACGGACTTTAAACAGGCAAACAGATTCTCTAAACGGATTCAGCTAGTCCACTCAATGAACTTTAAACCGGCAAATGGATTCTCTAAACGGATTCAGCCAGTCTGCTCAACGGACTTCAAACAGGCAAACGGATTCAGCCAGTCCGCTCAACGGACTTTAAATAGGCAAACAGATTCTCTAAACGGATTCAGCCAGTCCGCTCAACGAACTTTAAAACGGCAAACGGATTCTCTAAACGGATTCAGCCAGTCCGCTCAACGGACTTTAAACAGGCAAGCAGATTCTCTAAATGGATTCAGCCAGTCCGCTCAACGGACTTTAAACCGACGAATGGATCCCCTAAACGGATTTAGCCAGTCCGCTCAACGGACTTTAAATCAGCAAAACGGAACTCGTTAAAAGGTTTTCAGCCTCAATTCACTCAAACAGGCAAAACGGCTCCTCTGAACGGTTCCAGCCTCAGTCTGCTCACCAGACTCTAAACCTTGGCTACGGTGGGCCATCTCATAACACCGTACCTCTTCTATCAGCAAAAGCCACTCATACAGGGAGTGCACCTCTATCCTTCATAATTCCAAATTCTTGTTTTCATCGAGTCTTTGCCTTTTCTTGGTGACGTCCTCGGCGGATGTCTTTCTTTTGTCGGCGCATTTTGCTTCGCAATCCAGGCCGCCAAGGGGCTCTGTAGACACCCCACCTTGGACCGCTCACCCCGATTTCACATTTGATTTTGTGTTTCTTCCTATTTTAAGTGTTTTCGTTAGTTTCTGTTACTTTCGTTAAGTTTCTGACTGATTCTGTTAAATTTAGGGACTAAACTGAATAACAGTGCTGACTTTCTAGTCCATTCTGTCAAAAAATCCTTTTCAAAGTCACGCGCCTCCGCCTCTATTGGCAAGACGAGCGTGCATCCCGCCCTCAAGGCAGGAGGCGCGCGCATCTGGCCGTCAGTTACAGATTCTGTCCAAGAATCCCTCACTTGCTCATTTTACATGATTTTACCCGGGAAATTTATTTTTGTGACTTCGTTTTGGCACCAAAAACATTGTTTTACACTTATATAAACCCCTCTAATTCACCATTGAAGAGGAGGAGGATTTTAGGAGGACTTTTTGAGATAACAAAACTATACTAAAACTTTAAGGTATTTTGAGTACTTTCTCCAAAAAAGCTCTTGAAGACTCTTGAAGTTTAGGTAATCTTCATCTCTCTTATTCTCTTTATTTCTCTTATCTTCATCTCTTCTCTCACTTTCTTAATCAAGTGTGCAATCACCCAAAACATTTTGGAACATAACACCAAAGATCACTTCACTACATTGAAGTTGGTTAAGGAGTTATCTCCCCACATTCAAACCCCCTTTTTTAAACCCCTTTTATCATCATCAAAGAATAGGAAGAACATTTTTTATGTAGACTACGAACAAGCAAGACCAACATTAGTTGGGCGAGATGGGTGTTTAAGTACTTCCCATCTCGTAACCTAACCCCCGAACCTCATGACAAGAATCTCTGATTTTTGTATCAAAACATAGGCTTAATATTTGGTTTTTCTTATGTTCCATTAAAAACATAGGTGGCAACTCTAAACAATTAAAACCAAAATAGACATCCTAGGATAACCCACCACTCTAGCCAAGTTGTGACCCTTCCCGGGGTATCTACACGCGCGCCTCCCGCATAGGCATCCCAATGCGCACGCTTCTGGGCCAATTTCCAGAAACAGAACAGTGCATATAACAGAATAATTGACAATGTGTGGGCACCGGGCCTACAAAAAACAATTTTTATTTTCTGTTTATTTTTATCGGTCACACGGGTGATTCAAATGTTGTAAATATGTGCTTATTTTCTTTTCTTTTGTTTAAAAAAAATCTTGTCACTTTGTTGGACCTCACACTACGTGCACAAATTATTATCAATTGCTCACTATCGAGTCGCACAAGTTCATAACCCCAAACCCGTCGAGGCCCGTCCTAGGAAGTTTCAAGCTCCACCCGACCTTGACTCTTCCGAAGTGTAAACCTCAGTCCGTGGCGTAGTTCACGACAACATACTGGGGGTGACCTTTAAGCCTCTCTTTAACCGAGCACAAGCCAACACATTCTAGTTAGGGTCTAACACTCCGTTACCAAGTCGGTTTTCATATGCCGAGATTTCCCTAAACTAATATTTTCAAATCATACATGTCGTTTCCAAAAGAAACAAGTGGTTATTATTGACAAAATAAAATCCGTCCCCGCATGTATGCTTTACTACATTAATTTAGTTTAATCCCGTCATGTGTAGGATTCACAAGCTTGGTGGAATCCGATGAGTATATGGGACCGCGAGAAGGTCTATATACTAGTGTGACGATTCCATTATTTTTTCTAGAAACCCCAAAAAGGACTACGTCCTTCCGACTTATAAAAAAAAAATCATTTTCCTTATGTGGTTGAGTCCTTTTATTGTTTGTGGGTTGAATTATTTTACCCAAAAGGGTTACTCAACATAATGAAATCAATGCGGGAACAAATGGATAGAATTTTTTAGGATGCCCACCGTAAAGACGATTTGTGGCAAGCCCGTTTTGATCTTGAGAAGAGAATTCACGAGGAGGAGGTTTCCGAAATCAAGGCCCGTCTTGATTACGAGAGGAGGATTCACAAAGAAGAGATTTCCGAACTCAAAGAAAAGGCAAAGGTCGATGATAATGCATGCTCAAATGTCTCTCCCCTCAAAAGCCACAAAGATGCCGCCGACAAGCGAGTTTTCACTCCTCTCCTAAGAATGACCCAAGCCGAAGCATTTGAAACTTTGGTAGCAAGTGGAAAGATAAAGCCTTTGGAAGGGTACAATCCCAAGAAGATACCAAAGAACCATGCACATGGTAAATGGTGCAACTACCACAAGCATAGTGGCCATACCACCGAGGGGTGATTCTCTCTCCGAGGCATCATCCAAGATTTGATTGACAATGGTGTGGGTGAAGAGTAACCGTTAGAGAGTCGCAAGATGCGCGAACTCATCAAGGAATGGGTAATTGTGAAGCAAGGAACGACTTGGGTTTGAAATGGGGAAAACTACAACAACAAAGACGACGACAACAATCTCCGTTTCTCTTTCTCTACCTAGTTATAAAAAATAAAAATAAAAATAAAAAATCATAAGTCCTCTTAAGTGTGCATTAAGTTTTCTTTTGTCTTGTTTATATTCGAGTCTTATCATAAAATAAAAGTCGTTCTTGTCCCCATACACTATTCCAAATTGTTCAATTTAATTCTTGGCAAAATGATGAAAAGATGTCTAAGCAAGTTTTGGAACGAAGGCTATCACTTGAACGCCTAGGGCTAAACATGAAGAAGACAAAGTCAAGACATCAAACGACAAAGAAAGATGGAGCAACAACCATAAAGACATTTCATTTCTCAAAAGGGGGAACTAAAAAAAAAAAAAAAAACTCGCTAGGTTGACTCTTCAAAACAACCTAGGCAAAAGTTAGAGCACAAAAAAAAAAAAAAAAAAAAAAAAAAATCCCCCCTCAATCAAAGAAGTACAAGATCAAAATCATTCCACCAACAAAGGATGAAGCAACAACAATTCCTCGCAACAAAAGGAGCATCCACAAGAACTATGGTGACCTGAGCCTCTACACTGGAGGAACGTAAGAAACCTTCGGGTCCGATCTCATGCAAGAAAGAAGATATGTTTAGCCCTAGTGCGTTATGGTGATTGGACTTCCTCTCGAACTTATCAAGACATCTTTATACGGTTCATTTGCCAATGAATTAATCACCTCAAGATTGAACAACTTTCTTAGAATTGGAGTCGCTTTGCGTTCCTTATCGAGTCTAGGGGCTTCTTATATTTCAGCGATACTCCCAGTTTCTCGCAATCAAATTGGGGCTTTCCTTCCCTTCTCTCTTAATAACTTGATTGCTTTCGTGAGTCATTCAAAAAATATGTAAATACATGAAGTCAATACTTGGGGTTACTTCCCTAGTCGAGTCAATGTCACTGATCATTAGTGACAAAAGGTCTCCACTACAAAATCACATGTCTCTCATCCTCAGCTAGAGTCAATGCACATTTTCTCATTAATCGAGTCAAAATGAAGACGCAAAAGAGATGCCCGTTAGATTGAAAACCCGAAAGGGCGGTCTAGGAAAAAACACAGGGTGCGTCATAAAAAAAAATGAGAGAGTGAGAGAGAGAGGGGAAAGAGAAATGGAGATCCCTGGCCTCTAAAGAAGACAACTACACAAGTTCTACATTGAATCTCCTAAGCAAGTCAATTCCCCACCGAGTCAACTTCAGAATTACAAAAGGCTCAACAAGATATGGCACAATCAAAGGTCGTTTTGGGTTATTGGCATAAGAGAGATTGTTCTTGCAATGTGTAATTTTGGGCTCATGTGAAAGAAGTCCCAGAATGAGCTCATGATTGATATGGGTTGAGAGGTTGCACGAATGGTCTTCAATACACCAATTGGTTTGGATCACAAATGGCAACAACGTGTGACTCAGTTTTTAAGCTTCTTTAAGCATGTGCCCCTAAAGTATGTCAAAAGGTTTCACGAGAAATGGAGTAACTCTTGCCATGTCCTTTTATGTTTGTTCTCCCGCACGAGGACGAGTCTCTTTCTTTGCTCGACAAATGGTGGCGCCCTAGGGGCTATGTGACTAAAGAATGAGAGCTTCTAGGGATGGCCAAACCGGACAGGAACCGGACCGGAACCAGAAAACCGGACCAGAAAAGCCCGGAACCGGAAAAAACCGGGGAGTAAACTGGAACCGGAGTAACCGGAACCGTAAGTCATCCGGGCCGATTTAGGGTCGGGGGTCTGAAAACCGGTGAACCGCCGGTTCTTCGAACCGGAACCGTGAACCGGAACCGGTGAACCGGTCTAAAAAACCGGCCAGGAACCGGACCTCCAGTTGACCAGTCCAAATCCAAAATAGCCAGGCCCAGTGGTCCACCACCTGGCACCTGCCTAGTGCATACCTGGTCTGGTGTCAGTGGGAGTAGGCTGTCGCCGTGCGTCTCTCTCTCTCAGTCTCTGTCCTGTCGGTCAGTCTGGTATGGCTGGGAAAGGAAGGATGATGGACTGGCTTTTAGCTTTTTACTTTACTTTAAGTCCAATCTAAGCCCCTTTTTAAAGTATGAATGCAATGGATCCATTGGAAATTTAACTTATGCCCGTTTATTTCCGTTAACTAACAGAAGTTTGACCAAATTAGCCGTTTTGACTGCGTTTTTAACGATTTTCAAACTTAAAAAAAAATTATCCTAATTAAATTTTCTAACTATAAATACTATTTCCCTCTCCAAATAAATTACTTCATCAAAACTTAGTTATCTCTCTCAACTCTTTCAAACGAAAATTGTTGATTCAAGACTTTCAACCTTAGTTCCTTTCATCTTCATTTCTCTCTACGACATATTTTTTCCATCATGAGTAATTTCCTTAAAAAATTGACAAGCAACAAGAGTAAATCTAGTAAGGACAAAGTCTCATCTTCATCACCCCAACCCAAGCACCACCACCACGACCATCATTTGTTGATCCACCACGACGATCATGTGTTGATCCACAACGACCATCACTTGTTGATCCACCACGACGATCATGCGTTGATCCACCACGACGGTCATTTATTGATCCACCACGACCATCATTTGTTGATCCCGAAGGTCTCTATTTGGAAGGGGGAGCTTCGGGAGCAAATGAAAATTTGTGGGGGGAATTGAATGAAGGCGACGAAGTGCTAGAAGTTCCAAATTTTGCACCGTCACCACCACCACCATTTGAAGATGGTCCAAGTTCAACTCCAAATACTGAAGAAAGTGATTCCAATAATATGGAAGCCACAATGGGAGGGCGTCGTCGTAAAGGAAGTAATATCCCGAGACCTCCTACAGCCAAAAGACAAGAATCCGCAATTTTCACGAAACACTACAGAAAAAATACCCGTCAATGATGGCACGGGTAGGAATTTCACGGCAATATGCAACTATTGTCCAAAGGGGAGTGAAAAAACTTTTCCATTCTCTAAAGGGGATGGATACGGTACTATGGATCGACATACAAGAAACAAACATCCCGGAGAATATGGCATAGATTCGAACCAAGCACAATTGCAAGGATTTGTGCAACAACCCAATCAAGGTACGTGTTCTCAAACTTCTTCTAATTTATTTTCATATGATCATTTAAACCATAGGAAACAAATGGCTAAATTTGTTTGTGCGCAATCCCTTCCCTTTAGTTTCCCGATAACGAAGACTATGAACAATTAATTAAGCTTTCTCTTAATCCCTCCGCTACGAAAGTAGCTCGTACAACCCTCACTCGTGATGTTAAAAATTTAGTAGGAGAAACGAAATATGCCTTATATCAAACATTTGGTCATTTGTCATCTAAGGTTTCTATTTGTTCTGACATATGGAGCGATAGCAAAATAAGACATTTTTATATGGTGTAACATGCCATTGGATAGATGATTCTTGGAGAATTCAAAAGAAATTACTTGTATATCGAATATTTGATGAGGCACACACCGCGCATAATATAGCTCATATGTTACAAATAATTTTGCAAGAATATAATCTAGTTGAAAAGGTTTTTTCAATGTCTTTTGATAATGCTAGTGCTAATACCGCTAGTTTGCCCGAATTAATTTTAGTTTGTAAACCATCACTAGGTGGTCGATTTTTTCATATTAGATGTGTGTGTCATATTTTTAACTTGTGTGTCCAAGAAGGTTTGCGTGCTTTGGATACTTCTATTACTTTAATTAAAGATGCGGTTCATACTATTATGAAAAATTCAAAAATCACAATGCAATGGAGGCTATATTGCACAAGTCAAGGGAAAAAAAAAAAAAATCCCAACGGATGTTCCAACTCGATGGAATTCTACCCTTCATGTATTACAAGAAACTTGGAATTGGAGAAATGAAATTTGCATGTTCTTGGGATCCATTAACTATGGTGCAAATTTATATACTCAACAATGGGAAGAATGTGAGACTATGATGAATTTGTTGACGAAATTCGAGATTGCAACCATGGCGTTATCCGGTACGTATTACCCCACTTCTAATTTAGTTCTTGATCATTGTCTAGAAATTTCTAGTGTATTTTCTGAGTTTCAAAATGATATATTTCTTAAAGATGAGGTTTTAAGAATGCGAGAAAAGTGGGTTAAATATTTGCTCGACATCCTCGATCTTTTTTTAATTGCTAAGTTATTAGATCCTAGAGTTAGAGAGGCGGGTTTAACACATTTTTTGGAATATTATTATTCAAACTTCTATTTGTTAAATGATCCAAATTTTCCTAATGTTAGTCAAAAAGTTACTAATGTTAGACAAGCATTTTTAGAATTTTTTGTGGAATACAAGTTAATATATGGTGATGCTACTCCAACTCCAAGTGCTACTACTCATATTCAACCTTCCTCTACCACCACTTCATCACAAGCACGACCATCATTTGTTAAAAACTACTATGGAACTAGTGGACGATCTCGTACTACCGGTGCTTTTGATAAATATTTATCCGTTGATTTTGAAGATGAAGATGATTTTGATATTTTAAATTGGTGGGCAAGCAAAGCAAAAAAAACTCCTATCGTTGCTAGAATTGCAAAAGAAGTACTTGCTTGTCCCGCATCAACGGTTTCGGTGGAGCAAGCGTTTAGCATTGGTGGGAATATTGAGCATAATCGTCACAATTTATCATCCGATAGTTTCGAAGCTTGTAATTTGTTGAATGATTGGGTTAGAGCGGAAAAAAGAAAGCAAGATGAGGCGCCAAAATATGTTTTAGACGAGTACTTTGATGAGACTAAATCGGGAAGCGATTAAGGTAAGTAAAATGTAATTTATTTAATTGTTATTGCATTTTTTATTTATAGGTTAGAATTTAGATAAGTATTTGTAATAAAAAGAGGTAAAGGCTCCTAATGTCCTCCCTTAATTATAAAAGGGTAAGGTTGGTTGTCCCCCTCATTGTAAATTTGCCTTTAATTAATAAAATTTAAAGGGTACCGTCTTTTTTTTCTTTTATATACTATCATTTGTTTTATTTTTTTCTATGTTTGTTTTTAAATATAATGTTGATTTAGGTTTTTTAAAAAAAAAATCACTTATGAAATAATTTTATTAATAGTAGATAGAAAGAAAGAAATAGAAAAAAGAAGGTAAAAACTAAAAAGCATTTTCAATTTCAAATTTCAATTATATGAAGCATTTTCAATTTGGCCATCAGTAGTTTAAGTTATTGACAGTGACATTGAGTGAGTGTGAGACAGTGAGAGAGAGTGAGTACTGACGAGTGACGTCTGACTTACTCGTCAGTTTTTTTTTTTTTTTTAAATCAGTCAGATCAAATTCAATTCAAGTTGAGAAAAAAAAACCGCCGAACCGGACCGGAACTGGTTTGTGCCAACCGGATCCGGGTTAGCACGGGCTGGTTAAGGGTCACCCATTTGCCGAACCGGAACCGGTTTTGGCCATCCCTAAGAGCTTCTTTTGCTTCATTTGACAGTTAATGAGCCATAGGGGCTACGCTCAAGAAAGATGTGTGAGACTATCCTCAAAGTCTCTCAAAAGGAATGTCAAAAAACCTTCTTGTCATGTTTGCTCATGCCTGTTCCCCCAATCAAGGATATGCCTTTCTTGCTCTACTTACAATCGATGATGGCACTCTAGGGAGTTAGACTCGAAGGCTCCCTCAGCAAAAATGCAATTCACTCCACCTCCACCAACGATGGCCCTAGCAAAGTCATGTGCAACATTTGAAGCTTCCTCTATCAATTTGGCACAGAAAGTCTTTTTAAGGGGCTTCGACAATATTTTGGGCAATGATACTTGAGAAATGCAATATGGGGAGTGGTCCAAGCCTAAAGGGTCTTTTAGTACTTCACGTCAAAGGTATTTTGATTTGAAAGGAGGGCTCCGATGTTATGAATGAATTTTATGATTTTGTTATGTTGAGAGTACCTGGTTTCCGCGTGTAAAAGTTTTATACTTACATAGTATATTGGCTGCTGGAAGCCATCTTGCTCTGTGAGTAGAGGAGGTGTCGACAGGTAGTGCTTCAAATCTAGAAAAGATTGCCCGTGTTGTTCTGTCCATTCAAATTTGCTATTTTCTTCAAGATGTCGTAGAATGGTTTACACCTGTCTGAGGATTTTCAAATGAACCTGTTTAGAGTCGCTACTTTGCCTGTTAGCCATTGTACATCTTTAATGGACCAATGTGACGTCAGGTTGATTATGGCTCTGATTTTCTCATGACTTGCTTCTATTCCTCTTTGTGTCACCAAGTAGCCTAGAAATTTTTTAGACTTCATCCCAAAATTGCACTTTGTTGGATTCAAAAATGTCAAAGGCTTGAGTCAAATCTCGTACGTGGTCCCCGGTTTTCTTTGACTTGACTACCATGTCGTCGATGTACACTTCCATGGTGTCCCCAATCTGATCTTTGAACATCATGTTGACTAGCCTCTGGTACGTAGCCCCTGTATTTATTAGTCCAAATGGCATTGAAAAATAATAATATATACATGTCGGGGTGAAAAAGACGGTGTCTTCTTGGTCAGATGGCTCCATCTATATCTGCTAGAATCCCGAAGATGCATCCATAAAGGTAAAGATTTCATGTCCAGAGGTGGCGTCTACCAGTGTGTCGATGTGTGGAAAAGGAAAGGGATCTTTACAACAAGGCTTTATTCAGATATGTGAAGTCGACACAAACTCTCAACTTGCCATTTCTCTTCTCTACCACTACTACGTTTGCTAACCATTTAGGGTACTCTACTTCCCTGATCATCTTCGCCTTGAGTAGTCTATCCACTTCTTCTTAAATAATTAAGTTCCTTTCTGTAGACACCCCGCCTTGAACCTCTCACCCCGATTGCACGCTTAATTTGTGTTTTTACTTTGTTTTAAGTGTTTTTCGTTATAGTTTCCGTTACCTCTGTTGAGTTCCTGACTGACTTCGTCAGTTCCGGGGGCTAAACTAAATAACAGTTCTAACTTTCCAGTCTATTCTGTCAGAATTTCCTTTTCAGAGTTGTGCGCCTCCTCCCTTTTGGGTCAGAGGCACGCGCTTCTAGGCGCCAGTTATATATTTTTTTCCAAGAATCTGTCCTTTGCTTATCAATGCCGATTTTTCCCGGGATATTTTTGTTCTTTGACTCCGTTTTGGCACAAAAAACACTACCTTTTCAACTATAAATACTCCCTTCTCCACCATTTCAAAGGATCACAACTTTACCACAAATTCTCACTCCAAAATCATTATAGTCAAATATACTCTCAAGATACTCCTAAGCACATCAAAGTTTCTTGAAGCTTTAGGTACTATTTTTTATCATCTCTTTCTCTCTACTTCATTTCCTTTTTCTTTAATTTCTTAAGCATGCAATCAACCCAATTTGGGACATACTTTATTATATTGAAGTTGGTCAAGGAGTTATCTCCCTACATTCCACCCCCTTAAACCCCTAAAATTCACCTTTTTAAAGTTGGAAGAACACATTTTATCAACATAGAACACTTATTTGCAAGACCGGCATTAGCCGGGCGGAATGGGTGTCTAAGTACTTCCCATTACGTAACCTAACCCCCGAACCTTCTCCATGAATCTCTAGTTTTGTAAACAAATTAGGCTAATATTAGATTTTCTCAAATTCCTTTAAAATGTGAGTGGCAACTCTATCAAACTCTTAAAACCAAATTAGATATCCAAGGATAATCACCGCTCCAGCCAAGTAGTGGTTTCCCCCGGGGTATCTACACTTTCTTGTATGAGTTTCCTTCTTTTCTGGTATACATGCTTGAAGGATGGGTCAATGTTGAGTTTGTGGGTGATGACATCTTTTCTTATGCCAGTCATATCTTCATGCTTCTAGGCAAAGCTTTTGATCCTGTTCTTCAAGAGGTGAACTAACTCCTCTTTAATCTCTGCTAGTATATCTTGGCCAACTAACACCTTAAAATCTGGATTAGAGGGATCCATAAATACTTCTTTCACATCATGCTCCCTATCTTCCAGGACCTCACGTGCTTTTTCTATAATTGCTATATCTGCATCAGAGATGTCAACATCTTTATAGAAGTCTTGTTACATTCTTTCGCTGTTCGCTGGTCACTGTAGATCTTGACAACTCCCCAAAGTGTGGGAAGCTTCACACACTGATGGTAGGTGGATGGTACTGCCCTCATTGCATGGATCCAAGGTCTGCCCAAGATTACGTTGTAGCACGTCGCACAGTCAATCACACAAAACCGCTCCATGGAGTTGACACCTTCGACATACACTGCAAGTCTGATTTCTCCCACTGTATCCTTGGTTTCCCCACTGAAGCCCACAAGAACTGATGTTCTCTGAACCATGTCCGACTCCGAGATGTTCATTTATTTTAAAGCACTCAGCATGTTGAGATATACTGAGCTGCCCCCATCTACCAATATGTGCCTTACTTTGCAGTTTGCAAATTGTAGAGCAATAACCAATGCGCCATGATTTGGATCCAAGACGTTGTCCCTATCATCTTCTTCGAAGGTGATGACATCTTGAGAAGTTAGCTGAGATGTCTTTTCTAGTCTTCTAGGCTTTTCATCCTTAAATTCCTTAGCATGTCGCTTAGCTGCAGAATAAGAAGTACCACAAATGGCAGAACCACCACTAATAACATTGATTACCTTGGTAGTCGGTGGAGGTGATGGTGGTCTTTCTGGAATTGACTCCTTGTTTTCCGCCTTGTTCTTTCGGTGGCTAAGCAGTTCTTTGAGGTATCCTTTCGACAGCAGATAACTAATCTCCTTCCTCAAGGTGATGCAATCTTCAGTAAGATGTCCAAAATCTTCGCGGTTAGCACACTACTTAGACTTGTCCTTCCAACCCGATTGTTTATCATTCTTCCTGGGCCATCTTGCATTATCACCTAAGTTGTTAATCGCGTAGAGAAAACATGAAACATCAACAGAAAAACAATAGTAAGAAATCTTTAGACATTCAATATCGTCTCATCTTCATCTTCCACAGCATAGATCTTATTATGATCATTTCTATAGTAAGGCATGGATCTGTTCTGCTTCTGATGATATGTCTCTATCTTCCTGTCTAGGTTGTCATATGTCGACGCCTTGCTAGAGAGTTTGGATTGCTGCATCTCATCTTCATCTGGCCTGATGAATCTTAGTGCTCTGTTTTGGATTCCCTTCATATTCTTGCAAGGGTTCATCACCAACACTCTATAGTACGGTGAATCATTCTTCAGGCCCATCTTGAACGCCTTTGTAGATGTCGACATGTCTAGGTTGGGGACTTCTAGAACCTCTTTGTTGAATATGTAGTCTTTTAGTGTCTCGGTAGGTTGTTGAGTAATACGATAGAGGTCTCTAGTGAGTTTCTCGAACTATCTGCTACAAGAGAACTGGTGGTAGAACATGTTGACAAGCTGGGAAAACGACCCTATGGATCCAGGTTATTGACGGATCATCCATTTCAGAGCTGGTCCTACCAAGGTCGAACCAAATCCTCTGCACGGGTATGCTTCCCTAAATTGTATAGGTATACGAACAATTTCCATTTTCTCCTAGTAGTGGGCGACATGTTCCTCAGGATTGGTGCTTCCATCATACAGCTTCATGGTTGGAACACTGAACCCTTTTCGGATGTCGACAAGTGCGATGGATGGAACGAAACATGACTGATTGTAACATGTCGGTGAGACTTTCTGGATGGGAGGAGTGACACCGGCCACGTTCCATATCCCTTAATTTTTAAAGCTGCTTTGCGATGAAGTTACCTGCAAAAAGGGTTAGTAGTACGAGCAATATTATCAAAAATATAATCTGAATTGAGGTTACCAAAGGGATTATTCCTGTCAGTAGAAGATGTCATACTTGGTGAAGGTAGCTCCTCTTTCTGTTGATGTCCCAAATATATTATGCATAGAAGGCTGGACAGAAGCGTTTCTTTCTGAGGGTAGCTCAAAGATACTGGAGGCAAATGGTGCCGACATCATTGGAGATGTCATCAACGTTGGATATGTCAAGATTCCTGCATGATTCACTGAAGCCATCAGAATGAATTCATTGAAGAATTGTGAATTACCCCCAGCATCGAAATTGAGAATTTTTAGGGCGAATTAGAGAGACAAAATCTATCCTTTTAGTTAATAGCTTATGTTCCTTCTGCATCTTCACCAAGGCGTCAGCCATCAGAGTGGTGTTGTTATGTTGTCTGTCAAACTGATTTTTCATCTGGATGAGTATGTTCTTGATGTCTGCATCAGGTGTTGGAGATGACTGCTTCTTACCGGTGCTTAAAGGTGGTGTGACGCCACCCGAGTTCTGAGGTCCTATATGGAACTACAAACCAGGTGCGTAAACCCTACTATAAAATGAACATGATGCTTGCTAATACTATCATCATCCATAAACCTGTATAATACACGAGCTACACTTGCTGGACAACAGAATACTAAAAACGACCACATGCTAACCGCCTTAACTATTGAACAACCAAACTAGAGTTATACTGAACTCCAACCACGCCTGGCAACACATGCCGGCACCAAAGAATAACAAACACTTATCACAAGCACAAACACATGTACCCAAAATTACAAAGTTTAAATAGCTCAGTAAAACCATCGTCCTCACAAAAATAAACATATATAAGCTCCGTATAGCAACTACCTAAAAAAGAGCAACCTGCTCAGAAAGTCCCTGCTAAGTCAGACCTCACTGCGCACGATCACTTGCCTTCCTGTGATCTAAGGAAAACAAATAAACAAGGAAACGAGGTGAGTCGAAACTCAGTAAGTTACTAAATTCAACTACATGACATGATATCATCTAAAAAATAATAACAATAAAGCACTCTCAATAAGTAATGCTATAGTTAATACACACATAGCATATAATATGAGATCATGCAACACATAATAGCTGAAGTAAACACATAACAAAGGATACTGATCGAGGTACACCTCCGATCCATCCATACACTTCCGACCTTATCCTCCATACCATTTGTAACTATTGTTGCCAATGTCTGTGTTGCTGTCGTAGTACACATATCAATCTGAATGCTGCTTTGCAGTAAAATAATGATCTGGTATTCAGTATCAAATCGAGTCAACCCAATCCCTACAACCTGGAATCGCTCAATATATAGCTATCCAATGTCATGCGTATTGCTACAGCGATAGGGAGCTATTCCCTTACTATGGCCACTAGTAAGGGTGAACGGACACAGGTACGAAGGTCTTAAGTTAGAACGTGGCCCCAGCCCCCGCACTAACAAAATGTCTACATACCCCCGAAACACGTATGCCAGTTGGACTCAAATAAAATGCACAAGTAGATATTTACTTGACATAACTATATCAAAACTAGGCCCAAATAGAGCCATCAATTTGGGATCGTCCCGCCATATAAATGGGATAGGATGGGATGGGATAGTATATTCTAAAATCCCGTATAAAAGCGGGCCTATTTGGGACATCCCGTTTGGGACGCGGTAATGTTATTTTTTTAACCTCAAAGATATTTTAGCACTTAATTTTTACTCCCTCGGTCCCAAAACACCTTGCACCATTTTGGAGATGCACGAGAATTAAGGAATGAGTATAAAAATTCAAAAGTAATGAGAGTGTGAAAGAGGTTGTGAGTAGGATAATGTCGCGCCCCGTACCCGTGGTCCTACATGGCCCCACGCTCGGGACGCGCACGGAAGACGTCATAAATCACATTTAACAAAAACTTTTCGAAAACTATCATAAAGATAAACGAAATTCACTTTGGAGTGCAAAACCTCCACTTACTTTCAAATAACTTTCACAACTAAGATACTTGGCATGAAGGCCTACAATAACTTACACAAAAGGATGAACACCAAAATTATCCAAAAATAGGTGTTACAAGATCAAGTCACGGATACACTACCCATTAAGGTTATACATTTACATAATGTAACCTTTACAAACATACCCAAAAGAATTTACCACCTCGACGCCTTCCTTGTGATAAGTGACCTATCCCGGATGCACGCCCTTATCTAAAACGGTAAACAAATAAGGGGTGAGATAAAATCTCAGTAAGCTACTAATATGCAACTACATTTCATGCCAACATGATAATCACAAAGGAACAATCAATAGGTAGTCACATATGCATATAACACAAAGATATAGTCCACTCATCACATAACACATAATGCGGAAATAAACACTCATAAGTGGATACTGAGCCAAGGTTCTATAAACGGAACACCATCCTTTGAGAAGAGTCCGTTGAGCAGCATGAACGAGCTGAAGCCGGTTCCGGAACCAAGTAACAACAACAACCAGTAGTGGGGGAAATAACACAAAGTCATACCCCCAAGCCAATAGCTAGAATACTCACCATAAGAGCTAGCTCATCCCAACCACGATCACGGGAAGGGGCATCCCACTCAAGGCCACTGAACATGGGGAAACTGGGTTACCAGTGAAGTACATTATACTGGACTCGGCTCGTGCCATTATAATATACATCACTGCCCAAAACAAACACAACAATGCCAGCTGGACTCTATACAAGCACATAGTAATAAATACTCGCTTGAAACAACAACGGGGCATTGATTCCAAAGTAGGGAACCAAGCCAAATTCATCACAAGGGATGCAAACTAATTCTCATGAAGAGATCAATCAACAACAACATCACACTTGAAGTTACTCAAAAAGAGCAAAATGGTTACACACCTTAACACATTACAATCATGATCACAAACGAACCCAAACCAACACTCTCAACCAATACTTAGACATTTCATTTAATAAACCCACTCATATCGAAGTACTCAAAAAGAGCTTTAAAACGATAGCTTACGCACATAAAACGGAGTCCGGGTGAGAAAGTTATGACTTAACGAAGATTGAACGAAAAACGAGCAATTACCAGAGCAGGGGAGGGGAAGCGCGCGCCTCACACCAAGGGGATGCGCGCGCCTCCTGAGATCAGAAGGAACATCAACCAAATGGGAAGCGAGGAAGCGTACGCCTCCCTAAAAAGGATGCGCACGCCTCCTTAGACCAGGAGGACATAGCCAAAAGGAAGATTGAGGGTGCGCGCGCCTCAGACCAGAGGAAGCGCGCGCCTCCTTCGCCGCACAGAGAAGATCTGCAGAAACTCCTGGGTTCTTCCAAAATTCTTACCCAAATTAACCCAACTTTACACCCAACGAATTCAACCCTTCTATTTGCATACCCAAGAACTCAACATAACATAGAAGTCTACAAGAACTCAACAACATCAACTAAGGACCCAAACCAAGGTTTAAAGCTCAACATTTCCCAAAATTCACAAAAGATGATCAAAGATACAAATCAACATTTAAATTCACAACTAAACATTAAATCATCATCCAATGTTCACACAAAACATAAATGACCAATTTTAAGCTAAAAGGGGGCTTAGTAACTTACCTCAAAGGAATCCAAACTCAACCAAATCAACTTCTATTAAGCTTCCCACGAACCTATCGACAATCTAGACGTTTGATATAACATAAACAATGAGAGGAAATGGGGGGAAGATGAATGAAATGAAGAGAGAAGGAAGAGGAGAGATTTTTACCTTCTACAACCCAAGGAGAGAGAGAGGAATGGCTGAGAATGAGGAGTGAGTGAGGGAGGTAAGGTGAGGTGAGGTGAGGGAGAAGGTGAAATAATTCAAAAATTTGCACTTAGCCCCCTCCTCCATTACTTACCCAAAAACTAATACTTCCTACTAACAACTAAGACCCAATAATTCTATACTAGCACAAAAATCAATTAAATGCTAAGCATAAAATATTATAACACACAAAATGCACACCTAAATTTTTAATTAAATAAATAATTAAATAAACAATTAAGCAAGTAAACAATTAAATAATTATTTATTACTAAAAAAAAATAGAGACGGGGTTTTCGGGTCGTGACATTCACTCCCCCTTAAAGAAAATTTGACCCGAATTTTAACACTTACCAAGATTTTCGAATAACCACGGATACTTCCGTTCCATCTCATCCCGCAATTCCCAAGTCGACTCCTCAACTTCGTGATTCCTCCATACCACTCTAACTAGGGCAATGCTCTTGTTCCTCAACTCTTGCACCTTGGTATCAATCACTCGAATTGGTTTCTCCTCATAAGACATATTCGGTTCAATATCTTCCGGTACTTCTGACAACACATGAGACGGATCATACACATATTTACGAAGCGCTGAAACATGAAATACATTATGAAATCGGCCCAAAGAAGGCGGTAACGCAAGACGATAAGCAAGGTTCCCAACTCTATCTAATATCTCGAAAGGCCCAATAAACCTTGGAGCAAGCTTTCCCTTCTTACCAAACCTTCGGAGACACTTTCAAAAACACGAAGTCGCCCGACTGAAACTCGAGATCTCGCCTCCGGTGGTCGGCATAGTTCTTATCTCTACTTTGAGCGGTGATTAGACGATTTCGAATAAGCTTTACCTTTTCTACCGAATCATTAACCAAGTCGACACCCCAAATCTTAGCTTCCCCGACTTCATCCCAACAAATAGGAGACCGACACTTCCTACCATACAAAGCTTCGTAAGGAGCCATCTCGATACTCGATTGAAAACTGTTGTTATAAGCAAACTCCACTAAAGGTAAATGAGTATCCCAAGAATTATCGAAGTCGATCGAACAAGCCCGTAACATGTCTTCAAGAATCTGAATCGTTCTCTCCGATTGACCATCGGTTTGTGGATGAAAAGTCGTGCTAAACCTCAATTCAGAACCCAAAGCCTTCTGAAACGCCTGCCAAAACCGAGATGTAAATCTAGGATCCCGATCAGAAACAATACTAACTGGAACCCCATGCAATCTCACGATCTCGTTGATATACAAAGTCGCAAGCCTTTCCATTGAATAGCTAATCTCGATAGGTAGAAAATGAGAAGACTTTGTCAATCTATCAACAACCACCCAAACGGCATCGTGCCTTCTCCTTGTACGCGGTAATCCGGTCACAAAATCCATCGTCACATGTTCCCATTTCCATTCCGGTATCTCAAGAGGTTGAAGTAACCCCGCGGGTCTTTGATGCTCCGCTTTAACCTGTTGGCAAGTCAAACACTTCGATACGTAATCCGCTATTTCCCGCTTCATGCCACTCCACCAGAAATGCTGTTTCAAATCCCGATACATTTTGGTACTCCCGGGGTGAATAGTATACTTCGACTTGTGGCCCTCATCCAGAACTTGGCGCTTTACTCCTTCCACATTAGGAACACACAAACGACCTCTAAAGTTCAAAACCCCTTCAGAACTAAGAGAAAACCCTTCAAACTTTTTGTCCCCAATCTTACTCGAAATCTTCATCAACTCGGGATCATCCTTCTGAGCACCCTTAATTTGTTGAATTAAGGCAGGTAATACCTTAATGTTCGCAAAGATAGCCCCATGCTTGGATTCATAAGGACCCCAATCTCGAACATCTTCCAACATTTTCCATTCACGCACCATCAATGAAGCTACATAAGACTTCCGACTAATGGCATCGGCGACCACATTTGCTTTACCCGGATGATAAGAAATGGTGCAATCAAAATCTTTCAACAATTCCATCCATCTGCGCTGTCTATTGTTCAACTCCTTTTGCGAGAAAAGATACTTCAGACTTTGGTGATCGGTAAAAATCTCAAACTTTGCTCCATATAAATAATGCTTCCACTTGTGCAACGCAAAGACAATAGCCGCAAGCTCCATGTCATGGGTAGGATAATTCTGCTCACTCGGAGTCAACTTCCTTGAAGCATACGCAATCACTTTCCCATTTTGCATTAAAACGCAACCGAGGCCTTCTTTAGAAGCATCACTATAAATAACCAATTCATCTTTCCCATTTGGTAACACAAGTATAGGAGCGGTGGTCAACCTCCTTTTCAACTCATCGAAACTCGATTGACATCTTTCTTCCACACAAACGGCACGTTCTTTCTGGTCAACTGAGTCAACGGGGTAGAAATTTTGGAAAATCCCTCAATAAATCTTCTATAGTACCCGGCTAATCCCAAGAAACTCCGAATCTCCGTAACTGATTCCGGCCTCTTCCAATCCACAATAGCTTCAATTTTTGAAGGATCTACGGATATCCCTCCATTAGAAACCACGTGCCCCAGAAAAGAAACTTCCTCGAGCCAAAAGGCACACTTACTGAACTTCGCAAACAATTGCTTCTCCCGAAGAATAGATAGGACCATTCGCAAATGTTGTTCGTGCTCCTCCCGAGACTTCGAATAAACTAGAATGTCATCGATAAACACCACCACGAAAGTATCAAGATACGGCTTAAAAACCCGATTCATCATATCCATAAATACCGCAGGAGCGTTCGTTAACCCGAAAGGCATAACAAGGAATTCATAGTGCCCATACCTACTACGGAAAGCAGTCTTGGGAACGTCTTCCGAACGAATTTTCAACTGGTGATAGCCACTCCTCAAATCAAGCTTCGAAAAGACAACCGACCCCTAAAGCTGATCAAACAAGTCATCAATATGGGGAAGAGGATATTTATTCTTTATGGTTACGTGATTTAGCTTCCTGTAATCGATACACAGCCTCAAAGATCCATCTCTCTTCTTGACAAACAATACCGGAGCTCCCCACGGTGACACACTAGGGCGGATAAACCCACGATCAAGTAACTCTTGCAACTGCTCCTTCAATTCTTTCAATTCGGCTGGAGCCATTCTATAAGGTGCCACCGATATAGGAGTTGTACCTGGAAGCATGTCTATACAAAATTCGATCTCTCTAACAGGAGGCATAGAGTACTCCGTAGAAAACACATCCGGAAATTCCCTAACAATATTTACCTCTTCCACACTAGAAACCTTTTTCGTAGTATCCAGAACACTGGCCAGAAACCCAACACAACCACGGTTCAACAACTTTCTAGCTTTCACATACGAAATAACATGAACCTTTTTACTCAAAGGAATCGCCTCAAAAGAAAATTCAGGGGCATTAGGGGCAGAAAAAGTAACCACCTTTTTAAAACAATCAACAGTAGCATGGTATCGACTCAACCAATCCATACCCAAAATGATATCAAAATCTTGCAATGGCAATATAATCAAATCAGCAAGTAAAACATGCTCACGTATATGCACATCACAATCACGCAATACCTTATCAGTCACCAAACTCTTACCCATAGGGGTAGACACCTCTAATACAAAAGGTAGAAACTCAGGCAAGGAAGACAACTGAGATGCAAAATGCACAGACACATAAGAATGCGAAGAACCGGGGTCTATTAGTGCACGTGCCCTCCTATTAGACATAGAAATAATACCTCCAATCACGTCAGAAGCATTCGAAGCCTGTTGTTGGTTGATGGCGAAGACACGACCTTGCACCTTGGGCTTGCCCGAGGCATCCTTCTTCTGACCCGAAGACGACCCGGTACCACTACCAACTGACTGATTCTTCGGTTTAGGACAATGATATTGAAAGTGACCCAACTGGCCGCAATTCAAGCACTTTCCTTGCTTTTTCCAACACTTCTCCTCGGAGTGTCCTCCCTTTTGACAATAATTGCAAACCCGATTATTCTGACCCCCCGAGGTGTTACCTTGATTCCTATTGCCCTGTTGTCCTTGAGAAGTTCCCCTGAAAAGTGAATACATGTTCTGAGCTCCTCTAGAGTCACCACGATGAGGTTGTGGCTTCCCTTGACCTCCTTGTTTCGCTACACTTGTTGATTCCGTTCTCTTTTTATGCTCTACAATGTCCTGCTCCACCTGGTAGGCACGATCAATGGCATCCTGTAGGTCTTGGAATTTGTGGGAGGTGAGTTGGGTTCTGATCACGGTTTTCAACCCTTTGACAAACCTCGAGGTCTTCCTTTCTTCAGTCGAAACCATGTAATTGCAATAGCGAGCCAATTCCGTGAATTTGGCAACATACTCGGCCACCGTCAACAAGTTTTGTTCCAAGCTAAGAAACTCGGATTCCTTCCTATCTTGGTCCACCTTAGGAATGAAATGCTCTTTGAACTTTTTCTTGAACGTCTCCCAAACATGGGGTACCCGTGCTTCCTCCCAACTAGCTTTCAACGATTTCCACCAATACTCTGCGCCTCCAACTAGCTTGTAGGTCGCAAATCTTACCCTATCCTTATCGGAGCTTTGCAAGACCTCAAAGATCTTTTCCATAGACTCAACCCACCTTTCCGCTGTAGCCACATCTGATCCTCCATCAAACTCTGTCGGTTTCATCCTCAAAAATTGTTCCAGTCCAGTCCTCGGAGCCAATGGTGCCTCTCTACGATTGTTATCATTCATGGTTATCAATGCCGCCTCGAATATCCCTTGAAACATTGCTAGGGCTTCTTCCCTTGCATTTCCCTGTTCGGCAGGTCCACCCTGTTCATTATCAGACCCGACCATGATTACCGAGTACCTGCATAAGACACTCATCGTTACTCACTCCATACTCGATTACCCTCCTAGGTCCTTTAGTCACTCTAGACTATCTACAACCTAGCTCTGATACCAACTGTCGCGCCCCGTACCCGTGGTCCTACATGGCCCCACGCTCGGGACGCGCACGGAAGACGTCATAAATCACATTTAACAAAAACTTTTCGAAAACTATCATAAAGATAAACGAAATTCACTTTGGAGTGCAAAACCTCCACTTACTTTCAAATAACTTTCACAACTAAGATACTTGGCATGAAGGCCTACAATAACTTACACAAAAGGATGAACACCAAAATTATCCAAAAATAGGTGTTACAAGATCAAGTCACGGATACACTACCCATTAAGGTTATACATTTACATAATGTAACCTTTACAAACATACCCAAAAGAATTTACCACCTCGACGCCTTCCTTGTGATAAGTGACCTATCCCGGATGCACGCCCTTATCTAAAACGGTAAACAAATAAGGGGTGAGATAAAATCTCAGTAAGCTACTAATATGCAACTACATTTCATGCCAACATGATAATCACAAAGGAACAATCAATAGGTAGTCACATATGCATATAACACAAAGATATAGTCCACTCATCACATAACACATAATGCGGAAATAAACACTCATAAGTGGATACTGAGCCAAGGTTCTATAAACGGAACACCATCCTTTGAGAAGAGTCCGTTGAGCAGCATGAACGAGCTGAAGCCGGTTCCGGAACCAAGTAACAACAACAACCAGTAGTGGGGGAAATAACACAAAGTCATACCCCCAAGCCAATAGCTAGAATACTCACCATAAGAGCTAGCTCATCCCAACCACGATCACGGGAAGGGGCATCCCACTCAAGGCCACTGAACATGGGGAAACTGGGTTACCAGTGAAGTACATTATACTGGACTCGGCTCGTGCCATTATAATATACATCACTGCCCAAAACAAACACAACAATGCCAGCTGGACTCTATACAAGCACATAGTAATAAATACTCGCTTGAAACAACAACGGGGCATTGATTCCAAAGTAGGGAACCAAGCCAAATTCATCACAAGGGATGCAAACTAATTCTCATGAAGAGATCAATCAACAACAACATCACACTTGAAGTTACTCAAAAAGAGCAAAATGGTTACACACCTTAACACATTACAATCATGATCACAAACGAACCCAAACCAACACTCTCAACCAATACTTAGACATTTCATTTAATAAACCCACTCATATCGAAGTACTCAAAAAGAGCTTTAAAACGATAGCTTACGCACATAAAACGGAGTCCGGGTGAGAAAGTTATGACTTAACGAAGATTGAACGAAAAACGAGCAATTACCAGAGCAGGGGAGGGGAAGCGCGCGCCTCACACCAAGGGGATGCGCGCGCCTCCTGAGATCAGAAGGAACATCAACCAAATGGGAAGCGAGGAAGCGTACGCCTCCCTAAAAAGGATGCGCACGCCTCCTTAGACCAGGAGGACATAGCCAAAAGGAAGATTGAGGGTGCGCGCGCCTCAGACCAGAGGAAGCGCGCGCCTCCTTCGCCGCACAGAGAAGATCTGCAGAAACTCCTGGGTTCTTCCAAAATTCTTACCCAAATTAACCCAACTTTACACCCAACGAATTCAACCCTTCTATTTGCATACCCAAGAACTCAACATAACATAGAAGTCTACAAGAACTCAACAACATCAACTAAGGACCCAAACCAAGGTTTAAAGCTCAACATTTCCCAAAATTCACAAAAGATGATCAAAGATACAAATCAACATTTAAATTCACAACTAAACATTAAATCATCATCCAATGTTCACACAAAACATAAATGACCAATTTTAAGCTAAAAGGGGGCTTAGTAACTTACCTCAAAGGAATCCAAACTCAACCAAATCAACTTCTATTAAGCTTCCCACGAACCTATCGACGATCTAGACGTTTGATATAACATAAACAATGAGAGGAAATGGGGGGAAGATGAATGAAATGAAGAGAGAAGGAAGAGGAGAGATTTTTACCTTCTACAACCCAAGGAGAGAGAGAGGAATGGCTGAGAATGAGGAGTGAGTGAGGGAGGTAAGGTGAGGTGAGGTGAGGGAGAAGGTGAAATAATTCAAAAATTTGCACTTAGCCCCCTCCTCCATTACTTACCCAAAAACTAATACTTCCTACTAACAACTAAGACCCAATAATTCTACACTAGCACAAAAATCAATTAAATGCTAAGCATAAAATATTATAACACACAAAATGCACACCTAAATTTTTAATTAAATAAATAATTAAATAAACAGTTAAGCAAGTAAACAATTAAATAATTATTTATTACTAAAAAAAATAGAGACGGGGTTTCGGGTCGTGACAGATAAGTTGGGTGGGATTTACAAGTGGGGTCCAAAATTAGGTGTGTGAGTATGACAAATGGGGTAGGGAGAATAGAAAAATAATAAAATTTGAATATTTTAGGAAATGAGACTTACCAATGGGACACTCAAAAAGAAAATAAGTGCAAGGTGTTTTGGGACGGATGGAGTAATTTTTTCTTTCAACTATCCATTGTTTTTTTTTTTATTATTTATTTATTAAGCTATTTTATGAAATAAGAAGTTTTGATTTTGTTGGTTTGTAAATGTTTAATCTTATGTTTTAAATTTAATGTTTTGGCATCATCTTAGTTAGATTTTAGTTTTATAATATTAGCGTCTTCTTGTCCCGCATTTGTCCCGAATTGTCCCGCTTCCCGAGGTAGGATGGGACGGGACGAGGATTTTCCGCCCCGCAAAGAATTTGGGACGTCCCGTCCCGTCCCGTATTATTGCGGGATTTCATAGTTTTGTCCCGTCCCGTCTCGTTTTCCCGAATTGACGGCTCTAGTCCCAAAAGTAGTGGACCAATTCATTAGTCTCAAGAACATGTAATCATTTGTTCACAACAATAACAGGTAACCACACACAATATTTGCGGATATGAATCAGTAGAATTATGTTACATAAAGTGTCCATCATAACACAATCAATTCAAATTAGAGTCCATAAGTATTAGACTCCAAGTAAGTATAGTAGGGTAGGTCATATTGTACCTAGTCACATTTATATACATTGCGTATATTCGCAATTAATGGTCAAATACATTTTACGCCACATATTGTGTCCCATTATTATTTCCCGTCAATTGTAGTCGTATTAATCATAATTTTATTAAATTATAATTATACTTTTACTGGTCCCTATTTATCTTAGGAACTCATTTTATGGGACGGGGTGACTTTATTACACCTTATATAACTTCGTTGAGTATTTTACTCATTTTGATTAATAATTATTATTTAGAGCACCGTTGCTCCACCGTCTCAAAATTACCATTACTAGTTCCGTTCTAATTATTGGGTCAATTTAACTAGTTAAAATGTATCAAAATAATAATTAGCGTTAATACTACCTAATAATCGACAGTAAAAGCATTATATATAGCATGTATGAACATTAATATAATTAAAATTGTATAATTAAAAGGGGAGTAGTACCTTACTCGACGATAGATAAAACCGGCGTTTGTTCGGGTAGAAACAATCACATAGTCGATCTCTACAGTTGTACTGCGTTTAATAGTTGAAAACACGATCGAAGCAATATTAAGGACAATTTTTCTGTCCAAGAAACTGTGCTTTGTGGTTTTTCTCTTGAGCCTTTAGCTACTGATATTTTTATTAAATATGATAATCATTAAATGGGACTAAAGAAGCTCTAATAGTCGGTGTACTTGTTTCTCCAAATTGCCTAAGTCAACCGAACATTAAAGGAGTCAATGTGAGTAGGCTAGACACTTGTCAATTTTTTACATTTTAAGTAGAATTGAAATGTGTTAGGATTTAGGTCCCAAACACAATTGCTTGATTGATAAAGATGAAAGCACAAAATAACAAAAATAGCAAGAATGGAACAAAATTGAAAAATAGATGAACACAAGAGATTTAACGTGGTTCATCAACTTGGCTACATCCACAGGCGACGGAGAATCAATTCACTATAATTAAGAGGAGTACAAGGAGAATCAAGGTGAAAACCTTTCACACAATCTCTCACAATAGTGAATAACCTAGCTTTTCTATCAATCTCTCTCAAGGATCTATACAAAGTGGAGGCTTGTTTATATTTATACACAAGATATAAACCCAACCCTAGAAGAATAGGAGTCCAAATCCCGTCCAAAATTTGTTTCCTTTTTGTATCTGGAAACCCAGCCCCGACACCATGTGCGGCCGCCCAAAAACCCATGTGCTGTCGCCCAAACCAACAGGATCAATTTTGGTACATATTGGCACAAACTGTGCGATCGCCCAACACCATTAGGGCGGTCGCCCACTGCTATAGTTCCTCCGTTTTCTTCTTTGTTGCAAGACCAATTCATCCTAGTTCAAATAGAGAGTCACCCTCAACAATTCTCCACTTTGACGATCAATTCGTGAAAAGCTAGTATATCAAGAGAACATCTCTATCTCCGCCGTCCCGCCCCTACGGGCATCAATGACTACTAACTCCAACTAAGTCCAAGAACTTCTTGAACTTAGCAATCAACTTTGTCAACATGACAACCTTCGTTATAGCCATATTTTCAGTCTCGGTAGTAGACAACTCCGTGACATCCAACAATCCAGATTTTTAAATAACCGCGGAACCAACAAGACAAAATACATACTCCAATGTAGATTTTCTGTCAACAAGATTACCGCCCCAATCTGAATCACCATTCCCAACATAACCATCACTGTTCTTGCCATACACAATGCACACACAAGCATTTGAATATGGAACCCGTGACACATCATCTTTAGACTTGGGACTATCTAAAGAAGATAACCATTTCACCTGGTAAGCATCATTGATATCTATTGCAGCCACAAGTATGCCATTGACATAAAAAAGATAACTCAATGTGCCATCACTACAAACCATCAAGTAAACACAACAATCATATCCACTCCTAGCATAACCATGGGTAACAATAAAAGTGTCAAACCTTTTATAACACTGTCGAGTTGACTGCTCCAAATCATACAAGGACCTCTCTAACAGGCAAACATAATACTCACCCTCGACAACAAACCCTTTAGGCCGGCGCATGTAGATCTCCACCTCAAGCACTAGATCTCTCATCGCCACAATGCTCAACAAGTTGTGAATAGATAAGTGTCTAACAACTGGTGAAATACTACATTGTAGTCTACCCCAAACCTTGGAGTACCATCTTTGAACTTGTAGATCCACTTGTGACTGACTAACACCTTCTTTGGTGGTGATCTAACAAACTCCCATGTCTGACTTTCAATAAGAGATACCATCTCTTCTTTAACAACGAACGACCACATAGCAGATTTATCACACAATATATTTTCATTGAAAGAAATTAATTTATGCATACTTACTGTTTTCGCAGCGGACAATGCATAAGCTACCATCTCCTCCAAACCATATCGAACTTTACCAAAAACAATGGTAGTCTCCACCTGCTTGTTGGTCTCCTCCTCTTGAAATGGAGCTTCAATTGGAGTCACTTCATCAGACACATCATTGACATCTAAGTCAAGTTCCACCAATTCTTTACCATCTCCGAATAACTCCACCTGTTTGTGTATCCGTCCTGCAGGACAATTCTTCTCACGGAGAAATAGAGCAACATCTCTACATGTCAGGAACTTAGATGCCACCGGAATCCTTTCACTCCAGTAGTATCACCCACAAAGGAACATCCTTCGACCCTTGGTTCCAATTTGTTTTTCACATAAGCATACACGGGACACTCACAAATATACAATCTTGAGTATTCTCCTAGAGATCCTGACCACATCTCCAACAGATCCTTCATCCCAATGCCAGAATTTAGAGTACAATTAGCCAAGTGAGCAGTCATCCTAATCGCCTCCACACAAAATTCTTTACCTAATAATGCTTGTGACAACAAATATCAAGACTTTTCTGTCATTCCATTCAAGCCAATGTGACCCAATGTCATGTCCCATGATTGAGTAACCTCTGCCTCAACCATTGACTCCGTTGCAATAGACACATCACCAACAACCGTAGACCCAAGAAGCTTGTTCAATGTCCCCACCTTCTTTCCCTTCAATACCACCAAGTCACCTTTAATAGCCGATAATTCACCATTCGTAATGGATAAACTATACCCAAGGCTATCCAACGTGCCTAGAGAAATCAGGTTCTTCTTAAGTTCAGGAACATACCTGACATTCTGCAATTTCCGCACTACTCCATCAAACATCTTAACCTTAATAGCCTCAATACCAACAACCTTGCATGCAGTATTATTCCGCAACAAAACTACTCCACCAGCAGCCTTATATGAACAAAACCATGCCCGGTTGGGACTAATATGATAAGAACAACGAATCCAAAATCCAACTATCACGAATTTCGGTACCCGAATCACAAGCAATAAGTGCACCAAAGTCACTGTCATCACTAGTGTCTTCAAACACCACTCCAGCTTCACCCTTTGTCTTCGCGGTTGTATCCCCTTGGTTTGGACAAAACCTTCTGATGTGTCCCTTCTCCTTGCAACCATGACATATCACATTCTTTTGCCATTCACTTGAACCGGATTTACTCTTCCTTGAATTTCTGCCGCTTCTAGCTACTAACCCATCACCTTGAGATTCAGCACTTGTTGAGGTCAAGTGCGTCTCAATGACTTCCCGTTGTAGTAGAGCGTTCTTGATCTCTTCCATAGAGATCTCATCCTTGCATAGAACACTGTCTCTCTAAAGCGCATGTATTCCGGAGGTAGAGAACAAAGCAATTTTACCGCCAATTGCTCATCATCAATTACGACATCGACATTCTTCAAGTCCATAACCAAACCATCAAACTCATCAAGATGATTCTTCAAGGACTCACCTGTTTTGAGTTTGCACTCCTCGAGTTTCTTCATTACTAGCAACCTGTTACTAATGCTCTTGGTCATATACAATTGCTCAAGCCTAAGCCAAATCTCTGCCGCAGTCTTCTCACTCACAACCTCCCTCAATACCTCATCTTTGAGACTCAAGTGTAAGAGAGATAAAGCTTTCTCGTCTATATCATCAAATTGTTCATCCATCAAGCTTGCTGGTTTCCTTGCCTTCCCAAGCAAAGCCTTGACACAATTTTTACCCACCAAGATTGCTCGCATCTTCACTTGCCATAAACCGAAATTGACCTTGCGATCGAATTTCTCAATTTCTTACTTCCCTGCCATCGTTACCAATAAGCAATACAAGATCCACAAACCGGAGCTCTAGATACCAATTGTTAGGGACCGCGAACACCACCACCACTTTCCCACATTAGTATGATATTGTCCGCTTTGGGCCTAGCCCGCATAGATTTGTTTTTGGAAACTTCCCAAAAGGCCTCATAGTAATGAAGTGGGTGGGTGCTATTATATACCTTGCAATTGTTTCCTCAATTACCGATGTGGGACTTTGGGTTGCACCCCAACAAAATGGATTATTTGAATATATACTAGCATTATCAGGAGGTTTCCCCCAGCCATAAGTCACAAGAGAGAAATTCACTAAGTGATGTGGCAAAGTTCCATAGGTAGTCAACATAGTCAAACTAAAACTTACTCCCTTCGTCCCAAAATAAGGTTCTTACTTTCCTTTTTGGTTTGTTCCAGACTAAGGTTCTTAGTTGCTTTATTACCTAAAATAGATCATGAGACCCACTTGTCATTCTCTGTGACGACCCGAAAACCCGTATCTATTTTCTTAGTAAAAATATTTGATTATTTATTTAATTAATTATTTATGTGTGTATTTTGTGTTTCATAACATTTTATGTCTAGCATTTTGTTTGATCACCTTGTGCTAGTATGAATTTAATTGGGTCTTTGTGGAATGCTTGGGTTGGGTTTATATGTGCAGAGTATTTCTTGAGGGGCTTTAGTGTAACTTTTAAAAAAATAACTTTTACTTACTCCCTCCCTACTCCCCCTTCTCCCTCACTTCTCCTCTCCACCTCCCAGTCAACTCTCTCTCTCTCTCTCTCCCTCTTTCCCCATTGCAAGAAAAAGGTAAGAAATCTCCTCCTTCTCTCTTCATTTTAGTCATATTCCTCTCATCTTTTCTTGGTGCTCATTTTATGAAATGTGTTTAGATCGTCGATAGGATCGTGTAGAGCCAAAAATATTTGAATTCCGTCTCATTCCGTAAAATTCAAGTAAGTTGATTTTCCCCCATTTTTATGCTAAAATGTTCATCTTTAGTTTATGTAATGCTTTGTGTATATATATGGTGTTTTGGTTGAGTTTAGAACTCATTTGGATTTTTGATTGATTTTTGTGATACTTTGAATGTTGGGATTTAAAATCTTAGTTTGGGTTGATAGATGATGTTATTTAGGTCCCCTTCAAGTTTATAAGTTGTTTTGGTTCATTATTATGCTTATTGGAAGTCTTGATTTTGAGTATTTGAGAAATGATAAGAATTTGGTTTGTTTTGGTAAGAAACTTTGAGGAACCCAGCTGAATTTCTGCCAGTTCGTCGACCGGGCGCCCGCCCGGGTTGAGCCAGGCGCCCGCCCACCTGGCCTTTTTCCTTCGGCCAACCTACTGGCTAAATGAGCGCCCGCCCGACCTTAAGTGAGCGCCCGCCCGCCCCCTTTTTCTGGAAATCATATTTTTTTTTTGTTTAAGACTAGGTTGCATTCTTAGTCTAGGTTTTGAGTACTATTCTATTTAACTTGTATGAGGATAGTAGAACACGCTAGGGTTGTAGAGTGGTTCCGTTGCGAGCAATTGTGCTATGGAATTTGTCAAGTATTGTTTGGGAAGGTTTAGGCATCTTATGATGTGTTCGTGATTGTTCCAATCGAATTGATTTTGGATAAGACTTGGTCTAGGTTTTAGGCGATATCCTATAGTACCAAGATGGTTGTTATTGAACACTAAAGTGTAGGGTTTGGTCCGATTGTGATCATGTACTAATAGGTGTAACCTTTTGGATTCGTTTGGGGTGTTTAGAATTGGTTCGTTATGAACGGATGTAAAGCGTGAATTGGCAATTGGGTACCTACGGCTTGATTAACCTTAAGGTGTATTCATTCGGATTTCCTATTTGGAATTCCAGGTGTGATGAGATGGTTGAGTTCGTAGTCCTAGTATATCTTTATGAGTAAATGTTTAGGGTCATTTTGGTAATAGTCATTGTACTATTTGTGAGCGACCGTTTGAGTTGTGCTCCTTATGAGTAACTCGTGGGTTTCATCTTTAGGATGTGTTTGGTATGGTCCCTTATATGGGAATCACTATGTTTTAATGGACAATGTTGTTGGGCATTCTATGAGCAATCTTGTTTATCGTTGTTGGACTCTTTTCTGAGAAACTTCTGGTATTCGTTATTGTTGATCTCTTCATGAGTAACTGTTTGCATCTTTTGTGATGAGCTTGGCTTGGTTCCCTACTTTGGAATCATTGCCCCGTTGTTGTTCAAGCGAGTATTTATTACTATGTGCTTGTTTAAAGTCCAGCTGGCATTTGTGGTTGTGTCGGGCGATGGGGAAGATTATAATGGCAACGAGCCGAGTCCATTATAATGTGATCCATTGTTTTGCCCTTATTTTCCTCTTCCAGATTGGCCTTGATTGAGATGAGCTAGCTCCCTTTGGTGAGTATCTAGCTAGTTGGTTTCGGGTATGACTTTGTGTCATTTCCCCTGTCCTTTGTGACATGTTACATTGTTATGGTTCCGGTACTGGGGTTTTCTCTTCAGCTATTATGCTACTACGAAGATGGTTTGATTGGTTGATTGATTGGTCGGTTCTGACCGGGGTTATCTTCAGCTGTTTGGCTGCTATTATTGATTGGTTGATCGGTTGAAGCTGCGCAGCGATGGTTCTATCAGTTTGGTGAAACCTTGGCTCGGTATCCTTTGTAACGTGTTTATTTCAGTCTTATGTGCTGCATGATGAGTTAGTCGTTATTTCCAACTGGTATGGGACAGTTGGCGATAGGGAGCTTTCTCATTTGTTGTTATGTGATTTACTTGTTCAGTTATACCGTTGATTTGCATGATATTATGCCATGTAGCTGCATTAGTAACTTACTGAGATTTTATGTCACCCCGTTTCTTTTTATCTTTGTTGTTTCCTTAAACCCCCCCCCAGGGAATCAAGTGGTAACGTTATCAGGTCCGTTGTAGCGGGAAATCTTCTGAGCAGGTTGACCTTCTTTGGGGTAGTTGATCTTTGGAGTTCTTATGTATCATTGTAGTGGGATTTGTGGTCGTTTAGTGTTATGTAACTATTATTATCTTTTGGGTATTATATTATTATAAGTGTTCTTGCTTCCGCGTTGTATTAGTCTCCGAGTTATAATCTCGTTGAGGTGTTGTGTGATGGTTTTGGTTTTATAGTTGAATTCATGCGCCCGGTTCAGTATTTTGCATTTTGGAGATGTATATTATGTAAATTTTATGTTTATGGATTTTAGTATTTTCCGGGGCGTGAGATTCTCACAACAAAAACTCCCTACCCACTTTATCTCTCCTACTTTCTCTTACTTACTTTTTCATACTCACAACATTTACTTTTTCTTAATCTCCGTGTAAAGTCAAACTAAAAACCTTAGTCCGGGACGGAGGGAGTAATATATTTACAAATTCTCAATCTGAGTTAACAGGTTATTTATGACATTCCACTAGGTTAACTTTAGCAAATAATATACTCCCTCCGTCCCAGCACAAGTAGGACTAGAGGAGTGGGCACAATAATTAAGAAAAAGTAGTGAATGTGTGCTGGAAAATGAAGAGAGAGAATGAGTGAGATAAATAGTAGCGTTGGTTGAATAAAATGAGTGGTTGAAATTGAAGAGAGAGAATTAGTGGGATTAAATGGTGGGGTTGGTTGAATATAAGTATATTAAAACACTTCCATTTTGGGTAGTCTCAATTGTTCTGGGACGGCCTAAAAAGGAAAGAAGTCATACTTGTGCTGGGACGGAGGGAGTATATTTTTAAAAGCACTAGATGTTTAGTTTAGCTTCTTTCGGATCTGAATTTTGAGTTTTCTGCAAAGAGTTATGGGTGTTTTACTACAGGGTGTCAAAGTTTGACGAAAATTACACTTTTAAATCATCTATATATTTTTGTGTGGAAAACTTTCTATTTAAATATTATAATGATATGGAATATATGAAGAAATATTTATGTCAAAGTATATATTATGACACAATCAAATAAAAAAAACAAATAGCACGTACTCATGCATATTTTAACACAAACATGTCAATGAATGTATCCGAAATGCATGTGAAAGTTATGGGTGTTACATGGTGGCATTCCAGGATTGCATGTTTTCGATTTGTTAAGATTGATGCCCCCAGGTGAAACGTTCATGCTACTGGTTGTGACAATGGCTTTGCCGGAGATAGAGGTCATGGGTTGAGTAGACATAATGATTTGATGAAAAATCCAATCGATTAAAAAACCAAAGACCCCTTGGTGGGCGCCAAATAGTTTTGGTGAAAAAACAATAGAGTTTGAATTAAATCAAAAGGAGAGTAATTTCGAATTTATGTAAGGAGAGTGCAATGGAGTATAATCAAATGGATTTAGAACTAGGTTGGCACGTTGATGTAACGAGGAAAAGCCCTTGAGACAACTATCTCGCCGGCATAAAACCTCAAGAGGTGATTATGAGCACCTACCTACCCGAACGGTTGTATTAATGATTTTTTACAAATGGTGGTGAGAGATGAAGAATTACAGAGTAAGTAACTGTGCGAATGTGTGTGTATGTGTTTCTCCATGACTCGTTTAAATAAAGAAAAAAAGATAAGAAAATATCTATAGCCTAACTAAGTTCCTACAATCTCGGGATTCTATCTTCTTCAACAAACGATCTTGACTCAGTCTTCTTATCCGCTGAGGTGAGTCCATGGTGCACGTTTTTAATTCACCTGCATTTATCCTGTAAAAAATAAATTAGTTACTCATAGTAAAATAATTATATTATTTAACCTATTTTCAAGGGACCAAGATGTTTGCATATTGGATTTGTTCAAGGTGTTGACGTCCGAGATTTTAGCCACAACACCACTGAAGTCGCATCTGGGCTTAGGTTGACTACGTAGGATTTTCGTGTTTACCCAAGGATTAGAGTAAAAGAGTATAAATACTCTCATAACTCTTGCGGTCGATATTATTTTGTCAATTTATTTTCTCTGAGATCATTGTATATTCTATCTTTTGTTCTAGAGTTCTAGAAGATATGTTACACAAGAAGAAAGTCTATAATTCGTACTAGAATCTTCATTAATAAATTATTCTTGATTCACCCGTGGACGCAGCTAACTCATTGTTAACTACGTAAATTTGTGTGTTATTTATTTGCTTTTGCCGTATATCTATGTGTTCTTTAGTTGCGTTAAAACAAAATGATCAGATTGTGATTCAAGAAAAGATGGAGTATAAGGAAGTGAATATCGAAAAGTTCATTGGTTAGAGTAGTTCCCGTTTATAGCAGATCAAAGATAAAAGTCGTGTTGAATATAAGCAGTATATATCGAAAGATATATCATGCAAGGATCTCAATTATATTAGGCGATATATATTGTATTGTTAGGATATATATATATATATATATATATATATATACTTTACATAATGTAAATCCTATCCTTGTATAGAATATTTAATTAGGACTCTTTGTATATTCTATGTAAGAGGTCATGATCAGAATAGAAGACTCACATTGAGTCCATAAACTTTGAGCTCTTTCTTATTGTGCCAATGCTGATTTTCATTCTTTATACTCTTCGTCAATCTACATCGTCTTATATCTTTTATGGTATCAGAGACACCGATCCATGGTGGCCTGATTTCCGCTTCCGCTGTTTTCCTTTAATCTTCTCTACTCTCTTCTAAAAATTAAGTTTGTTTTCTTGCATAAAATTATTTTTAAATTTTTCTCTTTTCTCTTTTCTAAAATCTATGGATGATTTTTGGTACGATCCCATTTGCTTTGATACGTTACCATTGTCCTATGATATTTGTCAGTTGTGTAACGTTCTTGGTCATACTGCAATGGACTGTTTGCGCCATTATGAACCAATTAATACCGTTCATACTGATTCTTCTTTTTCTTTATCGGATTGGTTGTATCCGGAACAAAATGAATCTTTAGATTCAAATGATTGTTCGTCCGACGTAGAGGAACATGTTAATGAGTCATCCACTTCTCTTTTCTGTTCTGCTTCTAATTGGTATGTTGATCATCTCTTCGATCAACTACATTGTCTTCAAAAAATTCCGTCTCAATCTTTGACAAATTATTTTCTGAAGCAAAATCGATTTCCTATGCTCTTACCCGAGCTGGTAGTCCAATTTCTGAAATCGATATCATTGATTTTCTTGTTGATGGACTTGATCCATTATTCGACAAATTTGTCAAATATTATTACTTTCGAAAACCGCAAATCTCTTTAGATTACCTTCTTGATGAGGAAAATGGATGTACACAGACATCTTTTTCATCTTTCGGAGAGGCGAGTCCACCCTCGACCACTCCTAAATTATCCTTGCTTCAAGAATACACCAAAAACCAAAGTGATGATTTCACTAGTGCAATGTATGGTCCAGTTCAGCCTACACCATCGCTCGACATTAGTCCACCTAAGTCCACAGTCCAACCTGCAATAGTGGACCCCACCAAATGAACCTTTTGTTCAAATGTCTGCAAGTCCACATACTTGGTCTTTTAAAACAACCGACTCCCTCATTGGGTCATCCGATCCAGCACATTTAGCCACTGCCGGGCTTATGGCTGTTGCTGGTCCATCTTCTCCGTCAAGCCCAGTGATTGCCTTCTTTACTGCAGTTCTGGTTAGTTCACATACATCTGACCCACCCATTCAAGTCTTCCGACACAGACAAGGTTACAACCCAACAGGCGCATGCGCCCACTCCATTCAGGCCTTACTTGGGTCGGCCCGCTTTGTCCCCTTCTCAACGGTCCACTACTTACACGTCTGGCCTTATTACTTATAGTCAGTCTGAGATGGGTCAGCCCACTCTACCTTCAGCAACTTCAGATTCTGAAAATGATCACTACATACTGTATCCTCCAACAGAATTCCAATACAAGCCATGTCATGATCATCTCTACATTCGATTCGGCTGTTATTCAACATTAATAAATTATTATCACTCTTTCCATACAAGCTCCATCTTCGTACCTCCGATTGGTTTGAGGGAGGGTATAAGCAGTATATATCGAAAGATATATCATGCAAGGATCTCAATTATATTAGGCGATATATATTGTATTGTTAGGATATATATATATATATATATATATATATACGTATATACTTTACATAATGTAAATCCTATCCTTGTATAGAATAGTTAATTAGGACTCTTTGTATATTCTATATAAGAGGTCATGATCAGAATACAAGACTCACGTTGAGTCAATAAACTTTGAGCTCTTTCTTATTGTGCCAATGCTGATTTTCATTCTTTATAGTCTTCGTCAATCTACATCGTCTTATATTTTTCCCATATTCTTCTTCTTATGCCTTTAGCATTCTTCTTTAAGCCCTACACGTCAATCTACATCGTCTTATATTTTTCCCATATTCTTCTTCTTATGCCTTTAGCATTCTTCTTTAAGCCCTACACGTGAGGGGGCGTGTTAGAGACATTATCTCACATCGGGAATTAACAAGCCGTGCCTTGACTATATAAGAATCCTTGGGATGGAACCTCAGACTTTATCATGGTATCAGAGCTTAACAAGCCATGTCTTGACTATATATAAGGATCCTGGGCTACTCCTCACATTGCCAATTGGTTTTAGGATGGACCTCAGACTTTATCATAGTCAAGGACAGGACGAGGTGGTTGTTCTTAATGATTTGAGCTATACGCAGAAATTGATGAAAGCATTAGGGATATATGGAAGTTGTCTTGCTCAAGCAATACAAGCATTAGGGATATATGGAAGTTGTCTTGCTCAAGCAATACTTTACCTTTACTCGTTGAAATGAAATAAGTTCTTGTATTGCTACCCAAGGAAAGCATTCTATTCGTCCCCCCTTAGCTTGCATAGCTCCTCTTTAAAACCCCTCCCACCTATGTTTTACCCTTCAACCAATTTTTTTTTTATATATATTCTTTTCTTTTATTATTAAGAAGCTAGTAATAACTCATATGCATCAAAGCATGCCGACTTATGATCCGGTACTTGATGAGAAGCAAAAACAGTTGGAGGGTGAGATCAGAGATATGATATCTGCCCTCACTCACCGTCTTTCTAATCTCCAAACTCATGGCCACAAACCTTTAGCCGGAGATCCCCAGCAATCACATGATCATCAAGCTCATGATCATGAAGAGCATGGCATAAGGATCATAACCATGGCAGGAACCAACATGGGAGCCACTATGAGAAGCGAGCTTGTTGACCCCATGGGCAAATCATCAGCAAAAACCCCTCCTGCTCATCATCATCATAAACATGAACATGAACATGGACATGAACACGAACACGAACACGAACACGAACATGAACATGAAGATCCTAATGGCCTTACTACCTACCTCAATAGCAACTTCCAGGCCATCAACAACTCAATCATGCTCGGTGGCAGCTACACCACAAATGACCCTGGCATTCATTTGGACGTCTCTGATTATTTCATTGATCATCATCAACCCCACAAACATGAAGCTGGAAACAAGGGAAAGAAGAAAGAGATTATCCATTCTGATTGAATTGCATGCATTCTGCTTCTTAACACAAGTTCAGGCATTCCTGCTCCTCTTATCTATCTATCTATCTATATATCCGTGTGTACTACAAGCTAAGATCACCTATATGTTTCATGCCATGTACCACTTTATTAATGTTCTAGTTTGAGTTGGGAGGCCTTCTGTTTAATAATTATTTGACTGTATGTGTTATAATGTAAGTGATTTCTTTTTTTCCTTCGTAATTTTTTGTTAAGCCCAAATATGAAACTTATCCAAATCATGGCTTAACATCTCCTTTGTGAAGTATTAACAGAACTGAGATGCGTTCGAGAAAGTAGATTTGGCATCGCGAAGACTGAAGACAAACACTTTCAGATTAAACATACGAAAAAGGATGCACTTAACTCTTTTAATTGCATGCAATGAGCTTCAATACAGTCATTAAGGTCAAAAAAGAAAAGAAAAAAAGCTAGCTAGAGATTGTAGTACTAGTTTAAAGCGAAATAGATATATAGTTGGCAAACTGTGAACACAAACTAACAAGTCGACTTGGGGACGCATTTAGAATCACAATTAGTTGTCATGGCTTGAAACTGGGGAGTATCTTGAACTTTGATTTCTTCATTTTCTTGTGTCTCACTGCAAACTTGTAATTCTTTCTTCTTCCCCCAGAGGAGACTATACAATCCAGCGATTACAACAGCAGAGGCCAGTAAACTAATCACCACAGATATACATATAGATAAGGGTAAATTGATCATCCATGCATGCATGTTGCTACCAAAGCAATAAGCAAGAAGATATGAGTAATTCAAATGTGAATTTAGTTCAGCTAGGAGTGTGTGTGTGTATATACATACATACATAATTCACCTTCCAAGATAGAGGTTTTCATGCAAAATTGGAATGTCAAACATGGCTGCTATTATCTGAACAAGGGGACTGAAGGCTGCTGTGAAGACTGGACCTCTTTTCTTGACACACCACGACATCCCCACAAAGCACATCCCTGATCCTATCATTCCCTGTATTGTATGTATGCATCCATCACAACCAATACAAATGCATACATACATACATAAATACATATACATATATATATTCAATATATCAGTTCTTCAAGAAACGTGTGAAACACTAGCGTAGCTAGGTATATGTACTTACAGCATAAACGACACAAAGGATTTCGATTTTTCCCTTGAGAAGCCACATTGAAAGATTCCTATCCATGGACAAACATAAAGCAGCAGACTGGATGGAGCCAAAGAACATCATGATGGCGGTGCTCGAGTATTGGCAAGCGTATTTCCTTGCCATATATGATTGGAGAGGGTACCATGAAGACCATAATAGCGTGCCTGCAATCATGGTCAAACTACCCAATGTCCATTGCTCTTTCCCCTTACTAGCTGATAGCGTGCTCATTGACTCATGAATATGAACTTGGGATTGTGAGTTTATGCTTGTGTTTGTATGTGGAGAAAATAGAGGCATTCCTTTGTAAAGGGTCAGTAAGGTGGCACCTATAACACATAGTAGTGAACCTACTAATTTGGCTCTCCCTCCACTTGTTTTTATGTTCAGTGTCTCTAACCTGAATCAATCAACCAATTGTGTATGGTCATGAGCATTTTATTGTATGCAATGTAAACACTTTCAGAATATCCACTAAATGAAATTTATACATTAATTTAGGGACGGAGGGAGTAGTAGTTACAAACCCGAAGGGTAAAGACATGATAAATGTGATGACGGGTACCATATTAAGAAAAGCACAAGCAAAGGTAGCTGATGTGTATTGTATACCAAGAAGGAACAAGTATTGCGTGAGTGATGCCCTGTATATAAAGATTACTAAGAATTGGATTGGGATACAAAAATATAAACACAAAGTTTAGTTAATTACTCGATACTAACCCAACAATGGCACTCATGAAAAGCTGGAATAAGATGCTTAGAGTCACCTTGGGTCTACTATTCCTGCAATTAAGAAATATTTGAGTTTGAGTATTACTAGTATAATAAATATACTCCCTCTTTCAATTCCCAGAAAGTTAGTGGAAACGTACCTCTCCAAACACAATGCGATTGGGGCTAAAAACAATGTAGACACTGAAAGACGATAGGTTATAAAGACCAAATGATTCAATCCATCATCAATAACTTTCTTGAGCAGTATATTTATAGTAGCAAATGCAAAGCTAACAGCAATCATTACAACAATTGGGTACCATTGCGCACCCCTCTTCATGTGTTCCACAATACAGGATATAAAATGCAGTGACACAAGTCAAGTCTGGTGTGTGCTTATATATATAGGCCACAATGAGTGGGATTAAATTCTAATTCACATCACATCTTTATCGATGTTTTTAAGCAGACAACTAATCAAAGATAAGTAATAAATAATTGCTCGATCATATATACGTACAGTAGTATTCTTTTTTGTTTTGACTAATTCTTCTCAGCAACATGTTGGGAAAGCTAAACTTATCAAATCATAAGACTAATGTGAGTCAAATACTGTATTATTATTCCGAAGAATTAAACATGTTTATTGTAAGTTGCCAAATGTAGGCAGCATCATATCTTTTCAAGTGGGGAATACATCAGAATAGAAAGATGTTCGCATTCTCCCCTCTATCGTACGTTACTGCTTAGCATCTAATACTTGCATTTTAGCCGAATGCGAAGCATTTCTTACAGGATTAAAGCACAGCACAATATTTGTGTCTTGTCAAATCTAAAAATAATTTCACCACAATGCGTAAAGCAACATCTATATACTCTTGTAGTAGTAATTAATAGAACGATTCCTCGTAACAAACAGTGAATACCTGTTTTTTTTTTCTCCCTTAATATGTTTATCATTGTCAATTAAGTAATAGTGTATATATCCAGAATTGAATGTATTTCTTTGAAGTTTGAAGAGGTTACTCGAGTTAATTTTCAAACAACAGAAATTATCCTAGGCCACTCGCTTGTAATGGATGCTAAAAAAAAAAAAAAAAAAAAAAGGTAAAGAAATTCTCAACAGAAGCTTTTCAAGAAGTGTGGTTTTGAAGATGTTGTCAGGATAAGAATTCAAGTGGAATATATAATGTTGTACACTGCAGGTGGTCAAATCAAAATATTGTAGTGGGAGTATCAAATTAGTTAAATTAGTTTCGAAAAGTTATCATATTTGGTTAAAGTTCCACGCACTAAACACCTTACTGTACAGTCCTTTCTTAGCAACGGCCACAGTGAGTTCCGAAATGCTTGAAAACTACTCTACATATACTCCCTCCGTCCCCCGGAAACTTCAAAAAAAAATTATGGCACAAGAATTAAGGGAAAAAGTGAAAAAGGTGATGTGTTGTGAGTGTTGATAGTTGAGTGGGAGAGAGAAAGTGGGGTAGAGAATAGTTAGTGGGTTAGTGGATGTGAGTATGAGAAGTGGGACCCACTAATTAAAAAGTATTAAAAACTTTCCATTTATGGAATGTGCAATTTCTATGGGACGCCCATTTTGGTAAGTTTTGCAATTTTCGGTGGGACGGAGGGAGTATATGAGATCCTCATTACAAAATCAAACATTTTTTTGTTTCAAAAATAAAACGTGAATTTACTGGTCCCAAAATGAATTTGTATTTGTTTTTCTAAAAAACCTTGTCCCTTCAAAAATTTACCTAAATATTCCATCTAAAACTAAAAGTTTAAAAAATGGATAGCAAAACTTTTTATGCATTTTTGTCATTTAATGTCATAAAAAGTAAGTAATTTCAGAATATCTCCTAAATGAAAAATCTATTCATTTTGAAATGGAGAGAGTGTTTCTTTATTGAGCAAGTCTTGTGTGAGACGGTCTCACACGTGATGGATCTCGATGAGAGAGGAAATGGGCTTGCCCCACCCGTCCATAGGGGGACAAACCATTAACTCTCTCAACGAGACCCGTCCAGGGCCGGCTCAAGGGGGAGGGCACGGTAGGAACCCGCCCAGGGCCCACGATGATAAAGGGGCTCCTAAATTTTATATTATGTGTAGTATATGTATATAGTATGTTCATTTTTTATTTTAAGCTTAGTATTAGTTTTTTAGCTGTGAAGTTTAAACTATTTAATTTATATAAATAAATGATTAAAAAACGGTGGTAAGGCGGCCCATTAATATTTATATTTTTACTTGACATAGTCATTTAGTTTGGTATGATATATTATATTCTATAAACATACGTGAGATATATGTAGAGCATATGTTTCTAAAGAAACGTCGTACATTAGAAAAGAACAATTAATGAAAATAATGATGAGGAGGAGGAGGAAATGTTATCACGAGTCTTTTTAACTTAACTAATTTGTAGTTATTGTGGATATAATAGTTACTAGTAGGTAACCCGTGCTCCGCACGGGAATCTATTCCGTTAATGTTTTTGTATTTTCATTTTTTGATGTTTTTAATTGATAAATTAAAATAATAATTTTATTTAAAAATATATGTATAATTTAAATTAATCAAAACATTTTCATAGCTTTGGTTGTACATAGTTGTAATAAATATGTTTTTTTTTAATTAATTTAGAAGTATATTTAAGTTTGTTGTATGAATATTTAAAAAACTTGATGGTATTAATAGAATTTTAACATACAATATATATTAACTATTATGATTAAATAATATAATTAATAGTAATAGTTAATATATATTATATCAATTATGATTAATTAATACTATTAATAATAATAATTAACTTATATATTAAGTATTATAGTTAACAATTATATTTAACTATTATAATTTACTAATACTATTAATAGTATTAGTTAGTTATAATGGTTAAATATCACTCTCTCCGTCCCGGAGTAAGAGTCCTACCTCCTATTTGCACGGAGATTAAGAAATGATGGATGTAAAATAAGTGTTGTGAGTGTAAAAGTAAATTATGAGAGAAAATGAATGGGAGAGAATAATAAGTTGATTGGTTTTGTGTTAATTTTTTAGTAATTATTATAATTAACTAATATTATTAATTGTACTTATTAACATATATAATAACTATTATTATTCACTAATAATACTAATAGTTATAATTAACCTCTATATTAACTGTTATAATTAATTAATACTCCCTACGCCCTAGAGTAAGAGTCCTACCTTGTTTGTGCACACTTATTAAATACACAATAGAAAATTGGTAAACATTGCAAATGTGTTGAGGGTATAATTATCCAAAACACTATTCATTCTTTCTCATCATTTGTCCTTTTAGGAAATAAACTTTTAGTGAGACATACGAAAATAGAAAGTAGGACTCTTACTCTCGAACGGAGCGAGTACTATTAATATTAAATATTAACATTTATTGTATAATGATTAACTAATATTATTAATAATAATAGTTAACTTATATAGTAACTATTATGATTAACTAATAATACTATTAATAGTAATAATTAATATATATAGTAACTATTATGGTTAACTAATAATATTAATAGTAATTTTTATTTTATTTAATAGTTAATTATAATAGTTAAATATAAATTGGGACACACCAAAAAGGAAAGTAAGAACTTTAAACTGAGACGGAGGGAATAATAATAATTATAATAAACTAATATTATTAATAGTAATAGTTAATCGATATAGTAACTATTATAATTAATTAATATTAAAAATTAATATTTAACTTATATAATAACTATTATAATTAACTAATACTCTTACTATTAATAGTTAACTGTTATTTGCTTAATACCATTAGCTAATACTATTAGTTACTACATAAGGTAACTATTATAATAGCTATTACTAATAATAGTAATAGTTAACTAATATAGTTAACTATAATAGTAACTATTACTAATAAGAGTAATAGTTAACTATAATGGTTAACTATTATAGTTAACTATTACTAATAATAGTAATAGTTACTATAATAGTTAACTATTATAGTTACCCTTTATAGTAACTATTATTATTAGCTAATAGTATTAGCTAATGAAAAGAAAAAAATGAAAGGTCACTTATTTATTAGTATATTGTTGATGTGGCTTCTCCAAATGCAAGTTTTTTCCATTGTTTGTCCACATGTCAATACCATAGCTCTTTTGGCCAACTTTATATATATATATATATATATATATATATATATATATATATATATATATATATATATATATATATATATTTCGTTAGCTAATAGAGCAATTAAAGACATTATAATTCAAAATAGTTGAAGTTCTTGGAATATGATAAATTAAGTGAATATTGCAAGGAGTTCACTGCTTCTTTTTCTCACGTGTCTGATCACTGATGTTAATATAAACGATTTATTTTTCAAATTAAAAGTGTTACTTAACTTTTCAAAATGGGCCAATATCAGTTCTTGAATACTTGAATTCTCAAATATGTTAATTGTTCTAAGAAATATTTTCCATGATAAAATCTTTATTCACAGTTAATGTTAAATACCAATTACAAACTTGATCCCTACTCTTTCTACTCTGTCTACGGTAACCAATTCTATCTTAGGAAATCTAATCTCTTTATAAAACTAATAATAGATATGTACAATAACTAACAATATAATCACTATACTATTTACCAAGAATATCCTTATAGTGATAGGATATTCTAACACTCCCCCACAGTCGAAACGGGAGGGGAACATACGCTAAGACTGTTACGAAAATCTTCAAACAAGATTAGGGGAAGCCCTTTCGTAAAAATATCTGCAATCTGATGACGAGAGGGAACATGTAAGACCTGAACTTCACCCTTGCCAACTTTGTCACGAACAAAATGAATATCCATCTCAACATGTTTGGTGCGTTGATGTTGAACCGGATTACCCGAAATGTAAATGGCACTAACATTGTCACAATAAACCAGAGTAGCTCGATGGATTGGACACTTGAGTTCTAACAATAGATTACGAAGCCAACGGGACTCAGAAACCACATTTGCAACCCCGCGGTATTCGGCCTCAGCACTAGAACGAGACAATACTTCTTGTCGCTTGGCCGACCAAGACACCAAATTATCCCCAAGAAAAATACAATACCACGACGTCGAACGCCTCGTATCGAGACAGCCCGCCCAGTCAGCATCGGTATACGAAATCAAAGAGGTGGAGGCGGACGGGTATAGAACAATCTTGTAACCCACTGTGCCATGAATATAACGGATTATCCGTTTTAGAGCATTCATGTGTTCCACCTGCGGTGCATGTATGAATAAGCATACCTGCTGGACGGCATATTGAATATCTGGGCGAGTATACGTGAGATACTGTAGAGCACCGGCGAGACTCCGGTACAGTATAGGGTCAGAGAAAAGAGGACGAGTCGTGGAAGAACCAAGCTTGGGTTTGGTGTCGACTGGGGTAAGCGACGGCTTACAAGAGGACATCCCGGCGCGTTCTACAATCTCGACCGCATACTTGCGTTGAGACAGAAATAAACTGCCCTTGTGACGTGAAACGGAAATCCCTAAAAAATAACTTAATGTTCCCAACTCTTTCATGGCAAACTCAGAACTTAACTGAGCAATGATCGAGAGACGGAGAGAATCGGAAGAAGCGGTTAAAATAATATCGTCCACGTACACAAGTAAATAGGCCATAGACTCCCCTTTATGAAACACAAAGAGAGAATTATCAGACTTACTTCGAATGAACCCAAGAGTGAAGACATAGTCAGCAAAACGTCGATACCAGGCCCGGGGTGCTTGTTTGAGACCGTAAAGGTATTTTTTTAAGCAAACACACGTGATCAGGATGGTGCTTATTAAGAAATCCCAACGGCTGATGCATATACACGGTCTCCGCAAGTGTCCCATGTAGGAAAGCATTCTTCACATCCAGTTGGTGAATAGACTACTTCTTAGAGAGAGAAAGACTCAAGACTGTCCGAATAGTTGCGGGTTTCACGACAGGACTAAAAGTGTCCCCACAATCGATCCCAACCTGTTGTGTTTTGCCATCACCCACAAGGCGAGCCTTGTGTCGCTCAAAGGAGCCATCCGACCAATGTTTATGCGAGAAAATCCACATGGAACGAATGACATTAGTAGCAGATGGACGGGGCACCAACTCCCACGTCTTATTTTCAATAAGAGCATTATATTCATCAATCATAGCAAGTTTCCAATTAGGGTCATTTAGTGCGGCCACGGGAATTCGAGGAAGAGGAGATTTTGCCACTATCACATTCAGATTGAACGGAACCTTGGGCTTATGGATTCCTCGTTGACTCCGTGTGACAGGCCCAGGACGAGAAACCGACACAGGTTGAGAGAGAGAAGGAGCTGGCCCGCTGGACAAGGAAGAAGGTTGGGCCGGCCCACTAGTTATAGGAGCATCCGAGAGAGTTAGGCTAGTTGTGGGGGATGGTGGGACAGCCGACACAAATGGGCCAGAGGCAGAAACTGGACCAGCCGAAACCATAGGACTAGGAGAATCTTGACTGGCGGAAAGATCCTCAAACTCAGAATTGGCCCAATGATGAATGACATAAGGAGATGGCCCGTCATCAAGAAAATTAAAAGACGAAGAGGGAGACTTAGGCATTGACGCAAACGGGAAATGGTGTTCATCAAAAATCACATGGCGATTGATGATTATTTTACGAGATGCCAGGTCATAGCACTTAAATCCCCGATCGTTCATTGGAAAACCGAGAAAAACACATGGAGTGGAACGGGCTTGCAATTTATTTCTGGTTGGAGAAGGAAATAAAGGATAGCAAAGACACCCGAAAACCCGAAGATGTTTATAGGAGAGTTATTTCGCATAGAGAACCTGAAGGGGAGAGCTATAGGACAGAGATTTATTTGGCAGTATATTTAACAGGTATGTAGCCATAAGAGTAGCATGATGCCAAAAAGAGGGAGGAAGAGATGCATGAGTTAACATGGTACGAGCCATATTATTGGTGGTTCTAATTTTTCGTTCGGCGGTCCCATTTTGAGAGTAGGTATAAAGACAAGACAACCGAAAAGAAAGACCATTTTGTTTGCAAAAATTCCAAAAATGTGCATTATCAAACTCACTCCCATTATCACATTGAATTGTTTTAATGTCACGTTCAAATTGAGCACAAATATAAGCACGAAAAGAAAGAAAGACAGAGTACACATCTGATTTATTGGAAATAGGAAATAACCACAGGAATTTTGAGTAATCATCTAAAAACATCACATAATACCGATGACCAGCAGAACTCAAAACAGGAGATGTCCATAAATCACTATGAATAATATCAAAAGGCATGAAAGTCTTAGATTGTGAATTTTCAAAAGGAAGTTTAACATGTTTTCCCAAAGCACAGGCATGACAAATATGTTGATCCCTAGAAGTCCTACAATCTATCGTCTTATTTTTCCTAAGAAAATCCACGATCGGAGCGCCAGTATGACCCAACCGTTTGTGCCACAAAGTGGAAGGCAAAGCAATAAAAGCTGATGAAGAAGAAGACACCACAGGAGTAGACGTAATAGGATAGAGGTCCCCCCGACTGTTACATCTCATTATGTGTCTCCCCATCCGGAAATCCTTCACATAAAAACCAAACGGATCAAATTCGACGGTGACAGAGTTATCCGTAGTAAATTTTTTGACAGACACAAATTTTTAACAATATTTAGAGCATAAAGAACGTTGTGAAGAGAAAGGGGCGGATGGGGAGGGGCCAACACACTGTGACCATAACCCTTAATTGGAATAGTGGTACCATTACCTACTACAATGCCATGCTTAGTGCCCAAATTGAAAAAAGGCGTAAGAGTACCTAACGAGGATGTTGCATGAGGTGTAGCACCGGTATCCATGAACCAAGCCGAAGGAGGAGGTGTGAGTCCGAGAGTGTGCATCACAGCCTCTACATCCATTGCTGTCGAAGAATTTGATGACACAGCATACGCTTGAGGTGGTCGTGGACCTAGAACCCCGGCGGACTAGGGCCTCTGCGGATTGGGTGGTCTCGGCCAAGCACTAGGGTTAGCAGGATAAGGGCAAAGAGGGACTGGCCAAGGCCAACTCCAACCACCCCACTGTTGCGACTGTCCACCGACCGGCGGATTACCCGTGCCCCATATAGGCTGCCACGCAGGAGTCGATTCAATCCCACCACCATTCTTACCTCCTATGCCATTTTTACCACCCGTCTTGCCGTTAACAGGAGTTCTGCCTTTACCAAATCCTTTGTTAGTCCGAGTACCACTACCAGCCAAAGTAGAACCAGAGAACAAATTAGGAGCAGAGTGAACGTGAACGGAGTCATGAACAACTAGAGCATCAGCCGACATGGACGCCTTTTTTTGAAGGCCCGCTTCTTCAAGAATTTCCATGGAATGATCTTGATAGAACTTGGGAAGGGAATCAGTTTGGCGAATCATGGTAGCCATACCATTGATAGCTTCTGTGAGACCCGAGACCATTTGAAGTACGAGACGATCGTTGGTGACCAGAGCCCCAACATTCTTCAGTTGGTTAGAGAGTTGTTTGAGATGCTGACAATATGAGGAAGCAGATGGAAAGGATTCCATAAGGGTGTGAGAAAACTCCTGCTCAATTGTTACGGCACGAGAGTTTTGGTTGTCGTAGAAGATGTCCCTCAAGCGATCCCAAGTCGCCATAGCAGTGCTATCGAGTTCTATAACTGTGTTAAGGAGTTCATTAGAAATCGTTGAGTAGATCCAACCTAAGACCGTAGCATCAAGAGTTGACCATAATTCTATCTCTTCGTCCGTCGTGGGTACTTGCTCTTTACCTTTAGCCGGAGGTACAAGATGATGAAGAACCCGCACAGAACGAGCGTGGACTTTGAAGAGCTCTGCCCAAGTAGCATACTGGACATTCTCGAGTTCCAAGGTTATGGTCACATGGTTCTTGATATTGGACACTACCAGAGCCGGATGATAAAAATTCTTCGAAGAAGAAGTCATGGTCTGGCAGAGAAGATGAGCATAGAAACAAGAAGAAAACAATGACGGCAGGGAGAAACTAGGCGCATCGAAAAGGAGAAAAACCTAGGTCTCGTGATACCATATAAGAAATATTTTCCGTGAGAAAATCTTTATTCACAGTCAATGTTAAATACAAATTACAAACTTGATCCCTACTCTTTCTACTCTATCTACGGTAACCAATTCTATCTTAGGAAATCTAATCTCTTTATAAAACTATTAGATATGTACAATAACTAACAATATAATCACTATACTATTTACCAAGAATATCCTTATAGTGATAGGATATTCTAACAATTGTTATACCAACATTAACATTGCTTATTGAACTTTGTTAACTATGCATGTGTCATGACATAAGTGTTGGGAATTTAGTGGTACCCCGTTGCAATCTAGATAAAGAACACAAAACCCACAAGCACAAATATGAAAGAATCACACAAGAACACAAGAATTGTTTACCCGGTTCGTTCAACACATGAACTACGTCTAGGGGCAATTGCCAAGCCAATATTTTATTAAACACTCTTTAATAATTTTCTACAATGTGTTCTAGGTCGGAACTAGGCTAACAAGAAAGACCTAAACCAAATACATGTGAGAAACCTAGAAAAAATAGCACTTTCCCGAATTCTGCACTTTCCCGAATTCAGACCAGGCGCCCGCCTGGTAGGGACCAAGCGCCCGCCTGAATTCTTTTTCCAAACTCGATTCCTCACTGCCAAGGTCAGGCGCCCGCCTGGTATGGCCCAGGCGCCCGCCTGCTCTGTTGTGCGGTTTTTCCTTCTCCGTTTTGATCTCCCCCAATCCCCGTTTGGTTTGAACTCCTTTGCCTCCTTGTCCCCTATTTGGTTTTAGGACTCCACTCCCAACAATCTCCCACCTGAAGACTAAAACCATAAGCATAGACCGATCATCACTCCCACCACGAAATGAACCTCCTTTGAACACATTTTTACTCCATGTTGACTTGCCGTTGCCTTGCCTCCCCGCTTAAGTACTAAGGTGAGATGAAACCAAGAGACGTTTCAACCTCTCCGTGTTAGATTGTTCTTGCATCCCCAAATCAGCTTCTACCTTGATTTCTCCCCGCAAGTCTAACTTCGCCTTCTCCCTCCAGACCCACCTTCCTCGTAATGCTTCCCCTTAAAACTTGGATGTACCTTTTTTCTTGCATCGTCTTCTCTTGGTCTGAATATGCTCTCTGTTAGGGCACTTGGACTTCTACACCGCGTTGATCAAATTTGTGTCCCTCTCCCTCCTAACACACCGTTTCTTGGTGTCTCTCCTTTCTACACCAATAGGCTGGTTCTTTAGCCTCTTGTTCCCACCCGAGCGAACATCGACATTGTAGGTAGAGTACAACATCTTCTCCTTAACTCCATTTGCGATCACTTTACATCCTTTTGTGACTTCCCAAGACCCACCAATGAAGGTCACACCTGTTGGGTTTCGTAGTAACATGCGCAGCGGAATTTAGCATTTAAAATTTTGAAACCCAAAGCCCATAGATCCGTTCATATGATTAAATCAAATACAACAACATGAATATAGGATAAAACTAACCCTTGATGGCTATTAAATTTTCTCTTGGTCTTTGGTGGAGATTTGAAGACTTGATCACAATCACAAAGCTTGAACACGAACTTTGAAGATGATGATTTTCACCCTCTAGCAGTATCCACACTTCGAACGAATATCAAAGGAACTTCTTTGATCTTGGTTGCTAGACCAAATTGTGAAACACGTTTTCACAATGAATTTGAACTATATGGAATTTTCTCTCTTGTGTATTATTTTGTTCTTTGACCAAGGATGTCTTAGAACAAAGTAAAACCTCTCTCAAACTCTTTGGAGACTCACAAAAGGCTATTACTGAAGTTCTGGCCGAACTCATCCTTTTATACACAAGCAAGACCTATTCCAAATAGGAATCTTGTGTCAAAAGACATTCCAAATCGAATTAGGAAAGTGCCAGCCGACAGTACTGTGCGGCCGCCCAGAATACACTGTGCGGTCGCACATTTATCTGAAACAAACTGGTACAAATCTGAGCTAAGTGTGCGGCCGCCCAGTCCACACTGTGCGGTCGCCCACTTCCCCAGAATGTCCAGAATTTCCAAAAAATTCCAATTTAGTCCTTTTAAAGATTCGTTCTATTGTGTGTGACCCTCTAGGATTATACTAAGTTGGCAATGGGTTCAAACATGAAACCATAAGATATGATTTGGTTCTAGCAAACCGTCATACCTACCCAAATAGTATAACTAGATACAAGTTCGCATTCCTTTATAATATGTCATAATCCCTTTATCCTCGACGTCATTGAACACGAGTCATGGTCAAACAGTCAACTTGTTTTGTTCAATACTTTCTCGATTCCGAATATGTTGATAATCCAAATGCCATTGATCCAATCAATTCATTTGAGTCCGACCGAACATTTCATCAACACCATTCCTACGAGAGGCCCAAGCTTGACATCTCTCCGAAGAGGGACAAATCCATTTGGCTTATTATTCTTCCCTACGTGAATCCGATTATGCCAATCATACCCTTTATAACTTCCCGGTTAAAGGTAGCGTTTGAATATGTCAAACATAATGTTCATCAAGTGGAAGACTATAATAACTTCATGTCTAAGGATTCAAATGACATAACTAATATGAGATATATGTTCGACATAGACCATGACATAAATCTCATACAGCGGGTCATGTCCAGTACCTTGTTCCAAACAAGTACCCATAAATCTAACATGATCATCGCATGATCATTTAGCCTTTATACTAGTGCTTAACAAGTACTAGAGACGGAGATTATTATAAGTAAACATGAACAATAATAAAAATCAAAACATCTCTTTATTGATATGAAATAAATGATAACAATTACAACGTTTATTAAACGTGCCTAGGGCACCACTACCAACAATCTCCCACTTGTCCTAGGCCCAATCTCCCATGTATCTAATACCCATGGACCTAACATGACCATCATGTTTAGCTTGTGTAAGTCCCTTTGTCAGCGGGTCCGCAACATTGTCATCAGTAGGTACTCTGCATATATTTACGTCTCCCCTATCAACGATCTCTCGAATGATATGAAAACGCCTAAGTATGTGTTTTGATTTCTGATGTGCTCTTGGTTCCTTTGCTTGAGCAATAGCACCATTATTATCGCAATAAAGGTCTATTGGATTAGCAATGCTAGGAACCACTTCAAGTTCAGTTATGAACTTCTTAATCCAAACAGCTTCTTTTGCAGCATCCGATGCAGCAATATACTCAGCTTCTGTTGTAGAATCAGCGGTTGTACTTTGCTTGGAACTCTTCCAGCTTACAGCTCCACCATTTAACATAAACACAAAACCCGATTGCGATCGGCTATCATCTTTATCGGTTTGGAAGCTTGCATCCGTGTAAGCATTTACAACGAGATCATCTTTCATTCCTCCATAGACCAAAAACGAGTCTTTAGTTCTTCTCAAGTACTTAAGAATCGCTTTTACAGCTATCCAGTGATTTTCGCCAGGGTCGGATTGGTATCTACTTGTCATGCTCAAAGCATAAGATACATCCGGCCTAGTACAAATCATGGCATACATGATGGACTCAATTGCCGAAGCATATGGAACATCATTCATTTTCTCACGCTCATCGTTTGTCTTAGGATATTGAGTCTTGCTTAGAGAAACTCCATGTAACACGGGCAAGGTGCCTCTCTTAGAATTTTCCATACGGAATCTTCTAATGACCTTGTCAATGTATGTACTTTGGCTTAAACCAAGTAGCCTCCTTGATCTATCTCTATAGATCTTAATGCCAAGAATATATGCGGCTTCACCCATATCTTTCATTGCGAAGCACTTTCCTAACCAATTCTTCACAGACTGAAGTGTAGGAATGTGTTTCCAATGAGCAATATGTCATCCACATATAAAATAAGGAATAGCACTATGCTCCCACTAATCTTCTTGTATACACAAGGCTCATCTTCGTTCTTGATGAAACCAAACTCTTTGACCGATTCATCAAAACGGAGATTCCAACTCCTAGAAGCTTGCTTCAATCCATAGATGGATCTTTGCAATTTGCATACCTTAGAATCTTGTTCAAAACCTTATGGTTGTGTCATATACACATCCTCTTGGAGTTTTCCATTCAAGAAAGCGGTTTTGACGTCCATCTGCCATATTTCATAGTCATGATATGCGGCAATGGCAAGCAAAATTCTTATAGACTTGATCATTGCTACGGGTGAAAAGGTCTCATCATAGTCAATACCATGAACTTGCCTATAACCTTTCGCTACAAGTCTAGCTTTGTAAGTATGCACCTTCCCTTCCATGTCAGTCTTCTTCTTGAAGACCCATTTGCATCCTATGGTTTTTACACCTTCGGGTGCATCAATCAAATTCCAAACTTGATTGTCTTGCATGGATTGCAATTCGGATTCCATGGCTCCAAGCCACTTATCCGAATCAGGAGAAGACATCGCCTCTTGGTAGGTTGACGGTTCATCATTCTCAATGATTTCTACGTCATTACTATCCGTTACGAGAAATCCATATCTCTCGGGCTCGGATCGTAACCTACTAGATCTGCGAATTACTTGTGTATTTTGAATAGGTTCCACAACTCTTTGTGGTTCTTGTTCTTGTTCCACTATTGGTTCAATGTTATTTTCTGGGTCTTGAATTTCTTCAAGATTTATTTTACTCCCACTGATTTCTTTGGAGAGAAACTCTTTCTCTAGAAAGACACCAGTTCGGGCAACAAACACTTTGTTGTCCTCGCGGTTGTAAAAGTAATATCCTCTAGTTTCCTTAGGATATCCCACGAAAATACATTTATCAGATTTGTGTGCAAGTTTGTCTGAGACAAGTCTTTTGACAAAAGCTTCACAACCCCAAATCTTCATGAAAGATAGACAAGCCTTCTTTCCGCTCCACATCTCATATGGAGTCTTTTGAACCGATTTAGTTGAAACACGATTTAGTGTGAAAGCAGCGGTTTCTAGGTGTAGACACCCCGCCTTGGACCTCTCATGTCCCGATTGCATACACATTCTCTATCTTCCTCTCTTCTGTTATGTTTTGTTACTTTCCGTTAACTTTGTTACTTTCCGTTAAGTTCTTGACTTACTCCGTTAGTCTTGGATTTGACTAAGTGGAAAAGTCAACCTTGAGTCTTTGTTTCATTTATTTTCGTTGACTTTCGTGATGTTCGTTAAGTTTTTGGACTAATTCCGTTAGTTTTGGGGCTTAATTGCATAACGGGGTTAACTTTTGGGCTGAAATATGAATTTTCTGAAGCTGGGATGCGCACGCCTTTGCCCTCCTTTGTGGGAGGCGTTCTCCTCCCATAGGGGGGGTGGGAAGCGCGCGCTTCCCGCTTCCAGAATCTCAGATTTTGCCAAATTTCCCTCCTTTTCTGATTTGTAACCCCCAAGACCATTATGCATTGGCTTGATCCGGGGAATGGTCATCTTTGTGACCACAAACACTTCTCCAACACCTATATAAACCTCTTCATTCCATCATGAAAGGGAGGATGGTTTCTTAACACAAAAATACTTCAAAACACACAAAAGTCTATTTTTCAAGAAGTGGTCAACACAAAGATTTGGTTCTTCTCCGTTCAAGCATAAGGTACAAGGTTTATTCTCTTCTTCTAAATTCTAAGTCTTATTTCCTTTCTTCATATTCTCATCTCTTCTAAGTGAGTATGCAATCTCCATAAAAAGGGATACAATCAAAAGGCCACTTCACTATTGAAGTTTGACCAAGGTTACGTCCCAACATCCCAAACTTCATTTAATTCATGTTTCATTTCTTAATGTAATCATTTAGCACTAGTCCAACATGTAACTATTTAGCATTAAATTAATAAAATCATTATTTTCCCCTTTTACATTATAATTGTTAGCATTGTTAATAAATTGAAGAACATGTAAATATTAGAACACCAATAGTAGCAAGACCCGCGTAAGCGGGGCGGAGTGGGTGTTTAAGTACTTCCCACTCCGTCACCTAACCCCCGAACCCTTCTCTCCCGAATCTCTGGTTTTGTACATAAATTAGGCTATTTCTAGGTTTTTCTTATGTTCCTTTAAAAACATAGGTGGCGACTCTAAACAATCTAAAACAAGTTAGACATCCTAGGATAATTCACCGCTCTAGCCAAGCCGTGGTCCCCCGGGGTATCTACAGTGGCGACTCTGCTGGGGAAAATAGAGGGTTAAACTTGCGTTCTTAACTTTTGGTGTTCTTATTACTGTTTTCTGGGCATTCTGGTAAAAAGGGTGGGAAGCGCGCGCCTCTGGCCTTCTTGGCCGAAAGCGCGCGCGTCCGACCCCAATTACCAGAATCGCCCGCCTCCTTTCTTGTCCTTCAATTCCATATTTCTGTGCTAACAATTACTGCAGGGAAAGTTTTCTTAATTAAGGGTCAAGGCAATCCCTTGAACCCACTGATTTGCAGGTTCTCACCCAGAAGCGGGCGCCTCTGCCATTCTTCCTCTCACGCGCGCGCCTTTCGCATAGGCAACCCAATGCGCGCGCTTCTGGGCGCATTCCCGGAACAGAACAGTGCACAGAAACAAAACAGAATGACAGTGTGTGGGCACCGGGCCTGCATACAATTTCTTTTACTTTCTGTTTATTTTTATCGGTCACACGGGTGATTCGAAAGTTGTAAATTACGTGCTTATTTGTTTTTTTTTTATTTCCTTTGAAAAAAAAAATGTTTTGTCACATGTTAGACCTCACACTACATGCACATATTCCTATCAACTGCTCACTATCGAGTCACACAAGTCCAACCCCAAACCCGTCGAGGCCGTCCTAGAAAGTTTCAAGCTCCACTCGACCTTGGCTCTTTCGAAGCGGTAAACCTCAGCCCGTGGCGTAGTTCATGACTACATGCCGGGGGTGACCTTTAAGCCTCATATTCAAGCCGAGCACAAACCACACAATTCTAGTTTAGGGTCTAACACTCCATGACCAAGTCGGTTTTTCATGTGCCGAGATTTCCCTAAACTAATGTCTTCAAATCATACATGCCAACTTGTTTCAATGGACGAAATAAAACTCCGTCCCCAAAAGTGGTTATTTTGGACGAAAATAAAAATCCGTCCCCACATGTATGATTTACTACATTAATTTAGTTTAATCCCGACACATGTAGGATTCACAAGCGTGGTGGAATCCGATGAGTATATGGGACCGCGAGATGGTCTATATACTAGTGTGACGATTCCACTATTTTTCTAGAAACCCCAAAAAGGACCACGTCCTTCCGACTTTGTAAATAAATAAAAAAAAAAAAAAAAAAAAAAAAGAGTCGTTTTTCCTTATGTGGTTGAGTCTTTTTCTTTGTTTGTGGGTTAATTAATTTTATCCAAAAGGTGTTTGTGGGGCCAATCTAATATCAACCGTGCTCTTCCAATAGGTCCAATGGCTTCAACGGCAACAACAACAACGGTGGAAATGATTTCGTGTCCAACGAAGGGTTACTCAACAAAATGAAATCAATGGGGGAACAAATGGATAGGATTGTCGAGGATGCCCGCCGTAAAGACAAATTGTGGCAAGCCCGTTTCGATATCGACAAGAGGATTCACAAAGAAGAGGTTTCCGAACTCAAGGCTCGTCTTGATTATGAAAGAAGAATTCACGAGGAAGAGGTTTCCGAACTCAAAGCCCGTTTGCAAGAGCTCACCGACGGCAAAGCAAAGTTTAAGGGTAAAGCATGCTCAAGTGGCCCGTCCCTCAAAAGATACAAAGGTACCGCAAACAACCGAGTTTTCACTCCTCTCCTAGGAGTAACCCAAGCCGAAGCATTTGAAACTTTGGTGGCAAGTGGAAAGGTCAAGCCGTTGGACGGGTACAAGCCGAAGACGATACCGAAGAATCATGCACATGGTGAATGGTGCGGCTACCACAAGCATAGTAGCCATACTACCGAAGGGTGCTTCCTTCTCCGAAACATCATCCAAGATTTGTTCGACAACGGCGAATTTACTGTGGGTGAAGAGCAACCTTTAGAGAGTGCCAACATGCAAGAACTCATCAAAGAAGAATGATTTGGTTTCGAAATGGGGCTTCTACAAGAAATCATGCCACAAGGAGACTACAACGACGATGGGGACTACAACAACAATCTCCGTTTCTCTTTCTCTACCTAGTAGTAGGAATTAAAAAAAAAAAAAAAAAAGAGTCAAAAGTCCTCTTTTGTGTGCATTAATGTTTTCTCTCGTCCCATGTTAAGTGTCGAGTCTTCTTATCAAATAAAAGTCGTTCTTGTCCTTATACACTCTTCCAAGTTGTTCAATCTAATTCTTGGAAAAATGATGAAATGATGTCTAAACGAGTTTTGGAATGAAGGCCATCACTTGAACGCCTAGGGGCTAAACATTGTGACGAAGGCAACATCATCAACGACGAAGACAAAGCCAAGACATCAAAGGTGAAGCAACAACCATGGAGAAAAATCAAGCAATGTTTCAAAAGGGGATTAAAAAAAAAAAAAAAAAAAAAAAAAAAAAAAAAAACTCGCTAGGTTGAAATCATCAAATCAACCTAGGCAAAAGTTAGAGCCCAAAAAAAAAAAAAAAAAAAAAAAAATCCACCTCAATCAAAGAAGATCAACATCATCATCCACCAACAAAGGACGAAGCTACGAAGCAACAATTCCATCACGAAGAATGGAGAATCCACAAGAACTACGGCGACCTGAGCCTCTACACTGGAGGAACGTAGGCAACCTGCGGGTCCGGTCTCATGCAAGAAAGAAGATATGTTTAGCCCTAGCGCGTTATGGTGATTGGCCTTCATCTCGAACTTGTCAAGACATCTTTGTACGATTCATTTGCCAATGAAATAATCACCAAAAAGATTGAACAACTTTCTTAGATTTGGAATCATTTCGCGTTCCTTGTCGAGTCTAGGGATTTCTATTCTTTCTGCATACTCTCAATTTCTTGCAATCAAATTGGGGCTTTCCTTCTCTTCTCTCTTAATGACTTACTTGCCTTCGCGAGTCATTCAATTCAATAAAAAATACATGTCAATACTAGGGACACTTCCCTAGTCGAGTCAATGTTACTCACCTTTAGTGACAAGAGGTCTCCACCGCAAAATCACATGTCTTATCTCCTCAGCTAGAGTCAATGCACACTTCCTCATCAATTGACTCAAAAAAAAAATGATGAAGACGCAAAAGAGATGCCCGCTAGATTGAAAACCCAAAAGGGCGGTCTAGGCAAAAAACAAGGTGCGTCATAAAAAAAAAATGAATGAGAGAGTGAGAGAGAGAAGGGAAAGAGAAATGGAGATCCCCGGCCTCTAAAGAAGACAAGTTCTACATTGAATCTCCTCAGCAATTCAATTCCCCACCGAGTCAACTTTGGAATTGCAAAAGGCTCGACAAGATATAGCACCATCAAAGGTTGTCTTGGGATATCGGCATCATTCTCCAGTAGTGTGCATTTTTGGGTTCATGAAAAGAAGGCCCGTGGTAACCAAGATCCATCCGAGAACAAGCCCATCATAAAAGGGCACGAGGTTGCACAAATAATCCCTAGCTAGTCAATTGGCTTGGGCAACAAATAGCAACAACATGTGTCCCAGTTTTCAAAGCTTCTTCAAGTATGTGCTTCTAAAGTACGCCAAAAGGCTCCCGAGAAATGGAGTAGCTCTTGCCATATCCTCTCATGTTTATTCCCTCACACGAGGACGAGTCACTCTTGCTTTGCTCAACAAATGGTGACGCCCTAGGGGCTATGTGACTCAAGAACAAGGGATTCTTTTGCTTCATTTGGCAATCAATACGCCCTAGGGGCTATGCTCAAGAAAGATGTCTGAAACTATCCTCAAAGTCCCTCAAAAGGGATGTCAAAAAGCCCTCTTGTCATGTGTGCCCGTGCTCGTTTCCCCAATCAAGGGTGGACCTTTCTCGAAATCAATGATGGCACTCTAGGGGCTACGGTCAAGTCTTAAAGGCTCCCTCGGCAAAGAGCAATTAACTCCCCAGCAGTATCCCCAGCCAAGTCATGTGCAACATTGGAAGCTTCCTCAATTCGGCACCGAAGGTCTCAACGGGCTTCGCAATCTACAATCTTTTGGGCTACGGCATTACAGTAATTCAAGCAAAGGGCAGTATTAGGGCTTCGCGACCGACAGTCTTTTGGGCAACAATACTCGAGCAACGCAATTTGGGAGTAGTCTCCATGAAAGGGATCAAGCTTCAAAGGGTCTCTCAACACTTCAAGTCAAAGGCCTCTTGGTTTTAAATGAAGACTCTGATGTTATGAATGAAGTTGATGATTTTTGTTAGAACTCACAGCGAGATTTTGAAGGAAGTCTTAGAGAAAAGGAAAAAAATTCAATATGCTAAACTCTAATCAAAACAGGGTTATAGCGGGAAATGCCACAGCCAATCCCAATGTTTCTGCAATTCAGCACCCCCTTCTCCAAGATCAAAAGCGCAAGGTGCAGCTCAGATAAAGTTGGGCCACAGCACTAGTTGCATCCGAAGATCCGTCATTAGTTCAACTCAAGAAGTGTCAAGCAAGCATACTCATTTGAGACTTTATCACGCCAAGACCTTATCCTCCGTGACCTCGACGGCACCGCAAGACATTACTGCATCCTTTGACATAAGCCCTCAGCCATTTGGGTATCGACCACAATGAGGCCATTCATCTCCCCAGTAAGAGCAAAAAGGAGATCTCTATCAAGAATTCTACCAAACGGTACATCCGCTCTCAATGCCGAGCCAATCACGAGATAATTTGGGGCTTTACAATGAAAGGTCTTCACATCCCGCCATCTACAAGACCGCGACACTTGGGGCTTTGAAATCTCTCGAAGCTTGGCATCAACGACCTCCTCTTGGGGCTTGCTCACTACAACAACAAAGGGCGATTTACTCGAATGGGCCAGGAGCTGATTTATCTTGGAGCTATGCAAGTCCCTCAAAATTTGGCATCAAAGGCATTCTAGGGGCTTTACAATCAGCAACCCCTCATCTCGGCATCAAAAGCCTTTTGAAGCCCCATAATCGACAAATGTCTTGGGGCTAGACATCAATCTTCGTTGGGCACACCAGCGACAACAGAATTCAAGCGAGGCAATCCGGACTTCGACTGAACATGACTTGATCTTGGGTTGGCTTCACAAGCACACAATGGTTAAAATGGTTCACCCACGAACTTAAAAAAAAAAAAAAAAAAAAAAAAAAAAAAAATATATATATATTTTCTTTTTCTCCTTCTATGTGCAAAATAATGTGTTTTACTTTGCCTTGCTCCATAGCTTCTTCCCCAGAGTTCTCCATCATCCTTGAACTACGCTGGTCTGATTCTCTTAAAGGGATACGTAGGCAGCCTTTTGGCACGACCAACCCATCATCCAGAGTACCATCTCGCCAACCCAACATCAAGGGCATTCTCTCATCAACATCCAAAGAATGGACATTCTCCATCAAAGCATCCTCCGCGGACATCAGAAATCCATCTCCACTCAAGCGGCAATGGTAAGTGAAGGTATGAATACATCCAAAGCTTTCCTCAAAATCACACCGCACACAAGATCACTCTCTACATTCTTACTTCTCTCTCATTGCAAGGGTGTTCCAAAATCCCATCACACCAAGAGAACAATTTCTCTCTCTTCATTTCACACTTCATGCATCTTCTTGCAAGAACACATATACCTGTCAAGCACACACATAACAGGTACCACCACGATGTCAACAGCATCCGCTACTCAAGGCACTTCATCCCCAATAGAAAGTGGTCAACCGTGCCCACACCCCACAAAGTCAACAACATAAGCTCTCATGAGCTCCAAGTCGGCAACTCGGTCCATATCGAGACAAGCTCCCATGAGCTCCAAGTCAGCAACTTGGTCCATATCGAGACAAGCTCCCATGAGCTCCAAGTCGGCAACTCGGTCCATATCGAGACAAGCTCCCATGAGCTCCAAGTCGGCAACTCGGTCCATATCGAGACAAGCTCCCATGAGCTCCAAGTCGGCAACTCGGTCCATATCGAGACAAGCTCCCATGAGCTCCAAGTCGGCAACTCGGTCCATATCGAGACAAGCTCCCATGAGCTCCAATACAACACTCCAGCAAAAGTCGCTCATGCAGGGAGCGCACCTCTATCTATCGCAATTTCAAATTCCTACTTTTATCGAGTCTTTGTTTTCTTTTCTTCCTTTTTTCTTTGTCGATGTCCTCGGCGGGTGTTTTTACAATCGTCGACGCGTTTTGCTTTGCAATCCACGTCGCCGAGGGGCTCTGTAGACACCCCGCCTTGGACCTCTCATGTCCCGATTGCATACACATTCTCTATCTTCCTCTCTTCTGTTATGTTTTGTTACTTTCCGTTAACTTTTGTTACTTTCCGTTAAGTTCTTGACTTACTCCGTTAGTCTTGGATTTGACTAAGTGGCAAAGTCAACCTTGAGTCTTTGTTTCATTTATTTTTGTTGACTTTCGTGATGTTCGTTAAGGTTTTGGACTAATTCCGTTAGTTTTGGGGCTTAACTGCATAACGGGGTTAACTTTTGGGCTGAAATATGAATTTTCTGAAGCTGGGATGCGCACGCCTTTGCCCTCCTTTGTGGGAGGCGTGCTCCTCCCATAGGGGGGGTGGGAAGCGCGCGCTTCCCGCTTCCAGAATCTCAGATTTTGCCAAATTTCCCTCCTTTTCTGATTTGTAACCCCCAAGACCATTATGGATTGGCTTGATCCGGGGAATGGCCATCTTTGTGACCACAAACACTTCTACAACACCTATATAAACCTCTTCATTCCATCATGAAAGGGAGGATGGTTTCTTAACACAAAAATACTTCAAAACACACAAAAGTCTATTTTTCAAGAAGTGGTCAACACAAAGATTTGGTTCTTCTCCGTTCAAGCATAAGGTACAAGGTTTATTCTCTTCTTCTAAATTCTAAGTCTTATTTCCTTTCTTCATATTCTCATCTCTTTTAAGTGAGTATGCAATCTCCATAAAAAGGGATACAATCAAAAGGCCACTTCACTATTGAAGTTTGACCAAGGTTACGTCCCAACATCCCAAACTTCATTTAATTCATGTTTCATTTCTTAATGTAATCATTTAGCACTAGTCCAACATGTAACTATTTAGCATTAAATTAATAAAATCATTCTTTTCCCCTTTTTCTTTACATTATAATTGTTAGCATTGTTAATAAATTGAAGGACATGTAAATATTAGAACACCAATAGTAGCAAGACCCGCGTAAGCGGGGCGGAGTGGGTGTTTAAGTACTTCCCACTCCGTCACCTAACCCCCGAACCCTTCTCTCCCGAATCTCTGGTTTTGTACATAAATTAGGCTATTTCTAGGTTTTTCTTATGTTCCTTTAAAAACATAGGTGGCGACTCTAAACAATCTAAAACAAGTTAGACATCCTAGGATAATTCACCGCTCTAGCCAAGCCGTGGTCCCCCGAGGTATCTACACTAGGGCGTAACCCCAAAAGGATATTGGACCATCAACTTGACTCATCATTGATCGAACCATGTCTAACAAAGTCCGATTCCTCCTCTCGGACACCATTCCATTGTGGTGTTCCAGGTGGAGTCAATTGTGAAACTATTCCACAATTATTTAGATGATCATCAAATTCTTGACTTAAGTATTCTCCACCTCGATCTGATCGAAGTGCTTTTATACTTTTGCCAAGTTGTTTTTCTACTTCATTTTGAAATATTCTAAATATCTCAAATGCTTCACTTTTATGTTTCATTAGGTAAACATACCCAAATCTACTATAATCATCAGTGAAGGTTATGAAGTATTGAAATCCTCCCCTAGCATTGCTACTTAATGGTCCGCATACATCGGAATGTATCAACCCCAATAAGTCGCTTGCCATTTCACCCAACTTGGTAAAAGGTGTCTTAGTCATTTTTCCAAGAAGACACGACTCACAAGTATCATATGACTCGAGGTCACATGAACCTAAAAGTCCGTCCCCATGGAGTTTTGAGATACGCTTCTCATTAATATGACCAAGACGGCAATGCCATAAATAGGTATGATTTACATCATTAGGTTTAGATTTCTTATTTACATGATAGACATTGTCATTATTTTCATTCTTGACATCCAAGATATAAAGGCCATTAAATGAATTAGCAATACCATAAAGCACATCATTTAAATAAATAGAAAATTTCTTATTCTCAATAAGAAACTTAAAACCTTCATTATCCAAACAAGAAATTGAAATAATATTTCTGCTTAAATCCGGAACATAATGACAATTGTTCAAAACAAGAATTAATCCGGAAGGTAAAGTGACTTCATAAGTCCCTACGGCTAATGCAGCAACTCTTGCTCCATTCCCCACACGTAGATCTACTTCACCTTCTTTAAGCAGTCTCCTATTTTTTAGTCCCTGCACATTTAGACAAATGTGAGAACCACATCCGGTATCCAATACCCAAGAATTAGTGGTAGAAAGGAGAATATCTATCATATAGATACCTGAAGTCGACGCGGCCTTGATGCTCTTCTTCTTCTTTTGCTCTTCCAAGAAAGCCTTGCAATTACGTTTCCAATGACCAATTTCTTGACAATGGAAATAGATTGCATCCTTTTGTGAATCGGGTTTTGCCTCAGAAGCCTTGGCAACCTTTGCCTTGCTTATTTTGGGTTTGATAACTTTCTTACCCTTTCCTTTGGCATTAGCCTTCTTCCCATCATGAACCAAGAGCACGGGAGAACCTTTCTCCACAATTTTCATCTCTGCAGTTTTGAGCATCCCATGCAACTCAGAGAGATTCTTATCCATTCCATGCATGTTATAATTCATTACAAACTGATTATAACTTTTAGGCAATGAATTAAGAATGAGATCCGTGGCTAGCTCCAATGGGATTGGATAGCCAAGTTTCTCAAGGTGCTCTACATAACCTTTCATTTTAAGAAAGTGAGGACTCACTTGTTTCCCTTCATTCATTTTACAAGTAGTGAATGCAACAATGGTCTTGTACCTCTCTTGCCTAGCTTGCTCTTGAAACATGGTTCTCAACTCCACGCCTATCTCATAGGCTTCCAAATGTTCCAAACTTTGTTGGAGTTTTGAACACATAGCAGCAAGCATGAGACAACTTACATATCTAGAATCATTACGATGTTTCTTGTAATTGTCTCTTTCTACCCTAGGGGCAGTAGGCGGTGGTTCAGCGGGGAGAGGCCCATCGAGAATGTACAACTTATCTTCTTGCCTAAGAACGATTCTTATGCTACGGATCCAATCCATAAAGTTGGTACCATTCTCTTCGAGCTTATCCTTCTCAAGGATCGATCGCAACGACATTGATTGAGTGTTATTAGTCATTATCTACAAATATGCAAAAAAATTCCAAAATTTAATAAGTACCGGTTTTCATTAAAGAGATAAATAATGTATTTTCAAACAAAATACTCCCACTAAATTATATAACCTTCATATACATTCAATGTATAATATAATTTAATTGGGCTAAGATCCAACTTTAATTTAACTTTTGAGTCCACGGAGGCGGACCGCTCAAAAAATAAATTAATTAGGTAGACAATCATGTCAATCATATCACATATGATTCTTAGATCCTTTTATGAGATTCTTTGAGAAATCTAATTTCAAAATGCATGTTTAATCTCATCTTTTGCCTAGGACCAAAACTGTTTTGACGCCTAATTAAGTCCAACCATTTTAAACGCATGGGAACCATTCAATTTAATGCACCTTGCGGAGGCAAGCCCACATTAAATTAATGAACCTCATCTTGCTCATACATGAATAAGATTAATGCACCTAGCGGAGGCGAACCCACATCAAGATTACCCATGCATAAACAAGTGTTTTAATCATGGCATGGCAAAGAAGGACTTAAAACTTTATTTGAAGGTTCATCACATATAGCATATAACACATTTATGAGCACATAATATAAACATGTTACACATCAAGTTTAGCCACTAAATTAATCTCCATTAATTTAAGCATGATATTTATGTGTCATTAGTTTCTCTATAATTATGAGGATGAGACTATTTCAACTTTGGTTATTATCTCCAAATCAAGACAACAAGAAGTGCGGTCGAACTAAGCCATTAGGCAACCACAATCCCGCACTAATTCAAGAAACCAAGAAAGTAGTCCATGTGGCCGAAACTAAGCAATAGATGGTCTCGATGAACGTAGGCCAATTGCATTCACAATTCCACATGGATCTCCAATCATTGAATCAAGAACTTTGTTTCTCAATTTTAGCAATTATGAACTCTTCATAATTCTAACTTCGTTTTATCTTTGAAACTTTGATTGCGATCAAGTTTGGGAAACACAATCTTGATGAACGCAGATTAGCCATCCAAACCTTGAACCAATCTTAGAATCACAAGACTAAAACAAAAAGGAAAATCAAACCCCAAAATCCACACACAAACCAACTACCCAAAACCCATTCCAGATCAGCAAGTCTGGACTGGTTCTGTTACTGGTTTTGTTGAATTTTTCGAAAAATTCCAGATTCTGTTTTTGACCAAAATCAGACCTTCTGATCCCTTTGTGCGGCCGCCCAAAAGATCTGTGCGGTCGCCCAAAAAATGTGCGGCCGCCCAGAATCTTCTGTGCGGTCGCCCATGGCCATCAGCAGGTGCAGAATTTTCAAGTTCGAAAATTTTGTCTCAAAATCGTTTTTCCCCGATTATTAAAACTTTGATCCAATCAAAAATTAATAATCAACAATTCTGAATCCATCATAATTTATTTATTGCGATTGAATCGTGCGATTAAAGTTGCAAAACAATAAACCACATGAAATCACATAACACATAAACGTCATATATTCCAATATTCATATCATGCAAGGCACATAAACAATTTATATACACATAACATGATCTAGGTATTGAAATAATCAACATGAACGGGGCTCTGATACCACTGTTGGGTTTCGTAGTAACATGCGCAGCGGAATTTAGCATTTAAAATTTTGAAACCCAAAGCCCATAGATCCGTTCATATGATTAAATCAAATACAACAACATGAATATAGGATAAAACTAACCCTTGATGGCTATTAAATTTTCTCTTGGTCTTTGGTGGAGATTTGAAGACTTGATCACAATCACAAAGCTTGAACACGAACTTTGAAGATGATGATTTTCACCCTCTAGCGGTATCCACACTTCGAACGAATATCAAAGGAACTTCTTTGATCTTGGTTGCTAGACCAAATTGTGAAACACGTTTTCACAATGAATTTGAACTATATGGAATTTTCTCTCTTGTGTATTATTTTGTTCTTTGACCAAGGATGTCTTAGAATAAAGTAAAACCTCTCTCAAACTCTTTGGAGACTCACAAAAGGCTATTACTGAAATTCTGGCCGAACTCATCCTTTTATACACAAGCAAGACCTATTCCAAATAGGAATCTTGTGTCAAAAGACATTCCAAATCGAATTAGGAAAGTGCCAGCCGACAGTACTGTGCGGCCGCCCAGAATACACTGTGCGGTCGCACATTTATCTGAAACAAACTGGTACAAATCTGAGCTAAGTGTGCGGCCGCCCAGTCCACACTGTGCGGTCGCCCACTTCCCCAGAATGTCCAGAATTTCCAAAAAATTCCAATTTAGTCCTTTTAAAGATTCGTTCTATTGTGTGTGACCCTCTAGGATTATACTCAGTTGGCAATGGGTTCAAACATGAAACCATAAGATATGATTAGGTTCTAGTAAACTGTCATACCTACCCAAATAGTATAACTAGATACAAGTTCGCATTCCTTTAGAATATGTCATAATCCCTTTATCCTCGACGTCATTGAACACGAGTCATGGTCAAACAGTCAACTTGTTTTGTTCAATACTTTCTCGATTCCGAATATGTTGATAATCCAAATGCCATTGATCCAATCAATTCATTTGAGTCCGGCCGAACATTTCATCAACACCATTCCTACGAGAGGCCCAAGCTTGACATCTCTCCGAAGAGGGACAAATCCATTTGGCTTATTATTCTTCCCTACGTGAATCCGATTATGCCAATCATACCCTTTATAACTTCCCGGTTAAAGGTAGCGTTTGAATATGTCAAACATAATGTTCATCAAGTGGAAGACTATAATAACTTCATGTCTAAGGATTCAAATGACATAACTAATATGAGATATATGTTCGACATAGACCATGACATAAATCTCATACAGCGGGTCATGTCCAGTACCTTGTTCCAAACAAGTACCCATAAATCTAACATGATCATCGCATGATCATTTAGCCTTTATACTAGTGCTTAACAAGTACTAGGGACGGAGATTATTATAAGTAAACATGAACAATAATAATAATCAAAACATCTCTTTATTGATATGAAATAAATGATAACAATTACAACGTTTATTAAACGTGCCTAGGGCACCACTACCAACAACACCATACCCTTCATCATCAAGTTGTCCAACGGAAATCACCCTCCTCCTTAAATCTGGAACATGCATCACATCGTGTAGTTGTAAAACAGCCCCGTTAGGTGTCTTCATCATCACATCCCCCTTACCTTTGATCTTCAATGATTGATCATCACCAAGATAAACAACCCCAAAATCTCCCGGTTTATACCGCCCCATTGATTCTGCATCCCCACTAGCATGACAAGAAGCTCCAGAATCCAACACCCAATTAATCTTCACCCGACTGCTCCTCTCCAAGGATTAATATATCCTAATCCACCATGTGTGCATCACCGTCCTTATCCGGACAGTCATAACTAATATAACCTAGCGCGCCACAATTGTAGCACTTGACCGATTTATTTTTCCCCTTTTTCGGTCCTCCCCTTCCCTAGTTCTCTCCAGCCTAAGTGCATCCCCATCTGCGGAAGATTCTCCACTTTTCTATTTCCTTCTCAACTCCTCTTGAAGGATGATATCTCTAACTTCCGTATACACCAATAGTGTTTTCGACATACTAATCGTTGTGACAGTTACCTCCCAACTATCTGGCAACGATTTTAGTAGAAAACATGCTAACACTTCATTAGAGAAAGTTATATCGACACTTTTTAATTGGTCCACCATACCTTTAAAACTGCCGATATGACTCGCTGCTGTCTACCCCTCTGACATATTCGCATTCGCAAACCTCTTTATCAAATGCACCTTATTGATATTAGACGGCTTCTCATACATGTCTGACAGCATCTGTAGCAACCCCACCGTTGTCTTGGCCTCCATCGCGTTCCGTGCAACATCGTCGGTTAGAGCACTCCTCACCGCTCCCAACGCCTTGCGATCCAACATCTCTCAATCCCCTTGTGACATGTCTTCGGGTTTCTCACCTAAGGGTTTATGAAGATCTTTACAATAAAGGTAATCTTCAACCCTTGTCCTCCAAAACGTGAAATTCACACCGTTGAATTTCTCGATTGAGTTTTTCATCACGATTGCTTCACAAAGTCCCCAAGAACGTGATTCAAAATATTCAACGGATGAAACTTTGAATCCTCCTAACCAAATATCTTGATACCAGTTGTTGGAAATTTAGTGGTACCCCGTTGCAATCTAGATAAAGAACACAAAAGCACAAATATGAAAGAATCACACAAGAACACAAGAATTGTTTACCCGATTCGTTCAACACATGAACTACATCCGGGGGCAATTGCCAAGCCAATATATTATTAAACACTCTTTAATAATTTGCTACAATGTGTTCTAGGTCGGAACTATGTTTATATAGGCTAACAAGAGAGACCTAAACCAAATACATGTGAGAAATCTAGAAAAAACAGCACTTTCCCGAATTCTGCACTTTCCTGAATTCAGACCAGGCGCCCGCCTGGTAGGGACCAGGCGCCCGCCTGAATTCTTTTTCCAGACTCGGCTCCTCACTGCCAAGGTCAAGCGCCCGTCTGGTATGGCCCAAGCGCCCGCCTGCTCTGCTGTGCAGTTTTTCCTTCTCCGTTTTGATCTCCCCCAATCCCCGTTTGGTTTGAACTCCTTTGCCTCCTTGTCCCTTTTTTGGTTTTAGGACTCCACTCCCAACAATCTCCCACCTGGAGACTAAAACCATAAGCATAGACCGATCATCACTCCCACCACGAAATGAACCTCATTTGAACACATTTTTACTCCATATTGACTTGGCGTTGCCTTGCCTCCCCGCTTAAGTACTAAGGCGAGTTGAAACCAAGCGACGTTTCAACCTCTCCGTGTTAGATTGTTCTTGCCTCCTCAAATCAGCTTCTACCTTGATTTCTCCCCGCAAGTCTAACTTCGCCTTCTCCCTCCAGACCCACCTTCCTCGCAATGCTTCCCCTTGAAACTTGGATGTACCTTGTTTCTTGCATCATCTTCTCTTGGTCCGAATATGCTCTCTGTTAGGGCACTTGGACTTCTACACCGCGTTGATCAACTTTGTGTCCCTCTCCCTCCTAACACACCGTTTCTTGGTGTCTCTCCTTTCTACACCAATAGGCCGGTTCTTTAGCCTCTTGTTCCCACCCGAGCGAACATCGACATTGTAGGTAGAGTACAACATCTTCTCCTTAACTCCATTTGCGATCACTTTAGATCCTTTTGTGACTTCCCAAGACCCACCAATGAAGGTCACACCATACCCTTCATCATCAAGTTGTCCAACGGAAATCACCCTCCTCCTTAAATCTGGAACATGCATCACATCGTGTAGTTGTAAAACAGCCCCGTTAGGTGTCTTCATCATCACATCCCCCTTACCTTTAATCTTCAATGGTTGATCATCACCAAGATAAACAACCCCAAAATATCCTTGTTTATACTGCTCCATTGATTCTGCATCCCCACTAGCATGACAAGAAGCTTCAGAATCCAACACCCAATTAATCTTTACCCGACTGCTCCTCTCCAAGGATTAATACATCCTAATACACCGTGTGTGCATCACCATCCTTATCCAGACAGTCATAACTAATATGACCTAGCGCGCCACAATTGACACGCCCCCAGGTCCCGGGATCCCCTAATAGAACCTCGAACCTGGATGCGCGTGACTAACGAGAATCAAGAAACTAACAGAAACTGGATGACAACTGTTTATAACAAACTGACATGATATATATACTCTAGAGTAAGGAGCTAAGATAGCTCACACCACGAGTTCTAGACAAGAAAATTTAAACCAAACATGATTACACACAGCGGAAACATGCCTACCACATATGCTGGCATTACAAGATGTCTAGAGAAACAAGAGACAACAAGTCTACCAAAAAATACTGAGTTACATAACCCATAATACATCGTCCTCACCAAAATGTAAAAGTACCACGATCCCCAAAAGAATAATAACCACCTGCGTAGTAAGCTCCCAGCTATGTCGAGCCTCACTTCACACTATCACTAGCCTTCCTTTGATCTAAGGAAAACAATTAAACAAGAAACGGGGTGAGATAAATCTCAGTAAGCTATTAGATGCAACTACATGACATGTTATCATGCAATTCAAGTAGATACTCAAGTAATCATGTATCAAGTATCATCAAGTAACAAGTATATGAGATGCTAAGCCACTCATCAAATAGCATATAAGGCTAGTTAACACGTTACAAAGGATATTTCTTCCTTCCTTATTCCTCCCAAGAATACCATTGTTGTCGTAGCTTGTATTACTTTGACAATCACGATCAATAACAAGAAACTGCTTATTCAGTATATATCAGAAGACCCGGTAACCAGTGTCATTCCCAAGATCAAGACTCACGAGGTGTTCAAGAGTTTAGCATTCACTTAAGTCAGGCGTATTTCTCTAACCAAGGAAGCTATGCCCTTACTATGGCCGGTAGTAAGGGGTCAAGCGCAAATACATAGGGACCCGATTATCACTTAAGCCCCAGCTCTTGCGATAAGCGTGAACCTATATATTTCCGAACAAGCAAGGAGAACCAGCTGGACTCACACAAGAATGTACAAGTAGGTATTTACTTGAACTACGGGAGAAGAACTAATCCAAAAGTAGTGGACTAGCTCAACAAGGAACATGCTTCAAGTAATCAAGAAGTCACCTTGTTATCAAGCAACTATATGCAATGTTTGCACATACACATCAAGAACATTCCTCAAACACGTTAGTGCTTGTTCATAGCACTTTCTAGTTCATTACCATACACATGTATTGGTGTCAAGTCATGTACAAGATTTTATCATCTTATATTCAAGTTATAACTACAATATTTGGACATTCAAGCATGTATAAGAGTTATATATTTACTCTTACAAAATCCTAATCCTATTCTTAGGATGTTCAAGTCTAAAACTTTGTTCTAATGCCCCTAAGGTGCACAATCATTGGTTTCAAGACAAGTATAACACATTAGTGCTTGTTCATAGCACTTTCAAGACGTAAAGAAGAGTTGTTACTCTTATACTTAAGTTCTCATTTGAGTTCTATAAGTGTTCATGTCTAAGACTAAGTTCTCATTTTAATTCAATGAGTATTCATGTTTAAAACCAAGTTATGATTCCCCTAAGGTGTCACAACACTTACTAGGACATCTTATACTAAGGTTATATACCTTATCTAGGGCTAAGTCTAGCTTAATCAAACTTTATTCAAGACTTTTGTTCATCAGGGGAATTGTGCGGTCGCACAAAAGGCTATGGGCGGTCGCCCAAAACAAGACTTTCCAAGAGTAAAATCTTCCAGATAGATGGGCGGTCGCCCAGCCCAAAATGGGCGGTCGCCCAAGGTACAAAAATGCGAAATTTCTATTTCTTTCCCAGGTTGAGTAATTTTCCGTCCCAAACGTAGGAGTAACTTTTTACTAACATTTTAACAACCCCAAAAGTGCATAACATGTATAAAATATTATTTCCAAGTTCTTTCATCATTCTACCCAGAGGAATTATACTCCCTTTGTCCCAAATTTACAAGTATCACAAAATTTGTCCCAAACACGAAATTGACAAACACAAGTATCAGAAATAACATATATGAATGTTATTACAAGCAAGGAGGAGCTAATAACTTACCTAGTCAGAAATCAAAGTTACCCAAACAAAATTCTGTTCGGCCGGAAACGCTCTATTCAACGCCACGAATATTTATCCGGGATCGGAATCAAGAACGGAAGGATAATTAAACTCGAGGAGTCGAGAATAGGGTAAAAACCTAACCCTAGCTTTAGAACAGAGGAAGCAACGAGAAGAAATTGAGGAAAAATGCTTCTCTGAGAAGAAGCAACACAATATATACATTCAAGTTTCAAAAATGACACTTAGGCCCCTCAAGTTTCACTTTTAACAAAAAGGCCCCTAAAGTCAAATTTTCACAAATGACCCAAAAGTCAAAACTAGACATTTAACCACCTTAATATTCTAAAGCAGTTAAAAAATTAACCCAAGTAAAACTAACATATAATATGCAAGTTCAAGTATTTAACAAGTAAGTCAAATATTTAACGATAATAAGGATGGGCGTTACATCCTCCCCACCTTAAAGAAAATTCGCCCACGAATTTTACTTACCAAGATTTTCAAATAGGCTCGGGTATTTATCTCGCATCTTTTTCTCGGTTTCCCAAGTAGCCTCTTTTATTTCATGATTCCTCCAAAGGACTTTCACAATAGGAATCCTTTTGGTACGCAAGACTTGCTCTTTCCAATCAAGAATTTCAACAGGTTGTTCCTCATAAGACAAATCAGGCTGAAATGGAATAGCCTCATACTCAAGAACATGCGACTCATCTGCCATATACTTGCGAAGCATAGATACATGGAACACATCATGAATGCCAGATAAAGAAGGTGGTAAAGCCACTCTATAAGCCAACTTCCCAACTCTTTCAAGAATCTCAAATGGACCGATATAACGAGGAGATAACTTTCCTTTCTTCCCAAATCTCTTTATACCTCTACGAGGAAAGACCTTCAAGAATACAAAGTCACCTACCTGGAATTCAAGATCCCTTCTACGATGATCAGCATAACTCTTTTGTCTACTCTGAGCTGTGCGCAATCTATCTCGAATGAGTTTCACACTCTCAACTGACTGTTGAACCATTTCAGGACCCAAGAGTCTAGCTTCTCCCACTTCATCCCAGCATATAGTATATCGACACTTTCTGCCATAAAGAGCTTCATAAGGAGCCATTTCAATACTAGACTGATAACTGTTGTTATAAGCAAACTCGGCCAAAGGAAGATGAGTATCCCAACTGCCTTTAAAATCAACAACACAAGCACGTAACATATCCTCAAGAATCTGTATAAGTCTCTCAGATTGCCCATCAGATTGGGGATGAAAAGCTGTACTGAAATTCAATTTAGTACCCATGGCACCCTGAAGAGCCTGCCAGAATCGAGAAGTAAAACGAGGATCTCTGTCAGATACAATACTCACAGGAACTCCATGGAGTCGAACAATCTCTTAAACATACAAAGATGCCAACTGAGACAATGAATATCCCATGGAAACAGACAAGAAGTGAGCTGATTTGGTCAGTCTATCCACTATAACCCAAACAGCATCATGGCCTCGTCTGGTACGTGGCAAACCAGTCACAAAATCCATCGTGATATGCTCCCATTTCCACTCTGGAATTTCTAATGGTTGCAACAAACCTGCTGGACGTTGATGTTCCACTTTCACTTATTGACAAGTCAAACATTTGGATACATACTCAGCAATTTCTCTTTTCATATTGTTCCACCAGAAATGTTTCTTCAAGTCTTGGTACATTTTTGTGCTTCCAGGATGAATAGTATACTTGGCTTTGTGAGCCTCTTCAAGAACTTTCTTCTTTATCTCAAGATCAACTGGAATACAAACTCTGCCTCGAAAGGTAAGAATTCCATCACTGTTGAAAGAAAAATCTGGTTGCTTTCCTTCATTCATTCCATTAATAATTTTCTGCAATTCAGAATCAGTTACCTGAGCTTCTTTGATCTGTTGGAGTAAATCTGAAGTAGCCTTTATATTAGCAAGGATAATTCCATGATTTGATTCACAAGGACTCCAGTCACACAAGTCTTCTAACAATTTCCATTCACGAATCATTAAGCAAGAAATATAAGTCTTTCTGCTCAGTGCATCTGCCACAACATTTGCTTTCCCTGGATGATAAAGGATAGTACAATCATGATCCTTCAATTTCTCCATCCATCTACGTTGTCTCATATTAAGTTCTTTCTGAGAAAACAAGTACTTCAAGCTTTTATGATCGGTAAAGACTTCAAATTTAGCTCCATACAAGTAATGCCTCCATTTATGCAAAGCAAAAATAATCGCAGCCAACTCTAAATCATGAGTAGGATAATTCTTTTCATAAGGAGATAATTTTCGAGAAGCATAAGATATTACCTTGCCATCTTGCATTAAAACACAACCCAATCCTTCTTTGGAAGCATCAGTATATACCATGAAATTCTCAGAACCACTAGGCAAAGCCAAGACTGGAGCTGTAGTTAAGCGCCTTTTCAACTCTTGAAAACTTGCTTCACATTTGTCACTCCACTCAAAATAACTAGCTTTTCGAGACAGATTAGTCAATGGAGTAGCAATCTTGGAGAATCCCTCAATGAACCTCCGATAATAACTAGCCAAGCCCAAGAAACTACGGATCTCTGTCACTGTAGTCGGCCTCTTCCAGTTTACAACTGCTTCAACTTTGGAAGGATCTACTGCAATACCAGTAGCAGACACAACATGTCCCAAGAATGAAACCTCTTCTAACCAGAAAGCACATTTGCTGAATTTTGCAAATAATTGTTTCTCACGAAGAACTTGCAATACTACTCTGAGATGTTGATCATGCTCAGCCCGTGATTTAGAATACACAAGAATGTCATCAATGAATACCACCACGAAACAATCAAGATATGGCTTGAAGATACGGTTCATAAAATCCATAAATACAGCAGGAGCATTTGTCAAACCGAATGGCATAATAATAAACTCATGATGCCCATACCTGGTACGAAAAGCTGTCTTTGGTATATCCTCAGATCTGATTTTCAACTGATGATAACCACTTCTCAAGTCAAGCTTCGAGTACACTACTGAACCCTGAAGCTGATCAAACAAGTCATCAATATGAGGTAACGGATATTTGTTCTTGATAGTTACCTGATTAAGATCTTTGTAATCAATACACAATCGCAGAGTCCCATCTTTCTTTCTAACAAATAACACTGGTGCACCCCACGGTGATACACTAGGCCTAATGAAGCCCCTTTCAAGTAATTCCTTAAGCTGTGTTTTTAACTCTCTCAACTCAGCTGGAGCCATTCTATAAGGTGCTTTAGAGATTGGTGCTTTACCTGGTAATAACTCAATACAGAACTCAAGCTCTCGATCAGGTGGCATGCTATACTCAGAAGAGAATACATCTGAAAATTCAGACACAACAGAAATATCTTCTATCTTGGGAACAGATAAACTCTGGTCAAGCACACATGCGAGATACCCGGCACAACCACGAGATAAAAGTTTTCTAGCTTTTAAAGCAGAAATAACATGTATAGCACATAAAGGCCTATCACCTTCAACGGTAAAATCAGGCAAACCAGGTATAGAAAAAGTTACTACTTTTCTATGACAATCAACAGATGCATGATCCACATAAAGCCAATCCATGCCAAGAATCACATCAAAGTCCCTTATAGGTAACACGACTAGGTCAGCAAGAAGGGCATGATCACCCACAAGAACCTCACATTTCTTGTAAACCTCAGAAGTAAACATGCAATCTCCCATAGGGGAAGATACTTCTAGTGTTGGTAGTAGTGCCCTAGGCACGTTTAATAAACGTTGTAATTGTTATCATTTATTTCATATCAATAAAGAGATGTTTTGATTATTATTGTTGTTCATGTTTACTTATAATAATCCCCGTCCCTAGTACTTGTTAAGCACTAGTATAAAGGCTAAATGATCATGGGATGATCATGTTAGATTTATGGGTACTTGTTTGGAACAAGGTACTGGACTTGACCCGCTGCATGAGATTTATGTCATGGTCTATGTCATACATATATCTCATATTAGTTATGTCATTTGAATCCTTAGACATGAAGTTATTATAGTCTTCCACTTGATGAACATTGTGTTTGACATATTCAAACGCTACCTTAACACGGTAGTTATAAAGGGTATGATTGGCATAATCGGATTCCCGTTGGGAAGAATAATAAGCTAAATGGATTTGTCCCTCCACGGAGAGATGTCAAGCTTGGGCCTCTCGTAGGAATGATGTTGATGAAATGTTCGGCCGGACTCAAATGGATTGATTGGATCAATAGCATTTGAATTGTCAACATATTCGGAATCGAGAAAGTATTGAACAAAACAAGTTGACTGTTTGACCATGACTTGTGTTCAATGACATCGTGGACAAAGGGATTGTGACATATTCTAAAGGAATGCGAAATTGTATCTAGTTACACTATTTGGATGGGTATGACGGTTTGCTAGAACCTAATCATATCTTATGGGTTCATGTTTGAGCCCATTGCCAACTTAGTGTAATCCTAGAGGGTCACACACAAATAGAATGAATCATAAAGGACTAAATTGGAATTATGGAAAAATGTCAGGTTTTGGCTCTGGCATGGTCGTGCGCCTTAAAATGGCACGGCCGTGCCATAAATCCAAACCAAGGCAAATCTGTCGACCTGTTTGGCACGACCGTGCCAAGAAGTCAAGCACGACCGTGCCGAAATTGGTCGACCTGGGGAATTCACGCGGATCTGATGGCACGACCGTGCTAGATTATAGGGCACGACCGTGCCAGTCAAGTCGGCCAGAATTCCTTGTTGCCTAATTTGGTGACGGGATTTAGGATTCCTAAGTCCTTAAGGGTTAAGGATTGGGACCTATTTAAAGATCCTTTCATCAGCCATTAGACATATTATTGTGAGTGCCTCCATAAGGTTTTGAGAGGTTATTTTTCTTGTTCTAAGATCCAAAAGGTGAAGAACAAGAATATTCATAATTCCATATAGTTCTTGCAATTGTGAAAGTGTGTTTCACAATTTGGTCTAGCAACCAAGATCAAGAAGTTGCTTGATATTCGTTCGTGGTGTGGATACCGCTAGAGGGTGAAGCTCATCATCTTCAAGGTTCGCGTTCTTGATCAAGTTTCAAAATCTCCACCAAGTTCAAAAGCTAGAAATTCATAGCCATCAAGGGTTAGTTATTCCTCTATTCATCTTGTTGTATTTGATTTAATCATATGAACGGATCCATGGCTTTGGGTTTCATTAAAATTTTAAATGCTTTATTCCCCTGCGCATGTGACAACGAAACCCAACAGTGGTATCAGAGCCACGTTCATGTTGATTATTTCAATACTAAGATCATGTTGTGTGTATATAAATTGTTTATGTGCCTAGCATGATATGAATATTGGATTACGTGATGTTTATGTGTTATATGATTTTATGTGGTTTATTGTTTTAGAAACTTTAATCGCACTATTCAATCGCAATAAAAATTATGGTGGATTTAAAATTGTTTGGATTATCAATTTTTGATTGGATCAAAGTTTTGATATTCTAGGGATTCAAGAATAAATTGTTTATTCAAGGTTTTGTTGATCATGGTGATTGGATCACCAAGAACACCAAATCCTTATTTGAATCGGGAAAAACAATTTTGAGACAAATTTTGGAACTTTAAAATTTTGATTTTCGGAAGGGTCCGACCGACCCATACCTTGACCCGGCCGGACCTAGGGTTTGGCGCGGGGTAGGGCTTGGGTCTTGGGTGTGGATCTTGGGTTTAAATTTCCTATTTGTTTTAGTCTTGTGAGTCTAAGATTGGTTCAAGGTTTGGATGGCTAATCTACGTTCATCGAGATTGTGTTTCCCAAACTTGATCGCAATCGAAGTTTCAAAGATAAAACGAAGTTAGAATTATGAAGAGTTCATAATTGCTAAAATTAAGAAACAAAGTTCTTGATTCAAAGATTGGAGATCCATGTGGAATTGTGAATGCAATTGGCCTACGTTCATCGAGACCATCTATTGCTTAGTTTCGGCCAAATGGACTACTTTCTTGGTTTCTTGAATTAGTGCGGAATTGTGGATGCCATATGGCTTAGTTTCGGTCGCACTTCTTGTTGTCTTGATTTGGAGATGATAACCAAAGTTCAAATAGTCTCATCCTCATAATTATAGAGAAACTAATGACACATAAATATTATGCTTAAATTAATGGAGATTAATTTAGTGGCTAAACTTGATGTGTAACATGTTTATATTATGTGCTCATAAATGTGTTATATGCTATATGTGATGAACCTTCAAAGAAAGTTTTAAGTCTTTTATTGCCATGCCATGATTAAAACACTTGTTAGTACATGAGTGATTTTAATGTAGATTCGCCCTAGCGAGGTGCATTAAATTTATTTATGTATGAGCAAGATAGATAATGTGGGCACGCCCTAGCGGGACACATTAACTATGCGTTTAAAATGGTTAGACTTAATTGGGCGTCAAAACAGTTTTGGGCCTAGGCAAAGATGAGGTTTAACATGCTTTTTGAAATTGGATTTCTTAAAGAATCTCATAAAAGGAACTAAGAGTCATATGAGATATGATTGACAAGAGTTGTCTACCTAATTAATTTGATTTTGTGTAATCCGCCTTAGCGGACTTGAAATTAAATTAAAGTTGGATCTTAACCCATTTAAATTATATTATACATTGGATGTATATGAAGGTTATATAATTTAGTGGGAGTATTTTGTTTGAAAAATACACTATTTATCTCTTTAATGAAAATCGGTACTTATTAAATTTTGGAAATTTTTTCATATTTGTAGATAATGACTAATAACACTCAATCAATGTCGTTGCGATCGATCCTTGAGAAGGATAAGCTCGAAGAGAATGGTACCAACTTTATGGATTGGATCCGAAGCATAAGAATTGTTCTTAGGCAAGAAGATAAGTTGTACATTCTCGATGGGCCTCTCCCTGCTGAACCACCGCCTACTGCCCCTAGGGTAGAAAGAGACAATTACAAGAAACATCGTAATGATTCTAGAGATGTAAGTTGTCTCATGCTTGCTGCTATGTGTTCAAAACTCCAACAAAGTTTGGAACATTTGGAAGCCTATGAGATAGGCGTGGAGTTGAGAACCATGTTTCAAGAGCAAGCTAGGCAAGAGAGGTACAAGACCATTGTTGCATTCACTACTAGTAAAATGAATGAAGGGCAACAAGTGAGTCCTCACTTTCTTAAAATGAAAGGTTATGTAGAGCATCTTGAGAAACTTGGCTATCCAATCCCATTGGAGCTAGCCACGGATCTCATTCTTAATTCATTGCCCAAAAGTTATAATCAGTTTGTGATGAATTATAACATGCATGGAATGGATAAGAATCTCTCTGAGTTGCATGGGATGCTCAAAACTGCAGAGATGAAAATTGTGGAGAAAGGTTCTCCCGTGCTCTTGGTTCATGATGGGAAGAAGGCTGGTGCCAAAGGAAAGGGTAAGGCAAAAGTTGTCAAACCCAAAATAAGCAAGGCAAAGGTTGCCAAGGCTTCTGAGGCAAAACCTGATTCACAAAAGGATGCAATCTGTTTCCATTGTCAAGAAATTGGTCATTGGAAACGTAATTGCAAGGCTTTCTTGGAAGAGCAAAAGAAGCAGAAGAGCAGCAAGGCTGCGTCGACTTCAGGTATCTATATGATAGATATTCTCCTTTCTACCACTGATTCTTGGGTATTGGATACCGGATGTGGTTCTCACATTTGTCTAAATGTGCAGGGACTAAAGAATAGGAGACTGCTTAAAGAAGGTGAAGTAGATCTACGCGTGGGGAATGGAGCAAGAGTTGCTGCATTAGCCGTAGGGACTTATGAAGTCACTTTACCTTCCGGATTAATTCTTGTTTTGAACAATTGTTATTATGTTCCGGATTTAAGCAGAAATATTATTTCAATTTCTTGTTTGGATAATGAAGGTTTTAAGTTTCTTATTGAGAATAAGAAATTTTCTATTTATTTAAATGATGTGCTTTATGGTATTGCTAATTCATTTAATGGCCTTTATATCTTGGATGTCAAGAATGAAAATAATGTCTATCATGTAAATAAGAAATCTAAACCTAATGATGTAAATCATACTTATTTGTGGCATTGCCGTCTTGGTCATATTAATGAGAAGCGTATCTCAAAACTCCATGGGGACGGACTTTTAGGTTCATGTGACCTCGAGTCATATGATACTTGTGAGTCGTGTCTTCTTGGAAAAATGACTAAGACACCTTTTACCAAGCTAGGTGAAAGGGCAAGCGACTTATTGGGGTTGATACATTCCGATGTATGCGGACCATTAAGTAGCAATGCTAGGGGAGGATTTCAATACTTCATAACCTTCACTGATGATTATAGTAGATTTGGGTATGTTTACCTAATGAAACATAAAAGTGAAGCATTTGAGATATTTAGAATATTTCAAAATGAAGTAGAAAAACAACTTGGCAAAAGTATAAAGGCACTTCGATCAGATCGAAGTGGTGAATACTTGAGCCAAGAATTTGATGATCATCTAAAGAATTGTGGAATAGTTTCACAATTGACTCCGCCTGGAACACCACAATGGAATGGTGTGTCTGAGAGGAGAAATCGGACTTTGTTAGACATTGTTCGATCAATGATGAGTCAAGTTGATCTTCCAATATCCTTTTGGGGTTACGCCCTAGAAACCGCTGCTTTCACACTAAATCAAGTTCCAACTAAATCGGTTCCAAAGACTCCATATGAGATGTGGAGTGGAAAGAAACCTAGTTTATCTTTCATGAGGATTTGGGGTTGCGAAGTTTATGTCAAGAGACTTATCTCTGACAAACTAGCACAGAAATCCGATAAATGTATTTTCGTGGGATATCCTAAGGAAACTAAAGGATATTACTTTTACAACCGTGAGGACAACAAAGTGTTTGTTGCCCGAACTGGTGTCTTTCTAGAGAAAGAGTTTCTCTCCAAAGAAATCAGTGGGAGTAAAATAAATCTTGAAGAAATTCGAGACCCAGAAAATAATATTGAACCAATAGTGGAACAAGAACAAGAACCACAAGGAGTTGTGGAACCTGTTCAAAATACACAAGTAACTCGCAGATCTAGTAGGTTACGATCCGAGCCCGAGAGATATGGATTTCTCGTAACGGATAGTAATGAGGTAGAAATCATTGAGAATGATGAACCGTCAACCTACCAAGAGGCGATGTTCTCTCCTGATTCGGACAAGTGGCTTGGAGCCATGGAATCCGAATTGCAATCCATGCAAGACAATCAAGTTTGGAATTTGATTGATGCGCCCGAAGGTGTAAAAACCATAGGATGCAAATGGGTCTTCAAGAAGAAGACTGACATGGATGGGAAGGTGCATACTTACAAAGCTAGGCTTGTAGCGAAAGCTTATAGGCAAGTTCATGGCATTGACTATGATGAGACCTTTTCACCCGTAGCAATGATCAAGTCTATAAGAATTTTGCTTGCCATTGCCGCATATCATGACTATGAAATATGGCAGATGGATGTCAAAACCGCTTTCCTAAATGGAAAACTCCAAGAGGATGTGTATATGACACAACCAGAAGGTTTTGAACAAGATTCTAAGGTATGCAAATTGCAAAGATCCATCTATGGATTGAAGCAAGCTTCAAGGAGTTGGAATCTCCGTTTTGATGAATCGGTCAAAGAGTTTGGCTTCATCAAGAACGAAGATGAGCCTTGTGTATACAAGAAGATTAGTGGGAGCATAGTGCTATTCCTTATTTTATACGTGGATGACATATTACTCATTGGAAACGACATTCCTACACTTCAGTCTGTGAAGACTTGGTTAGGAAAGTGCTTCGCAATGAAAGATATGGGTGAAGCCGCATATATTCTTGGCATTAAGATCTATAGAGATAGATCAAGGAGGCTACTTGGTTTAAGCCAAAGTACATACATTGACAAGGTCATTAGAAGATTCCGTATGGAAAATTCTAAGAGAGGAACCTTGCCCGTGTTACATGGAGTTTCTCTAAGCAAGACTCAATGTCCTAAGACAAAAGATGAGCGTGAGAAAATGAATGATGTTCCATATGCTTCGGCAATTGGGTCCATCATGTATGCCATGATTTGTACTAGGCCGGATGTATCTTATGCTTTGAGCATGACAAGTAGATACCAATCCGACCCTGGCGAAAACCACTGGATAGCCGTAAAAGCGATTCTTAAGTACTTGAGAAGGACTAAAGACTCGTTTTTGGTCTATGGAGGAATGGAAGATGATCTCGTTGTAAATGCTTACACGGATGCAAGCTTCCAAACCGACAAAGATGATAGCCGATCGCAATCGGGTTTTGTGTTTATGTTAAATGGTGGAGCTGTAAGCTGGAAGAGTTCCAAGCAAAGTACAACCGCTGATTCTACAACAGAAGCTGAGTATATTGCTGCATCGGATGCTGCAAAGGAAGCTGTTTGGATTAAGAAGTTCATAACTGAACTTGAAGTGGTTCCTAGTATTGCTAATCCAATAGACCTTTATTGCGATAATAATGGTGCTATTGCTCAAGCAAAGGAACCAAGAGCACATCAGAAATCCAAACACATACTTAGGCGTTTTCATATCATTCGAGAGATCGTTGATAGGGGAGACGTAAATATATGCAGAGTACCTACTGATGACAATGTTGCGGACCCGCTAACAAAAGGACTTCCACAAGCTAAACATGATGGTCATGTTAGGTCCATGGGTATTAGATACATGGGAGATTGGACCTAGGGCAAGTGGGAGATTGTTGGTAGTGGTGCCCTAGGCACGTTTAATAAACGTTGTAATTGTTATCATTTATTTCATATCAATAAAGAGATGTTTTGATTATTATTGTTGTTCATGTTTACTTATAATAATCCCCGTCCCTAGTACTTGTTAAGCACTAGTATAAAGGCTAAATGATCATGTTAGATTTATGGGTACTTGTTTGGAACAAGGTACTGGACTTGACCCGCTGCATGAGATTTATGTCATGGTCTATGTCATACATATATCTCATATTAGTTATGTCATTTGAATCCTTGACATGAAGTTATTATAGTCTTCCACTTGATGAACATTGTGTTTGACATATTCAAACGCTACCTTAACACGGTAGTTATAAAGGGTATGATTGGCATAATCGGATTCCCGTTGGGAAGAATAATAAGCTAAATGGATTTGTCCCTCCACGGAGAGATGTCAAGCTTGGGCCTCTCGTAGGAATGATGTTGATGAAATGTTCGGCCGGACTCAAATGGATTGATTGGATCAATAGCATTTGAATTGTCAACATATTCGGAATCGAGAAAGTATTGAACAAAACAAGTTGACTGTTTGACCATGACTTGTGTTCAATGACATCGTGGACAAAGGGATTGTGACATATTCTAAAGGAATGCGAAATTGTATCTAGTTACACTATTTGGATGGGTATGACGGTTTGCTAGAACCTAATCATATCTTATGGGTTAATGTTTGAGCCCATTGCCAACTTAGTGTAATCCTAGAGGGTCACACACAAATAGAAAGAATCATAAAGGACTAAATTGGAATTATGGAAAAATGTCAGGTTTTGGCTCTGGCACGGTCGTGCGCCTTAAAATGGCACGGCCGTGCCATAAATCCAAACCAAGGCAAATCTGTCGACCTGTTTGGCACGACCGTGCCAAGAAGTCAAGCACGATCGTGCCGAAATTGGTCGACCTGGGGAATTCACGCGGATCTGATGGCACGACCGTGCCAGATTATAGGGCACGACCGTGCCAGTCAAGTCGGCCAGAATTCCTTGTTGCCTAATTTGGTGACGGGATTTAGGATTCCTAAGTCCTTAAGGGTTAAGGATTGGGACCTATTTAAAGATCCTTTCAGCAGCCATTAGACATATTATTGTGAGTGCCTCCATAAGGTTTTGAGAGGTTATTTTTCTTGTTCTAAGATCCAAAAGGTGAAGAACAAGAATATTCATAATTCCATATAGTTCTTGCAATTGTGAAAGTGTGTTTCACAATTTGGTCTAGCAACCAAGATCAAGAAGTTGCTTGATATTCGTTCGTGGTGTGGATACCGCTAGAGGGTGAAGCTCATCATCTTCAAGGTTCGCGTTCTTGATCAAGTTTCAAAATCTCCACCAAGTTCAAAAGCTAGAAATTCATAGCCATCAAGGGTTAGTTATTCCTCTATTCATCTTGTTGTATTTGATTTAATCATATGAACGGATCCATGGCTTTGGGTTTCATTAAAATTTTAAATGCTTTATTCCGCTGCGCATGTGACAACGAAACCCAACATCTAGCACATAAGGCATAGAATCAGGAAGAACATGCAAATGCGACACAAAATGAGATGCCACATAAGAATAAGATGAGCCTGGATCTATCAGGACTCGCGCTCTCGTACTAGAAAGTAATATAGTACCTCCTATGACCGCAGAAGACTCAGCTACACCCTGCTGATCTAGAGCAAACACTCGACCCTGAACTTTATGTCGACCCCCACTATCTCTCTTAGTACCTGAAGCCTGTTGACTTGTACCCCCAACTTGACTTCCTTTGCCTTTTGGACAATTCTTGATAAAGTGCCCAGTTTCACCACAAGATAAACATTTTCCTTGCTTTAGCCAACACTTATCTTCAGAATGGCCTTCTTTCGAACAATAACCACATACTCTCCTGGGACCTTGGACTGTTGTCCTCGAACCAGTTGATACACTACCTTACTTTAAAATAGCTGTCGGAATCGATGATCTTGGCGGTTAGATTTACCACCCTTAGAACCAGATCCCTGTGCTTTCTCTGATGCACGACCTGTCATAGTTGTTCCCAACTTCACCTTGTGTTCCTCAATGTCATTTTCAATAGCATAAGCCTTCTCCACTGCTTGATGGTAACTAGTAAGCTGTAGAGAAAGAAGTTGCTTCCTATACTCAGTCCTCAACCCCTTCACAAACCTTTGTGCCTTCTTGGTTTCATTTGGAACTAAGTGATCACAATACCTAGCCAATTCTGTGAACTTGGTTGAGTATTGCCCCACTGTCAAGCTTCCCTGCTCCAGATTAAGAAATTACATCTCTTTTCTGTCTTGAACCACTGTTGGAATAAACTGTGACTTGAATGCTTTAAGAAAATTCTCCCAAGTCTGTGGTACCCCTTCCAGTTCCCAGCTCTTATTCAACACTTGCCACCAATGTTCAGCGGCTTTCTCAAGTTTAAAGGTTGCAAAGGTTACCTTATCACCACCTGCACATCTCAAGGCTGTGAAGATCTTCTCAATAATTTCAATCCACTCTTCTGCCTTCTTAGCATCAAATTCCCCGTCAAAGCTACGAGGTTTCAACTTCAAGAAACTTGTAAGTCGATTAGGATAATCCCAGTCTACATTATCAACCATCTCTTCTTGAGGAGTTATAGATATCAGCTGATTACTGCCACTTGTACCTTCAGAACTCATTGTACCTGTAGGTAAACACTCGGCGTTAATAACACCCCAAGACTAACCCATACCTAGGCCATAGACCCTATCCAGACTTAGAGTAAACCAAGGTAGCTAAACAGGGTAGCTAAACCAGGGTAGCTCTGATACCAAGCTGACACGCCCCCAGGTCCTGGGATCCCCTAATAGAACCTCGAACCTGGATGCGCGTGACTAACGAGAATCAAGAAACTAACAGAAACTGGATGACAACTGTTTATAACAAACTGACATGATATATATACTCTAGAGTAAGGAGCTAAGATATCTCACACCACAAGTTCTAGACAAGAAAATTTAAACAAAACATGATTATACACAGCGGAAACATGCCTAGCACATATGCTGGAATTACAAGATGTCTAGAGAAACAAGAGACAACAAGTCTACCCAAAAATACTGAGTTACATAACCCATAATACATCGTCCTCACCAAAATGTAAAAGGACCACGGTCCCCAAAAGAATAATAACCACCTGCGTAGTAAGCTCCCAGCTATGTCGAGCCTCACTTCGCACTATCACTAGCCTTCCTTTGATCTAAGGAAAAAAATTAAACAAGAAACGGGGTGAGATAAATCTCAGTAAGATATTAGATGCAACTACATGACATGTTATCATGCAATTCAAGTAGATACTCAAGTAATCATGTATCAAGTATCATCAAGTAACAAGTATATGAGAGGCTAAGCCACTCATCAAGTAGCACATAAGGCTAGTTAACACGTTACAAAGGATATTGCTTCCTTCCTTATTCCTCCCAAGAATACCATTGTTATCGTAGCTTGTATTACTTTGACAATCACGATCAATAACAAGAAACTGCTTATTCAGTATATATCAGAAGACCCGGTAACCAGTGTCATTCCCAAGATCAAGACTCACGAGGTGTTCAAGAGTTTAGCATTCACTTAAGTCAGGCATATTGCTCCAACCAAGGAATCTATGCCCTTACTATGGCCGGTAGTAAGGGGTCAAGCGCAAATACATAGGGACCCGATTATCACTTAAGCCCCAGCTCTCGCGATAAACGTGAACCTATATATTTCCGAACAAGCAAGGAGAACCAGCTGGACTCACACAAGAATGTACAAGTAGGTATTTTCTTGAACTACGGGAGAAGAACTAATCCAAAAGTAGTGGACTAGCTCAACAAGGAACATGCTTCAAGTAATCAAGAAGTCACCTTGTTATCAAGCAACTATATGCAATGTTTGCACATACACATCAAGAACATTCCTCAAACACGTTAGTGCTTGTTCATAGCACTTTCTAGTTCATTACAATACACATGTATTGGTGTCAAGTCATGTACAAGATTTTATCATCTTATATTCAAGTTATAACTACAATATTTGGACATTCAAGCATGTATAAGAGTTATATATTTACTCTTACAAAATCCTAATCCTATTCTTAGGATGTTCAAGTCTAAAACTTTGTTCTAATGCCCCTAAGGTGCACAATCATTGGTTTCAAGACAAGTATAACACATTAGTGCTTGTTCATAGCACTTTCAAGACATAAAGAAGAGTTGTTACTCTTATACTTAAGTTCTCATTTGAGTTCTATAAGTGTTCATGTCTAAGACTAAGTTCTCATTTTAATTCAATGAGTATTCATGTTTAAAACCAAGTTATGATGCCCCTAAGGTGTCACAACACTTACTAGGACATCTTATACTAAGGTTATATACCTTATCTAGGGTTAAGTCTAGCTTAATCAAACTTTATTCAAGACTTTTGTTCATCAGGGGAATTGTGCGGTCGCACAAAAGGCTATGGGCGGTCGCCCAAAACAAGACTTTCCAAGAGTAAAATCTTCCAGATAGATGGGCGGTCGCCCAGCCCAAAATGGGCGGTCGCCCAAGGTACAAAAATGCGAAATTTCTATTTCTTTCCCAGGTTGAGTAATTTTCCGTCCCAAACGTAGGAGTAACTTTTTACTAACATTTTAACAACCCCAAAAGTGCATAACATGTATAAAATATTATTTCCAAGTTCTTTCATCATTTTACTCAGAGGAATTATACTCCCTTTGTTCCAAATTTACAAGTATCACAAAATTTGCCCCAAACACGAAATTGACAAACACAAGTATCAGAAATAACATATATGAATGTTATTACAAGCAAGGGGGAGCTAATAACTTACCTAGTCCGAAATCAAAGTTACCCAAACAAAATTTTGTTCGGCCTGAAACGCTCTATTCAACGCCACAAATATTTATCCTGGATCGGAATCAAGAACGGAGGGATAATTAAACTCGAGTCGAGAATAGGGTAAAAACATAACCCTAGCTTTAGAACAGAGGAAGCAACGAGAATAAATTGTGGAAAAATGCTTCTCTGAGAAGAAGCAACACAATATATACATTCAAGTTTCAAAAATGACACTTAGGCCCCTCAAGTTTCACTTTTAACAAAAAGGCCCCTAACGTCAAATTTTCACAAATGACCCAAAAGTCAAAACTAGACATTTAACTACCTTAATATTCTAAAGCAGTTAAGAAATTAACCCAAGTAAAACTAACACATAATATGCAAGTTCAAGTATTTAACAAGTAAGCCAAATATTTAACGATAATAAGGATGGGCCTTACAACAATTGTAGCACTTGACCGATTTATTTTTCCCCTTTTTCGGTCCTCCCATTCCCTTAGTTCTCTCCACCCTAAGTGCAGCCCCATCTGCGAAAGATTCTCCCCTTTACTATTTCCTTCTCAACTCCTCTTAAAGGATGATATCTCTAACTTCCGTATACACCAATGGTGTTTTCGACATACTAATCGTTGTGACAGTTACCTCCCAACTATCTGGCAACGATTTTAGTAGAAATCATGCTAACACTTCATCAGAGAAAGTAATATCGACACTTTTTAATTGGTCCACCATACCTTTAAAAGTGCCGATATGACTCGCTGCTGTCTGCCCCTCCGACATCTTCGCATTCGCAAACCTCTTTATCAAATGCACATTATTGATATTAGACGGCTTCTCATACATGTCTGACAGCATCTGTAGCAACCCCACCGTTGTCTTGGCCTCCATCGCGTTCCGTGCAACATCGTCGGTTAGAGCACTCCTCACCGCTCCCAACGCCTTACGATCCAACGTCTCTCAATCCCCTTGTGACATGTTTTCGTGTTTCTCACCTAAGGGTTTATGAAGATCCTTACAATAAAGGTAATCTTCAACCCTTGTCCTCCAAAACGTGAAATTCACACCGTTGAATTTCTCGATTGAGTTTTTCATCACGATTGCTTCACAAAGTCCCCAAGAACGTGATTCAAAATATTCAACGGATGAAACTTTGAACCCTCCTAACCAAAGCTCTTGATACCAGTTGTTGGAAATTTAGTGGTACCCCATTTCAATCTAGATAAAGAACACAAAAGCAAAAATATGAAAGAATCACACAAGAACACAAGAATTGTTAACCCGGTTCGTTCAACACATGAACTACGTCCGGGGGCAATTGCCAAGCAAATATATTATTAAACACTCTTTAATAATTTGCTACAATGTGTTCTAGGTCGGAACTATGTTTATATAGGCTAACAAGAGAGACCTAAACCAAATACATGTGAGAAACCTAGAAAAAAACAGCACTTTCCCGAATTCTACACTTTCCCGAATTCAGACCAGGCGCCCGCCTGGTAAGGACCAGGCGCCCGCCTGGTAGGGATCAGGCGCCCTCCTGAATTCTTTTTATAGACTCGGCTCCTAACTGCCAAGGTCAGGCGCCCGCCTGGTATGGCCCAGGTGCCCGCCTGCTCTGTTGTGCGGTTTTTCCTTCTCCGTTTTGATCTCCCCCAATCCCCGTTTGGTTTGAGCTCCTTTGCCTCCTTGTCCCCTTTTTGGTTTTAGGACTCCACTCCTAACAATCTCCCACCTGGAGACTAAAACCATAAGCATAGACCGATCATCACTCCCACTACAAAATGAACCTCTTTTGAACACATTTTTACTCCATATTGACTTGGCGTTGCCTTGCCTCCCCGCTTAAGTACTAAGTCGAGTTGAAACCAAGCGACGTTTCAACCTCTCCGTGTTAGATTGTTTTTGCCTCCCCAAATCAGCTTCTACCTTGATTTGTCCCCGCAAGTCTAACTTCGCCTTCTCCCTCCAGACCCACCTTCCTCGCAATGCTTCCCCTTGAAACTTGGACGTACCTTGTTTCTTGCATCGTCTTCTCTTGGTCCGAATATGCTCTCTGTTAGGGCACTTGGACTTCTACACCGCGTTGATCAACTTTGTGTCCCTCTCCCTCCTAACACACCGTTTCTTGGTGTATCTCCTTTCTACACCAATAGGCCGGTTCTTTAGCCTCTTGTTCCCACCCGAGCGAACATCGACATTGTAGGTAGAGTACAACATCTTCTCCTTAACTCCATTTGCGATCACTTTAGATCCTTTTGTGACTTCCCAAGACCCACCAATTAAGGTCACACCATACCCTTCATCATCAAGTTGTCCAACGGAAATCACCCTCCTCCTTAAATCTAGAACATGCATCACATCGTGTAGTTGTAAAACAGCCCCGTTAGGTGTCTTCATCATCATATCCCCCTTACCTTTGATCTTCAATGATTGATCATCACCAAGATAAACAACCCCAAAATCTCCCGGTTTATACCGCTCCATTGATTCTGCATCCCCACTAGCATGACAATAAGCTCCAGAATCCAACACCCAATTAATCTTCACCCGACTGCTCCTCTCCAAGGATTAATACATCCTAATCCACCATGTGTGCATCACCGTCCTTATCCGGACAGTCATAACTAATATGACCTAGCGCGCCACAATTGTAGCACTTGACCGATTTATTTTTCCCCTTTTTCGGTCCTCCCCTTCCCTAGTTCTCTCCACCTTAAGTGCATCCCCATCTGCGGAAGATTCTCCACTTTTCTATTTCCTTCTCAACTCCTCTTGAAGGATGATATCTCTAACTTCCGTATACACCAATGGTGTTTTCGACATACTAATCGTTGTGACAGTTACCTCCCAACTATCTGGCAATGATTTTAGTAGAAAACATGCTAACACTTCATTAGAGAAAGTAATATCTACACTTTTTAATTGGTCCACCATACCTTTAAAACTGCCGATATAACTCGCTGCTGTCTACCCCTCCGACATCTTCGCATTTGCAAACCTCTTTATCAAATGCACCTTATTGATATTAGACGGCTTCTCATACATGTCTGACAGCATCTGTAGCAACCCCACCATTGTCTTGGCCTCCATCGCGTTCCGTGTAACATCGTCGGTTAGAGCACTCCTCACCGCTCCCAACGCCTTACGATCCAACGTCTCTCAATCCCCTTGTGACATGTCTTCGGGTTTCTCACCTAAGGGTTTATGAAGATCCTTACAATAAAGGTAATCTTCAACCCTTGTCCTCCAAAACGTGAAATTCACACCGTTGAATTTCTCGATTGAGTTTTTCATCACGATTGCTTCACAAAGTCCCCAAGAACGTGATTCAAAATATTCAACGGATGAAACTTTGAATCCTCCTAACCAAAGCTCTTGATACCAGTTGTTGGGAATTTAGTGGTACCCCGTTGCAATCTAGATAAAGAACACAAAAGCACAAATATGAAAGAATCACACAAGAACACAAGAATTGTTTACCCGGTTCGTTCAATACATGAACTACGTCCGGGGGGAAATTTCCAAGCCAATATATTATTAAACACTCTTTAATAATTTGCTACAATGTGTTCTAGGTCGGAACTATGTTTATATAGGCTAACAAGAGAGACCTAAACCAAATACATGTGAAAAACCTAGAAAAAACAGCACTTTCCCGAATTCTGCACTTTCCCGAATTCAGACTAGGCGCCCGCCTGGTAGGGACCAGGTGCCCGCCTGGTAGGGATCAGGCGCCCACCTGAATTCTTTTTCCAGACTCGGCTCCTCACTGCCAAGGTCAGGCGCCCGCCTGCTCTGCTGTGCGGTTTTTCCTTCTCCGTTTTGATCTCCCCCCAATCCCCGTTTGGTTTGAACTCCTTTGCCTCTTTGTCCCCTTTTTGGTTTTAGGACTAAGAGAATTTTTTTTATGTTGAAATTATTGAAACTTACTTGAGATCATTAATATTTTAAGAAGGGTTAAACAATCTTGCATATTGTGTGATGAGAAGTGTTGGGTATGCCCACTTATATCTCAGTTTCAATGTAATAGGATTGATTAGATTTGATTGATCCATCACCTAAGTTTTATTTCATGGACTTTAGACCCACATGTAAGAAGTATTTATACTTCATTTTTTAGGTTCTCCATTGTAATAGAACAGGCTTAGAAATAGGGCAAGAAGATCAAAATTGAAGAAAATCACTCCGTGAATTTGAGCTACGCGCCATGCGCCTTACCCATGCGCCATATTTCACCCACTTTGAGCCAAAATACTTAGAGTGTGTGCGCCCCCTTTATCACACTTTGCGCTTATTTACATTACTAAATTCCGCTGTGCATTTCACTCACTCACTTAGGCGCATATCATAACGCTTACTTAATAAAGTGCGCATTTGCAATTGAGTCTATCAAGGGTACGAAAAGAATTTTAAAACAGCTATTCACACCCCCCCCCCTCTAGCTATTTTTCATACCCTTGTTGCCCTTTGGGACCAACAAGTGGTATCAGAGCAAACACCTTTATAAAACACTTTTGTTTTTCAAGCTTAACAGCTTGGGTGCCGATTCTAAATGGCAAACTCAAAACCTATGGCAACTGCAAACTACACTCACGTTCCGGTCTTTGATGAAGATCATTTTGTCGTGTGGAAATTCAGCATCTTAACTCATCTCAACTCAATCGATGAAAGACTTCATGACACCGTGGTTTATGGACCTTACATTCCTATGAAAGCGAATCCAAATCCGTGCACAAATGTTGTTCAACCAACCGTCAAGAAACCAAAAGAAGAATGGACTGAGGAAGAAACAAGAAGAGTTGCAAATGATGGCAAAGCATGAAACATACTTCTAAGCACTCTAAGCATGTCTATGAAACAACAAGTCATGCATTGTGCTACCGCCAATGAGCTATGGGATGCTATTGAAGAGCATATAGAAGGAGACACCGTCTACAAGGAGAACAAGAAATATGAAGTACAAAAGAGATTCAACAATTTCTCTCAACTCCCCGGTGAAACTTTAAGACAAACTTATGAACGCTACTGTGAAATTATAAATCTATGTATTTCACTTGGCATGAAGTTTTCTAACAAGGATTTGAATGTCAATTTTCTCCAAGCTTTTGGATCAAGATACCTACATAAATCCAGCGCTCTTAAAGACGCCGGAACTTTAGATGTATGGACTTTAAGGAACCTTTACGCAAATCTCAAAGTTTATGAGCTCAAACTTCAGCGAATTAGTGAAACTGAAGGAAAATCAAAATCTATAGCAATGGTGGCGCAAAGAGAAGAGGCGCATGTTTCTGCACCTGCGCCTACTCATGATGAGAAAAGTTCCGATCCCAAAATTTCTACTTCTGAGCTATTGGACATGGACGATGAAGACTTCGCTTTATTTGTGAAGAGATTCCAGAAGTTTAGAAAATTTACCAAGCCCGGCTCAACCAGCAAATTTCAAGGATCTACCAGCAGAGCTCCTCCAAAGTTCACGAGGAGCAGTGACTCAAAAATAAAATAAGACCTTGTTTGTTTTAATTGCAGGAAACCAGGACACTTTGCTTCAAGCTGCCCAACTCCAAAATTTGAATATATGCAGAAGAAGAGCAGCCATACTCCCAAGTTCTCTCCCAAATTCACTCGTCACAAGGGAATGGTTGCGGAAGAAGAAGCACCAGCAAATGAGCAGAACACTTGGATTGAAATAGACTCAGATGAGAGCGATGAAGATTCCGATGATGGACTCGTTTGTTTGATGGCAAATGATGATGAAGTTGATACTTATGATTCTGATGATGACTTCTCCAAGGATGTTCCTGATATGAATTCCTTGAATAAACCTATCAAGAAATCTGCAGGTTTTCAAGAAGAGAAAAGGAAGAAAGGACCAACCATCAGTGAGCTCGTTGAACAAGGATTTCTCACTCCGGCTCAAAGCGATGGTGGATTGTTATTCTCACGATGTGATCTTAGTGCAAGGAACAAGTTGAGAAAATGATCATACATTAGACCTCAAGTTGAACCAACTGCTCCAATCTCCAAAATCAATGATGATGAAGTGATTGCTGAACAAGAAAAATTGTTCAAAAGGCTGAAAAGGTAATCACTAGATTTGATAGTATGAAGGAAGCTTTAGCACTATCATGTGATGAAATTTCTCAGCTTAAGACCGAGAAATCTCTACTTAAATCTGAACTCACCCTCCTTAAGGAGCAGATAAAGAGCATGACTCCTCTTACTGTTAAAAACACTTTTCTAACAGAACAGAACTCACTTCTTAAAGTTCAAAACGATGAATTGGTTGCTCAAATTACTGATCTTAAAAAGATTACAAATGATTGGTCCAATTCTCGTGTCACTATGGAGAATATATTTGAGTCCCAAAAAATCAGTGGTGATAAAAGTGGCTTGGGATTCTCATCAACTAGTGACAACTTTAAATGTGATGTCTGTGCTGAAAGAGATAGTGAATTTACTAACCAGCAAACTTTTGAAATTCCCAAGGAAAAACATTCTAATTCAATGGGTAAAGGACAGGAAAAAGTCAAGAGACAAACATTCCATTATGTCTACCCAACGAAGCAATTTGGGAAAGCTAATGGGAAAGATATAGCTACAGATGAATCATCCTCTAGCAAAATCCCTCTTGAAACAAAGCGCGCTCCTTCTCCGAGTGCTCATTATGCGCCTAGAAGCCACGCGCCTCATCGCCGTGCGCCTCCTAGCCCTATGCGCCCTCCTAGATCAAGCGCTCAAAAATTTCAAAAGAAGGATTTTGTTAAGGCTAGTCCATCTGACCCAAAGAAGAATGCTATCCCAAAGAAAAGTAAAGAGTTTGTGAAAACTCATGTGATTGGTGGCTTTCATCATTGTTCCATTTGTGATTGTTCTGGACACAAGGCCGTGGAATGCCTTTTGCGATTCACTCCCAATGCCAAAGGACGTAAAAACCCTAAGGTCAAGCAAGAGTGGGTTGTCAAAAGTTTCTAACCCTAGGACCCAAAAGGAATAAAGGGGACCTGCTTAAATGTCTATATTTCAGGTTCTTTGTTTCATGGCTGGATCTTCAAAAGCTAGAAATTATGAATGGATTCTCGATAGTGGGTGTTCAAGACACATGACTGGAGATGAATCCTTATTAGAAGATGTCCATGAAGAAAGAGGTACCTCAATAACATTTGGTGATAATAACAAAGGTCAAGTTGTTGCATATGGAAAGCTCAAGAAAGACAAAGTGTGCATTGAAAGAGTCTCTCTCGTCGAAGGTATCAAGCACAATTTATTATCCATATCTCAATTCTGCGACAAAGGATTAGAATGCCATTTCACCTCAACTCAATGTCTTATCAAGAATGGCAAAATTGGAGCTATATTACTCACGGGATATCGTAAGACAAATATTTACATTATTGTTTCCATAGTATGAACTCTAGTACTAATCTTAGTTTTGTAGCTAAAAGTGTGAGCGAAAATAGTTGGCTGTGGCACAAGCGCTTAAGTCACTTGAACTTCAAATATCTATCTAAACTCAGCAGGAATAACCTTGTTAAAGGACTTCCCAAGGTTGCTGATCATCATGACAAGAAGTGCGCCGCGTGTCAACTTGGCAAACAACCGAAGAAATCTTTCTCCAGCAAGACCAATCCTTCAACTTTTAGATGTTTGCAACTGCTTCACATTGATCTATTTGGACCAGTCACCACTGCAAGTATTCGCAAAAACAAGTATACTCTAGTTGTGGTGGATGATTATTCAAGATATACATGGGTGGAAATGATGATCTCAAAAGACGATTGTTACGACATCTTGACCACCTTATTTCGACTGCTCCAAACCCAAAAAGAAGATGACATCGTTAGTGTTAGATCCGACAATGGAACAGAATTCAAGAACAACGGTGTTGCTCGATATTGCGACGATCATGGGATAGATCAACTTCTCAACCGCTGGAGTTCCTCAGCAAAATGGTGTTGTGGAAAGAAAGAATAGGACGTTGATTGAAGCGGGAAAGACGATGATAGCTGAAGCGAAATTGCCCAAGTACTTTTGGGAAGAAGCTATCAATACAGCATGTTTTACTCAAAATCGTTCCCTCATCAACAAACTTCACAACAATACTCCGTATGAACTTTGGCGTGGTAGAACTCCCAACATTGCATTCTTCAAAATCTTTGGTTGCAAATGTTATATCCTCTACAACGGAAACGAACATAGAGGTAAATTCGATGCCAAAGCCGACGAAGGTATATTTGTTGGGTATGCCAAACACTCTAAAGCTTTTCACGTTTTTAATAGATCTACATTAGTGATAGTTGAATCTGTACATGTTACATTTGATGAACATTCTCTCCTTGAGCCACAGTTGGCTCCAAATGTTGCTGATGATTCTGTTGAGCTTAATGATACAGGTGCTCCTATTTATGTTGCACCTACACAAGAGCAGAATCTATCAACTCAAGGAAATCCATCAACATCAGTTGCGCCTAACTCCTCTTATGGCGCGCCAAATGGATCATCAGTTGCGCCTCACTCACATGTTGCGCCTCTTGATGCCTCTCATGCGCCTATATCTTCAGCTGCATCTGGTATAATCCCAAGTTTCAACTCTACACCAATTCAACCCCCAAACTTTGATGATTTAGAATCTGGTGAAGATGTACCAATTGAAGACCTTCAAATTACTACGACTCAACCTAACTTACCTCCTGAAATTCGTGAAGTTAGAGGTCACCCAATCAATAATATCATTGGTGATCTAAACGTTGGTGTTCGTACAAGGAGAGCTACAAACTTTGATGCTTACACTGCATTCATCTCTCAAATTGAACCAAAGAAGGCTGATGAAGCGCTCCAAGATCTTAATTGGGTTGTTGCTATGCAAAAAGAACTCAATCAATTTGAACGATGTAAGGTTTGGACTCTTGTTCCAAGACCAAATGATCAAGGAGTGATTGGTACAAAATGGGTGTTCAGAAACAAGATGGATGAGAATAGAACCATCACGAGAAACAAAGCAAGATTGGTTGCACAAGGCTATACGCAAGAAGAAGGAATTGATTACGATGAAACTTTCGCGCCCATAGCAAGACTTGAAGCTATCAGATTATTCCTAGCTTACGCTGCTCACAAGGACTTCAAGCTATATCAAATGGATGTGAAGAGCGCGTTTCTAAATGGTGAACTACAAGAACAAGTCTATGTTGCTCAACCACCTGGGTTTGAAGATTCACAATTTCCAAATCATGTGTACAAACTCCAGAAAGCTTTATATGGACTCAAGCAAGTACCAAGAGCATGGTACGATACACTATCAAAGTTTCTCATTGAAAAAGGCTTCACTCGCGGTAAAATCGATACAACTCTTTTCATTACCAAACATAATGGTCATAAATTACTTGTTCAAATTTATGTTGATGATATTATATTTGGTTCTACTAATGAATTGTTGTGCAAGCGCTTTGAGAAACTAATGAAGAGCAAGTTTGAAATGAGCATGATGGGAGAACTCACATTCTTCCTCGGGCTTCAAATCAAGCAAATGAGTGAAGGCATATTCATCAATCAAGACAAATATACAAAGGACTTAATCAAGAAATTTGGACTTGAGAACGCCAAAGCATACGTTACTCCAATGGCTACCGGCAACAAACTCGACAAAGATTTAAAAGGTAAACGTGTTGATCAAACGCTCTATCGAGGTATGATTGGCTCACTCCTTTATCTTACTGCTAGTAGGCCTGATATTATGTTTAGTGTTTATGTTTGCGCTCGTTATCAATCTGACCCTAGAGAAGCGCACTTAATCGTTGTTAAACGTATTATAAGATATCTTTCCGGAACTGTTAACCTTGGACTTTGGTACACCAAAGATTCGAACTTTAAACTTGTAGGTTATTTAGATGCGGATTATGCAGCGTGCACAATTAATAGGAAAAGCACAAGTGGCACTTGTCATTTCCTCGGATATCGACTTGTGTCATGGGCGAGTAAGAAACAAGCTTCTGTATCTGTCTCAACAACCGAAGCTGAATATATCGCTGCAGGAAGTTGTTGCTGTCAAATACTATGGATGAAGCAGCAATTGGTTGACTATGATATCATTGAAGAAAATTATCCCATCTACTGCGACAACACTTCAACAATTGCGGTTTCTGAAAATCCTGTCATGCACTCCAAGACCAAACACATCGACATCAAATATCACTTCCTCAAAGACCACGTGGAGAAAGGAAATATACATTTGGAACACGTGGGAACCGACTATCAAATCGCCAATATTTTAACGAAAGCACTTGACGCGAAACGGTTCATATTTTTTAGAGGTGAAATGGGTATGCTTGAACTCAACTAAAATTCATTACAGTTTTGTCAATACTAATGATTTTATGTTTTGTTGAGTTATATGAGTATATTAGGTTAAAATGATAAATCATTTCAAGTTTCAAGCAAACCCTGCGCGCCCAATACCTTACGCGCCCTACACTCACTGCGCGCTCAACTCTCATGCGCGCTCTACTCTTTTATGCGCGCCTAGCATCCAATGCAACCTAATACTTATGCGCGCTCAAAGCCTTATGCGCCCTATTATTCATGCGCGCCCATAAGTGTTAAGCGCCTCCCATGCGCGCAGTTAATATTACGGCTCAATCAATGCTCAAAATTGATTATTTCAATGATTGAACGTATTCAATTTTTCACAAGTACCAGGTATGATTGTTCTTATTTATTATAGGAATCTTTGTCTTTTCACATTCCATTAATTGTTCAAGGGTACTTGTGCAATTAATTTTTCCCTCGTTTTACGTTTTTCAAAAATTTTATTTTCTGGGGATTTATTTCTTGCACCCCAAACTTACACCAAAACAGATGTTTTTGGGGTTTGTGCAAAAATTAGTCAAAATTGCTCATACACTTAAAGGGAAAGTGGAGCAGTTTTTCCCTTACCCAAAATGTCACATCAAAGTACTTTGGGTCATTCAGCATTAAATAGCCATCATCTCCAAAAATCCCTCATTAATGCTTCGTCCTTTTTAGCCATGATGAGCCGAAAATTTTTTTCCCCTCATTAATGCCCATCCTTTCAACTTCTCATCTTTTTAAAATTTTAACCCTATTATTTCCTTATTTGTGCAATATTTTTTTCCCTAACCTATATATTTCCTATCTCTCTCTCTCCCCTTCATCATTTCCGCCTCCCTCTACTCTACTCTCTCTCTCTCTCTCTCTCTCAGTCAGTTTCTCTCTCTTTCTCTCTCTCTATTTTTTTTCATCATTTTCTTTTTCTTTTGTTCTTATATATAAATCTATGGGTCCTAAACGAACAACAAAGACAACCCAAGACGAAATGGTATGAATTCTTAACCCTTAAACTCCTTAATTTCTGGAAAAAAAAATCTCGTCATTTTTTTTTTGTTCTTCGTCTTTTCAAAACCCGGATCATTTCTCTCTTGATAAATCTTGCCTCGGTGCTCCATTTTCAAAATCGTTTGTTAGGTTATGTTCGATTTGTGTTTTAGATTCTTTATAACTAAACTTTTCAACGATCAATGCATTATATTTTGCGAATATGAAAATCTTAGATTTTTGACTTTTCGAATTTTCAGTTCTTTAAATTCATTTTCTGGATTTGTTGTTGAGTTTTACTTGTTTTGATTTACATATTTGTGATCCTTGTCTTATTGCGGTCATTTTGATATATTGTATGTTTGATTTGGTGAAGTTTCACGACTTATGTGTTCTTGGTGTTCTTGATGTTCTTCAAGCACTCAAGCATGTTCTTCGCGTTCTTCGTTATTTTTGCATGACTTGGGTTTCAAAATTTTCAAAACTTGTTTTTCAAAACCTTCATATTTTGATTCTTAAAACTTACATATGCATGTTTGATATGTGTTTGTGTGTTTTCGTGTGTTTTTATACTTAGTATGAATTTTACATAAATATGCGCCTGAGTGTTGATTTATGTGCCTAGTCGGTTATGCGCCCTATGACTTTATTCGCCTTACTTTATTCATGCGCCTAATAATTGTATGCGCCCTATGCAAATACAAATGTTATGTGCCTCAATCAACTCATGCGCCTAGAGACATTATGCGCCTAATCATTTTATGCGCCTAAATTTTACTTAGTCAAATTCTTATGTTTAATTTTTACTTAGGATATTTCATAGAACCATATTATGCGCATCGTATTTGTATGCTCCTACAACATATATGCGCCTAATAATAGTATGCGCATGCTATTTCTTATGCGCCTATATATTGTCTTGCGCCTATTCTATAATTAGCTTATTTTATGATTCTATGCGCCTTATACACTCCTAACTTAAATCATTGTTATGTTTTCAGGATCCTGCTAATTTCAGACCCGGTGAGACGATAGATCTTGCTGAGTTTTCACTTGATCCAATGGGGCTTGAAATTCTCTCAACCCTTCACACCGCTGGACTCACTCCACTTTTCACGCTGGATCAACCATTCTATTCTCCGCTCCTTGTTGATGAATTTTTCTCAACAGCAGCTCTAGTTGAGACTCCAGCAGATGGATTCGTGCGCTACCGGATATGCGCCACCGTTCAGAACATTCCTATCACTATCTCTACAGGCACAATCAAGAATATAGTGAGTTTTAGCACTACTGGCCCTCAGGGTGTTTCTGGTCAACCGAACTCTTACTCAGTTGCAGATCAGAATGCAGTGGCGCGTACTTATCTCAAAGTCCCTACTCTTCTGAATAACATCAAAAATGTTGAGATAAAGGATGGTGGTGATCTGCTCGCTCATATAGCGCATCTGGTTGATACTTCAATTGTGTTTAAAACCGGCAATGTGAATAGATTCACCGTAGAGCAGTGGGAGTATACTGCTGCCATCATGGGAAAAACCAGATTAAATTGGCCTCAGATTTTGTTCAAAACTTTATCTGACCAAATTGATAAGTATAACAAGAACAAGTCTGAAGGGAAGACGAAGTTCAAAACTCACTGCAGAATACTCACGAAGATATTTCTCACTTATCCTGCTCTTGCTAATTTCCTCGCTCAGAACCCAGCTTATCAAACCACTGAAGTTCCAGTTTTTGGGAAAGACAACCTTGTCTTGAAAAGGCGCAAAAAGCGCATGGCAAAGCGCGCGCCTAGGGTAAAGGGTGCTCAGTTGGTTGATGAAGCCACTGAGTCAGATGACGATGCAAATGGCGCAGAAGAAGGCGCAGATACTGAAGCAGCACCTCGCGCAGAACCAACAGGTGTTCCAGGCGCAGAAAAAGGTAAAGGAAAAAGGGTTGCAGAAGGAACAAGTAAACCCCCTAAGCGCCCAAGAGTTGATATTGAAGAAGAGAAGGAATTGAAGCGCGCTTAGGAAGCCAGTAGACTGGAAGCGCAGAAGAAAAGGGATGAAGGATACAAGTTAAAACAGGCTGCTGACTTATCCAAGTCTGAAAGGCGCAAAGGTGCAGGGTCTAGCGCTGATGTACGCGCGCCTGCCACTAATGCGCCTCCTACTGATCAAACGCCTATCAACACTCCTGCTAATCTATCCTCTGAACGTCAAAATCTTAAAGACCAAATATCAGCTGATTTATTTGGTGAATTTAGTGAAGATACAGCTCAGGGGGAGCCAGATCCTTTAAGGCGCAAATCACCTTCTGCGCCCCCTACTATTTCAGTGGAGCCTACTTCAAGTGATGATTATCTACCTTCACCTCCTGCGCCCCGTACTTCTCATGCGCCTCCTCCTACCACTCCTGATATGAGTGTTGTTATTTCACTTCTACAGCAACTCCAGCAAGGCCAAGCTCAAATGAACTCACAATTAGAGCTTCATACTTCCATGCTTACTCAGCAAGCTGATGAGATTGCTGCCATTAAGGGGGAGATGGCGCGCATAGACGCAAATATCAAGGACAAACATTTCCTGACTCCTCAACAATGGAATGACGCTATTGATCAAATGAATGAACTTTTCAAAGGCACTCTTGCCTCCCTTCATGAGCGCATAGATGGTGGCATCAAACTCACTGATGGCCAAGATTTCATTAATGCTATAAGGGAGGTAGAGTTGAATATAGCGGGTGATATAAAGAAGTTGTTTGAGATGGTGGCTGGAGATAGCCAAAAATTGCTGAGTGTTGTTGATAAACTCAAAGAAGTTAAGGATGAGCTAGAAATCCTGGGTTTAACTGTGTATGGTGTTGATCCTGGCGCAGAACCCAAAGCTTCTGAAACTCATGCGCCTCCAGCTCCTAAAACTCCTACGCCCTCTTCCAGCTCTGCTCCTGGCGCGCATATAGACATCAATTCCCTGCTCTCAAAGATTGAAGTCTTGAAGGAATTAGTTGTCACTCACTTCAATGCCGCGCATTCCAGTGCAGACAGGCGCGCAGATAGAGTTTCCGCTGATATACTTACTGCTCAAACTGCTGTTGAAGCTAACTTTCAAGCCTTCACTGAAAAATTTTCACAACAGCAGTCTATCACTCAGCGCACCATTGATGAGTATCAAAACATCAATGTGAGTCATTTGCGCTATATCAGAGATGGTGTCACAGATACTCACGGTGTAGTAAACCGTTGTCATCAACTTTCCAAGCAAATCCAGCGCTCCGTCTCAGAAATTGAAGAGGGATTGAAGGATGAAGACGCGCCTCAAAAATCGTTAGTTTTTCTTTGTTTGTAAGTTGTTAGAACTTTTTGTGATTAGAAACCTATTAGTGATTTAGTTCTTACATGTTTTAGCACCTCTTTTGATTTTGTTCTGTTCAATACTTGTAATCTGTAACTCCTACATCCCAAGTATTAATGAGAACAAAGCATCACGTTTATCTCAAACTTTGTTCACTCAAACTACTTGTTTGTAGAACAATGAATGTTTGTTTAAAATCATATGCATCACATTTGAACTGCTTCATATTTTATGCATTGAGTTTAAATTTTGTTTAAACACATTTCAAAACTGAAACTCATATCATTCTGAATGTGTTATAAACTGTTGTTTCTATCTTTCCATTTTTAATATTTTATCCTTATTGGAATAGATTAGAAATCAATATCTTGGACTAGTGTGTGCATTAACTTGAGACATGATTTACCAATTTCATTTATTTGGACATGTTATTATCAAGTATAATGTCTGTCCCTGATATAGTAGGTAATGGCATCAATCAAATAGGGGGAGATTGTTGGGTATGCCCACTTATATCTCAGTTTCAATGAAATAGGATTGATTAGATTTGATTGATCCATCACCTAAGTTTTATTTTATGGACTTTAGACCCACATGTAAGAAGTATTTATACTTCATTTTTTAGGTTGTCCATTGTAATAGAACAGGCTTAGAAATAAGGCAAGAAGATCAAAATTGAAGAAAATCACTCTGTGAATTTGAGCTACGCGCCATGCGCCTTACCCATGCGCCATGCGCCTTCTTAAGCGCGCGCATGAGTATGTGCCTAGCATAGATCATGCGCCTCAGATAAGTCAGATCGCGCATACGCTACGCGCCTCTCTAGCTCAACGCGCATCATGAATGTTTTTAACACTCAGTGATTTATTAAAGATTCAAAGACTTGAAGAAGATTCAAACTACGCCAATGATCCAACGGTTGTTAAATAACACGTATGCACCCGCATCTAAGGACATCTGTCCATAACGGTCATATTTGTGTTATTTGTCTAACGGCTATAAAAGGACACGTGCTCCACTCAATGAGCGACAGCACATCCGTCCTTTCTCTGACTCACCAAGGATTTCCAACGGCTAGTTTTTGGGGATCTACTATAAATACCTCATAACTTCAACCATTTGAAGTTGCTAAGAATTTCAAGAATTTCTCTCTCAAGCATTTGTTGAAGATTTGAAGATTGCCTTTGTTATTTCCAGAATTCTCAAGAACATCTTCATAACTTCATCCTTAGCCCAGATCCTCAAGCTATAACACTTTAGTTTTCTTGTGCTCTCAATCTCAAAGATCTAAAGAGCCTTGAATCTAAAATCACACACGCACCTCTTTAAGTTTGATCACTTAGATCTTTCTTTTAGAGATACACCGGTTATTGTCTAGGATTTGTTCATTCATAGAAATAGATCTTGAGTTAGTGCATAAGCTCAAAAGTTGTAATTTGTAACACTCACTCATTATATAAGATCTCCATTAGAAATCCAAGACTAACCATCTTGGTAGAGGACGTAGATCATTTTCCCGATCGAACCTCTTCAAATAGCTCTTGTTCATATCTTGCTATTTCCTTACAAGTTCATATCATATCTAACTACTTGCTTGTTTATTTATTGTAGATTGATTGATTGAATTGTGTTGTGTTTGTTATATCATTTGCCTTAGTTTCTTATTTCACCCACTTTGAGCCAAAATACTTAGAGTGTGTGTGCGCCCCCTTTATCACACTTTGCGCCTATTTACATTACTAAATTCCGCTGTGCATTTCACTCACTCACTTAGGCGCATATCATAACGCTTACTTGATAAAGTGCGCATTTGCAATTGAGTTTATCAAGGGTACGAAAAGAATTTTAAAACAGCTATTCACCCCCCCCCTCTAGCTATTTTTCATACCCTTGTTGCCCTTTGGGACCAACAAGAAGTGGGGATGATGTAATAAAAAATATTGATATTGATACAAATACTAATGATTTTAAAATCTCGGAAAGTTTATAAGAATATGCTTTTATGATCATCATGAGTTCGTTTCATTCGTCTTGTTTTGTCCTATTTCAGATTTCGATTTGTCGAAGTTTTAAATGATCTACTGCAAAGGCATATTTGTCTTCGCACTAGTTCTTGGTGATAAATTGTTTAGATATGCATTGTATTTTTTTTCATTGTTTTTATTTTGGTAGTTGTGGACCTACGTACACTATGTTGGTTCTTATATAACTATTGTAATTTTTATTTTGACTCCTATGTGACATTTGAGTTCCGTTATATATATCTTGATCTTAAAAATTTATTTAAGTTCTTTAAAAAAATATAAAAAAAATTAATAGGGCCTTTCAGATGTCTTCGCCCCGGGCCCAAAAAATGCTAGGGACGGCCCTGAACCTGTCTTACGTGTGTGACCGTCTCACACAAGTTTTTATCTTCTTTATTTGCCATTCAAAATAACAACTGCGAAACTACTATGGAAAAACTACTATGAAAAGATAATTCACTTTCCCTCTGTCCCAAACTTATTATTACTAAATGCATTATGTGAATGCATGAGGATTAAAAACATATGTTGAAAAAATAAGTATTGTTAGTGGGTAGGAAAGGGTAAATAAGTTAGTGGATCATTTTTGTGAGTGGGTAAGGGAAAAATGAATATTTAAGGTAAGTAGCAATTAGTATGGAACACCCAAAACAAAAATAAGTAGCGATTAATTTGAGACGGATGAGTAATTAGCTGGGCACATGTGTAAGTGTTCAAGAGGTCACGTGATTGTTTGATCTGAAAATTAAGTGGCTAATAAGAGACAACTAGATCTGAAAGCTGAAAAAAACCAAATACTCTAAACTGATCAAGGTCTGATTCGCTAGGCATTCAAACTCAATTAAGATCAGAATGAAAAAAAAAAAAAAAAAAAATGCCTAAGTCTTTGAACAAGTAATTCAAAACTTAGCAAGTCGATAAGTCAAAAGCCAGTTTTAGGTACAATTCTCAGCTTGACATTATCAATTTAGTAGCAAAAATTTATTTTTGCTTTATAACATTCCATGATCTCTGAATATAAAACTTTTTTCCTCCTTCCCTTAACAAATAATTTTGAATCAGCCATTGTTCACTATACCTGTTTTTCTTCCCCATGCAACTGGTCACTTTTAAGGTAAATTTGATTTAAAAAGAGGAGAAAGGAAGGCAGTAAGATTTATAGTTTTTTTGACACATAAACTAATCCTTGTAGTTGTTCTTTACTTAGACCCTGTCCCAAAAAAGAAAAAAAAAACTAGTCTCATTTTAGCTTTTATTGGCAACTCAATCAAACTTTGACGAATAATGAATACTCCCTCCGTCCCACCTCACTTGACACCCATGAGGCGGGCACAACAACTAAGGAAAAATAATAAAATAAAGAAAATGTGTGGTGGAAAATAAAGAGAGAAAATGAGTGGGGTAAATAGTAGTGTTGGTTGAATAAATTGAGTGATGGAAAATGAAAAGAGGGAATGAGTGGTGGAGTAGAGTGAATATAAAATTATAAAAAAGTTGGCTATTTTGGGAAGTGTCAAGTGAGCTGGGACGGACCAAAATGGAAATAAGTGTCAAGTGAACTGGGTCGGACGGAGTATTTTGATTAGCCTCATGAAATTGTTAAAAAGAAACTTGATAATATTCTTTGTATGGCAATAAATTCTTAAAAATTGATTAGAATAATCAATTAGGAGGGAGCAATGAGCAATGAGCAATGAGCAATGAGCAATGAGCAATGAGCAATAACCGTGACAACATGACAGGAGGTTGGGAACGAAAAGTAACTGAACTGATAACATATGATTCAGATTAAAACAGACACACACGACAACAGAAACTAGCTGGACAAAATAGGTCCAAAACACAAGCATGGGTATATACCACAAAACCCCTGGTACGTTTACAACTCACAAGCCCACCCAAAATAAAGTCACAATGCCACACAAAATGATGCATTATAATTCATTATCAACCGCTCGAGAGATGGTCCTCCTCATCTTCATCCTGAAGGCTGTACGCACTGAAATGATTGACCCTGAACTTCCATTCCCCTTTGATCGGGTCATACGACACAAACTCTGCACCTTGGTCCTCAGCCTTCTTTTTAAGCATCTCCTTATATTTTTCAATCCTAGGGCCTTGAGTGAAATGTTGACCAGTCTTCTTATCAAAACACTTGATGTTAAGAAGTGTTACCTCTGCATGCTTGTTAAGACCCTGTCCAACAGGAGGCTTCTTACTTTCGTCCATATACACAATCACTTCACGGTGGTTAAATTGAATAAGAGACTCAAGTTCAAGTCTCCTCACATCTGTTTCTCCAAGGAATTTGATGCTTCCATAACCATGACGCCCAACTACAAATTCTTTGACGTGTCGACAAAATCCTGGTTCGGCACGTTCTTTTGCAGCAAGTTCTTGGATTCTGGGCTCAGTGTAGTAGTCGGAATGGCGAAGCTTAGGCATGAGTGCTTCAATATCAGCCCCATGCTCATACACTATTGCTGCCTCCCCAGCTCTGTGACCAGTTAGTGTAATGTAAGAGTCTCCTTTCTGTTCCTCTTGGTGGGTCCCGTTTGATTTCTGGGTCACTTTGACAGCCTTGCTATTTCCATTCTCAATGGCAACTTCTGCATAAACACAAATTATAATCAACCGTCACATCTTGCTTAAATACTTTCTTATTCAATAGTCACATCTGCTTAAATACTCCATCCATCCCAAACTTATGGTTACCAAAATTACATGCGCGTAGATTAAGAAAAAAGTGGGTGTTGACGTTGTGAGTGGGAACGAGAGAGAAAATGAGATAGTGGATAGTTGTTGTGAGTGGAGAGGACAGGGAAAATTAAACATTTTGAGTAAGTAACACGCCCAAAATGGAAATAAGTAACCATAAGTTTGGGACGGAGGGAGTACTTGCTTATTCAACTTCTGCCCCAACACTGGTAGCATAACTGCAGTGGGCTTCCAGTGTGGGTATCCCTTGGATACTTCTGGATATATCTATCCATGGCATATCCAAAAATCAAACTGCATGCTTTACACATACATACACCTGGCTAGTCCAGCACAACCAAAACCCACATTGGCAAACCATAAACCCCTTCCCATAAATGTGAAAAAAAAAAAAAAAAATAGGGTTAATTGCAATTTGGTTCCTGACTTTTTCCGAAATTTGCAATGTTGATGCTGTCTTTTCAATTTCGCTAATTGGTATACTCACTTTGTCATTTTGTTGCAATCCGACTACAAAAGTAACTGGGTGTTAGTTTTCTAACAGATTTTATGTCATGTGACTAACACATAACGTTTTAAGATGTTTGTGAAGCTACACATATCCGATTGGTATGATTCTTTTTTTTTAAACAGAAGCTAATATTTAAATCTACAACATATATTTTTTGAAATTTTTTTTGATGAACTAATTATATTATATTAATTTGTAATTTAAACAAATGAAATTATTTAAAAAAAAAAAAAAAAAAAAAAAAAGAGGATATAGGAAAAATAATCTGAAAAAAATTACTACTTTCCACCATGATATACCTTCATTCCTAACGTTTACTTTCCTCCACGTTCTTGCACCACCACTTCCACATACACCCTTACCCCGATTCATCCTCCTCTTCCTCTACCTTTTTTTTCCTATCAAATATTTTCATGAAATGATAATCCACGTATAGCATTTACTTCATATGAAACATATTTGGGGCTAATATCTTTTTTAGATTATTATTTCACTTGTTTCCTTTTTTTAAATATTTAAAATTAAGATTTAATATAAAATAATCCATTCACCCGAAAAATTGCCAAATATATGTTGCAAATTTAAATATTAGTTTCAATTTTTTAAATAAGAATCATATTAATCAGATATGTGTAGCTTCAAAAATATTCTAAAACGTCCTTAAAAAGTCATGTGCTAGTCACATAACATATTATCTGTTAAAAAACTAACACCCAGTTACTTTTGTAGTTGGATTGCAACAAAATGACAAAGTGAGTATACCAATTGGCGAAATTGAAAAGACAGCATCAACATTGCAAATTTTTAAAAAAGTCAGGAACCAAATTGCAATTAACCCAAAAAAATAACTTAAATCCTCCCTTCGTCCAAGAAAGTTAGTCCCACTTTTACCGTTGTAGTTATTTTCAATTATCCTAATTAAACTCTAAAACGTGTTATTGATACACCGTTATATTTTCAGTTATCCTGATTAAGTCATGTACTTAAAAAATATATTTTATATTAAGCTTTTATCTATTTAATAATATATCAAACATCATTTAAAATATTTTTTAAAATATTTTAAATAAACATACTAATAAAAAAGCTAAAAACAAAAATATAACAAAAAGTTTACAAAAAGCAAATATCTGAACTAACCCAAGGAAAGAAGAAAATCAGCCCACTTTATCAGTTCATCTCCCTCCACTCCTCTCCTCTCCTCTCCTCTCTCCATCCCTCCCCCTCCTTCGGGGCCGAAATGTCGTCGACAGCCAGGCGGGCTATAAATTTGATATTGGTTTGTGCGCGAATTCAGTAAGGGTTTGTTTATGATCTTTGAAACAGGAAGAGCTAATGGGTGTTTTTGGTTGAAACAATCTGATCTGCCTAGACTATGATATACTGTTTGGATTTGTCTTAGATCTTTGATTTTGTTGGTGCTTTCATGAATCGGAGATGGAGAGGGGGTAATTGCAATGAATTTGTCTACATCAACAATTTTAATTAACCTCCACTTGCCTTCTGTGTTGGAATCATATATGATTTGACATATATGCCGCTCACCAAGATGAAAATGACCATACTATCCGCTCGTGACAAGGCATGGATCCAATGGAAAAGTGGGATAATCTCAACATCGCCTCTAGATGAATTTTGCACGTGGGTGCAAAGTGGGATTTGGTGTCTCTGAGGGGGTAAATGTATTAAGCATAACTACCCAACCAGACCTCTCTTTGAAGAGGTTTCTACCTAAGACTGCTTACAGGCACTCCTAACCTTAACAATGCTCATACTCTCATACCAACATGATCTCCTAACCTAACTGACAATCATAAAGACTGCTATATCAGCCTTTGGACAGAATTGAGATTAGAAAGCATTGATAGTATCAGCCTCATTGAGATTGGGGACATAAAGGGTACTTACCATTTCTATCTTCTGTTGCAAAGCCATTTGTATACACAAAGACGCCTTCAGAAACCTTACCTGAGTATGAGAAAATAATCAGAAAGGTTCAGTCTTAGGCAACTAAGCCTTCAAAAAAAAAAAAAAAAAAAAAAAACGTAACACACAAAATAGTTAAAATAAACTTCTTACAGTATCTTTTTTCCCCCATTGAAAAAAAAAAAAAAAAATCAAATTGAAATTGCGTCTAATATGTCAAACAAGAAGATTAATAAGAAAAAAGATGATAATATAATGTATTTTATTAATTCCTATCATGCATACATAATTTGAAATATCCTTACACTGCAAGTTTCACCAACATGATAAGAGGTTCACATAGCCCATCTAAACCAACGTATCTCTTACTTATTATGTCCATTAATATCAAGGCCCAAGTACGAATTGGTCAGCATAAGTATAGGGCAAATACTTCACATTTTCAACTCATCCTAACTCAAACCTTAACAGGTGGGGAATAGTATGTACAAGATCATGTGCTATGTGCAAGATCATTTACAAGGGGAAAATAGTGATTTCATGTCTACTCTCATTTTTGAATCTGTTCTTAGTAATTTAGTACAAGAACCACTGGAAGGACTTCATGGAAAAGTTGAAATGAATAAAATACAGATTAATTGTATTTTCTTTAATTTAACGGTATTAGAAACTTTCGAAATGGACAAGATATTATCAAAAGAAAAAGGAATTCAGAAAATTATGCATTATTACCACCATCGGACCAGTAACACTACAATATATCAAACACCATCATTAAATACTAAACTGAAAAAACAAAACCTATTTGGATGTTTAACCAAACTCCCTGCACCAGCAGTTCCAAATGCCAGATAAAATTATGTGAAATGCATCAGTTTTTGAGGAAGAATTGGGAAAAAGACTGTTGGCCCCTGTAATTTAGTCATGGGATTTGAGGCTTACTTTTGGGCACCCATTGATATTTTGGCCTAATAACAAAGCAAATAATGGGACAGGTGAAAGACTGAAATCTTGCCCTTCCAAACCAATAAATACACCAACGTTTTTCAGTTCCAAAAAAAGGTCCTTCGGTTAACTAGTACCATATATTTATATTTATATTTATATTTATTCTCTGTACAAATACTTGCTACACAATATCATCAAAAAATTAGTATCTCAACATAGATTCGCAGATTGTATATTTTCTGGAAAAATAATATCCAAGTGTAAGAGTCATCATCACTTACCATTTTCTTGATCTGTAGCAGGCTTTTCTTTTGAAGGAGACATTTTAACAGAAGCTACTCTTCCAGTCCACTGGTCCAAGGGGCGGATTACCAGAGCTCTTGGATTCTCCCTGGGAACAAAAAGAGCATCTGCCTTGGGAGTACTTTGAGTTTCTTCGTCATCGCTAAAGAATGGAATCTGCATAGAATATTTACACAATGTTTATCATTAATACAGTTATGATAATAAAATATCAATCTCCTACAGATGCTTGAGTGGGTCCACTGAAAATAAAATCGAATTGAGCTTCATATGAAAGTGGATTGTCACCTTTGGACCATCACTTTTAGGATGATATTTCCTTGCAGGTAACCTAATCCGCCTTTGAGAAAGATGCCGAGAGGTCAATAATGATGATATCCTAACAGGAGCAGGCTTGTCAACAACCTGTTTCAACATGCCGAAAAATATGTAACACATAAAATTTTCTGACTAGCTAATGTAATGCATCATACAACTCCCTCATTTTTAAGAATATATTGTACTTACAGGCAAGCTGGAAATCCCATATTGGATTGAAGGGGAAGTCCCTGCACGACCTATTGACATCTGAGGCATTGCTGGCAGAGTCCCGAAAGGGTTAGTAACTGAAGTTGGTTGAGCAACTGCAATGCTTTGAGTAGTAGTCCTGTGGCAAATAAGACAAGCCAATAAAGAAAGGAACGATAAAAGGAAGGCGGTGACATGATAAGTATCCTCCGTCCCAAAAATGATCTTCTCACTTTCTGCCGTTAATATGAATGAACTTTGAACAATAAGTATAGGTTTATTTAATTATCCTAATGAAAATCTAAAAATTGTTATTGATAGTATTGTGGATGGTGTATCAATTACAAGTTTCTGATTTTCATTTGTATAATTAAATCAACATATAATTATTGCTCAAAGTTCATTCGTAGTAACGACAAAAAATGTGAGATCATATTGGGAAGGAGGGAGTAATTCATTAGCAGGTGGCATGATATTGTCTATAATGGTACCCTCCTTATATTCCAAATCAAATGGGTGCAGAGCAGTAAAGAAACTGTCCAATAGAGAAAAGGCTGTTGCGCAAACTTACACAGGTCCAAAATTACTCTGACCGAACATGTTTGGCGTGCCACCACCAAAGCCACCTTGACCAACTATCAAAACAATAAGATCAGATGAATAAGAATGTCTTAAACAATCATAAAGAAATTTAAGGGATAAGATCTATAAAGTTACCTGCTTGTGTCTGTCCAAAATTGTTAAAGCCAAAAGCGCTAGTAGTCTGACTAGGTTGAGCAGACTGAAAAGGTGTTGTGAGGGTAGGCTACATAAAACCACAAAATAAATAAACAATTAAAAATGAAGAAGCTCAATGAGCAAAACATAGTAACGCTACATTTCAAAATTTTCCATTATACAACACCGAAACCAGACAAAATTAGCAGATTTGGGTAAGAGTTGAAAGTTACTAAGAGGATGAATCAAGTTGGACGTCATGTTAATGAAAACATCTATCATAGAATACCTGGCAATAAGGTTTGATGGGTCAATTGACTTGACCCAAAAAAGGCCTAGCTCATTGATTGGAACGAGTTCTATGCAAACTACTGTTTAGCACAAACAAATTTAGGAATTATGAATTCGAGCGAATATTTTCACATACAGAATCTTAACCTCCTGTTAGGACTTGTCATGGTTTTACTTTCATAAAATCACCACGGTGCAACAAACATTCGAAAAGAACTCAGAGAAAAGAAAAAAAAAAAAAAAACTTTCATCAAGCAAAGTCTAATGCATTTTCTATAATGATCTTCTTAACCCTCGCTGTAATATTCCCTTAATCTCATTACAACTAACTGCTATTGTACTTTGTAAACAATTATTAGGAAAAAAAATCAAATTCCATACATGGATTAAATAGTACCCCCTCCGTCCCAAAATGATCTTCACCCCCTCTGTCCCAAAAAAATCAAATTCCATACATGGATTAGGAAATAAATGCTTGAATAGCAATAAAATGTTAGAGATTAGGAGAGCAACTCACATTCGCTTGATTGAACCCCGTGTTGTTGGTTGTCAACGATGAAGTGGTCGAGAACAGGTTTCCGCCAAACCCAGTGGACGGAGAGCTAAATAGATTTGACTGACCAAATGCAGAGCCAGTCTGACCAAATGCAGAGCCAGTCTGACCAAATGCAGAAGCAGTCTGCTGCCCAAAAGGAGAAGTTGTTTGTCCAAGAGATGAAGTAGTCGATTGGAAAAGAGGGGAAGACTGAGTGTTGCCAAAATTTAAGCCAGAATTAAATGCATTAGTAGTTCCCTGCGCTGACGTGGAGCCAAATATAGATGTTGATGATCCAAACCCAGAGGTGGTACCAAAAAGAGATGGAGAGGTGCTAGATCCAAACCCAGTGGTGGTACCAAATAAGGATGTGGTCGTCGATTGGGTTGATGACCCAAAAGGATTGGACGTAGTCGAAGTACCGAAAGGTGAAGAAGAACCAAATGTAGAGGTTGTGGACCCAAAACCTGTACTGGTAAGTGCTTGAGGTTTTGGAGCAAATGGGTTGGATGATGTGGCACTCGAGAAAGGATTTGCAACTGGTTGAGTAAATCCTTGTGAGCCACCAAAAGGGTTTGGCTGCTGAGTGTTGGTCACACCAAAGCCAATTCCACCCGTAGACTGACCAGCAGGATTTGGCCCTCCTGAAATGAAATCACAAACATAAGAAACAGCTATGAGTTGAAAAGTACTACCTCCGTCCCAAAATGAATGTCCAAATTTACTCTTGATCAAGAGTGAAATTTGGACATTCATTTTTTGGATGTAGGGAGTACGATCTAATTTTGAAATGAATCTTTACCTTTATCGCCCAACTGATAGTCCTCCCATCTAAGTTCCTCGTGGCTTTTGTCTTTGTAAACTTGCATTGCTGATATAGACTCCAGTTTTCCCGCTTGGGCACCACTCCCACTTTCTGTTTCGGGTGTTGGAGTGTAAGGGGTCACTCTACTTCCCCCACGTTGTTGACCTCCAAAATTAGACTGTCCTCCAAAACCAGTAGTAGTCCCAAAAGTCGGTGTAGTAGCTTGGGCCCCTGCATAATGAGCAGTAAAAACAGCAATTTTAATCCTCCGTATGAGAATCAAGAAAACCAATCTATAGAAGAAGAAGAAGAAGAAGGGAAAAAAAAACACTATGATATAGAGAAGCTGACCAAATTGGGAACTCTGAGCTCCAAAGGGAGGGGAAGAAGTTGCAGCAAATGGAGTGCTGCCAAATGCAGAAGCTGATTGGCCAAATGCAGGACTGGAACCCCCAAAACTGAAAGAAGGGGCACTTGACCCACCACCAAAGGGAGAAGAGCTTGAAGCGCCAAAAGGTGGTGGGGTAGTTGAGGTGCCAAATGTTGGAGTGGTTGACGAACCAAATGCGGGTGTCGAGGCGCCAAATGCAGGTGTAGTGGTACCAAACGCATTGCCAGTGGTACCAAATGCATTGCCAGTGGTACCAAATGCTGGGCTTGGTGTAGAACCAAATGCCGGAGTGGTCGTCGCGCCAAATGCTGGGGTGGTTGGAGTACCAAATGCAGGTTGACTAGGCGCACCAAAAGGAGTAGTAGAGGAACCAAATAGACTGCTTCCAAATGCAGGTTGTGACTGTTGTTGAAAAGAGCCTCCTCCAAAAGGACTTGTTTGGGTAGTAGTAGATGATCCAAACCCACCAAATGCAGGCTTCTGTCCAAATACAGAAGTACCTATTGGAAAAACCAAGGAAACCAAAACTGGTGTCAGGTTACTCAAATAAAGAAAGAAAATCCAGTAAGTAGGTCAAGATCAATTTATTAAAATATCTTGTTGAACCACAATATGAAGTTTGTTACTACCTTTGTCCCTAAATAAATGTCCGAGAAATTTTCAAATTTACTCTTGGCCAAGAGCAAATTTGAAAGTTTTTCGGACATTCATTTCAGGACAGAGGGAGTAGTAAATATCCACATTATTAATGGGCCAAGAGCAAATTTGAAAGTTTTTCGGACATTCATTTCAGGACGGAGGGAGTAGTAAATATCCACATTAATATACAAAAGGAAGATAAACAGATGTGATTTTCCAACATGAAGAATTAACTATACTGAAGTAAAGACTGGTGTAAGAATTAACACCAGTAATTAATGATTGATAAATAGAGAATTAAAAGCAAAAATACTAAAAGTTTGGCTTGGCCAAATGGGACTACTTTTAGGTATACATAGGAAGTAAAGACTTGTCTAAGGATTTTTTCCTAGGATACTAATCTCAATATATGTGCGTGTGTGTTAAAATATGTGTGGACATACCTATTTAGGATACTAAAAATCTAAAATGGCTTTCCTTTGGTAATAGTCATTTGCATATCTTATTATAATGGTTTTAGGCTGCCTCATAGTTTCTGGTAACCAAAATTAAAGCAAATCATGGCTAGATATATGGGAAACTATTATAATGCATCTCCATAAAATCAGGATTCGATAGTAATTTTACTCTCCCCAAACATATCATGTTTAAAGCGAAAGATTTAACAAAATCGTGGAATTTCATATTATGGTGAATTTCATGACTACCGTCCATAAATATACTCACTACCAAATGATGATGAGGAACATACCAAATGCAGGGGTTGATGAAGCTCCAAAGGCAGGCATTGAACTCCCAAAAGCAGGTGATGATGAAGCACCAAAAGTGGGTGTGGAAGGGAGTGGTGAAGAAGACTGGGCACCAAAAACGCCGGTTGAAGTGCCACCAAAAAGGGAACCCCCTGTCTGAGCCCCAAAAGGAGTTGTGCTACCAAACGGCTTTGGAGCAAATGGATTGCTACTTGGATTATTATTAGTCTGCCCGAAAACTGATTGCGACCCAAACGGGCTATTTGTTGACTGCCCAAAAGCTGTTCAATGTTTCAAAAATAAGTTAGTATCACAAATAGGAAAGACAGACATCAAGCAGACAGGTCTTCACCAGTGAACAAAACACACAAAAAATTTACCATTTTCATTTCAGCATGTGACAAGGCCGTTCATTTATTAAATGATAAAACATGTGTACGAGCTGTGAAGTATAATAACTTATTTATCAACATAGAGCTAAAAGATTTAAACTTGTGTAAAGTGCAACAAATACCAACAAGAACAACAAAGCCTTGGTCCCCAAATGATTTGGGTCAGCTAACATGAATCATCATATGGAATCGCCAATAAAAAGAGGTGAGGGAAAAAAATTAATAATAATAATAATTTGTGAAAGCTAAGAAGAAATGGAACAGATGAAATAGGTGGGAAGACAATTGGAAAGAAAAGAAAAAAAAAGAAAGAAAAGCACTAAATTAAAATTAAACCCATCAACATCCACATGAATTTTTGCCCTCCACTCTGTTATCCATTGTCATATTTTCTTCAATCCCAAGCAGACCCATATCACTTTCAATCACCCTTATGCATGTTTTTAGGCCTTCCTCTACCCCCTCACCATTTTATCACTTCTCCACTCTTTAAGTCTACTGACCAGTGCATATTTACAAGCTACCAGCTGTGTGAGTTGTATTCAGATTCAAAGTCCTGTTACTTATGAGTTGAAATGCAAAATTCCAAACAAAGGTGGGAAACAATAGCCAAGCAGAAATCACAGCGTACAGACAAAACGCCATAAAAAATTACAAGTAAATCAGATATGATCACCGAGCCAAAGCGAGTAGATAAAGACTTACTCCCTCCATCCCAGTTTAAGGTTCTTACTTTCCTTTTTGGTATGTCCCAGTTTAAGGTTCTTAGTTGCTTTATTCCTTAAATGGCAAAGTATGAATAGTGTTTTGGACAATCTTGTCCTCATAAAGTTCATATATTACAAAAAAAAAAAAAATCACTAACCCATCTACTTTTCACCCACTTGCTTTATGATTGGACAATTATATCCTTCACACATTACTATTGTTTACTCAAATTTGCCTTGGTTTCTTAATAAGCGTGTAAAGTCAAACTAAGAACCTTAAACCGTGACGGAGGGAGTACATATTAAAAAATACCAAGATACATCAACAAAAATCCATATCAAGACAAATACTAGCAAATATGATACTGAATGACAAGCATATAATGTTACCTATATGAATGCATCATTAAAATAAGAGTCTCTCTTTCCAAGATAAAAGTTCCTTATTCCTCATCGGTATGCTCCAAAAAGAAGTCCTCTTACCAACTTTCCTTTTTAAGAAAGAAAACTTTACATATACTCCATCCGTCCCATAACTATGTGCACAAAATGGGTTTTGCACGGGAATTAAGGGATGAATAGTAGTGGGTAGTTGTTGTGAGTGTGAAAAGTGAATTAGGAGAGAGAAAGTGGGGTAGGGAATAGTAGATTGATTGGTGTTGTGAGTATAAAAGTACGGTAAGAGAGAGAATGAGTGGGATGAATAGTGAAGATTCTTTACTATTTTAGAAAAGTGTGACTTATCAATGGGACACCCAAAATGGCAATTTGTGCACATAGTTATGGGACGGAAGGAGTATACCCTTTGTGGACACTCTTATCCATGGTGGGCCCATAATATTTAACAATGTGGTCAAAATGCTCCATCTAAAACTACGGGTCTGGTCAAATAAGACTCTTACTCTAGAACGGATGGAGTAGAGGCATGGCATTATATTCTCTCCCATTGAGGATGAGGCCAGAGTCTTCAACAAACTCAAAAAGATAAATTCAACCAAAAAAATTGTAGTCCATAGCTTTCTCAGTGATATTTTCCTCTTCAAATAAAGTCTTTTCTTCTTTTACTCAAAGCATCAATTCCACTTTCGTCGTTACCTTGTGTGAATCTACTAACCACCTGTCGGATTTATTTTCAACGACTGTTTGAGCGAGAGATTAATGAGTAAGGCATCCTGAGAACTATTATGAATTCCAATTTCGTGAGTCAAGTTTTAGAGGGTAGTGGGGAGGAAGAAGGGGATGCAATAACTCTCAAAAGTCTGAGAAATGGCTCAAGATTCAAGATCTTGAGTAACCCATTGAGCATACTGGTGTGGAGATGTGAATGCAAAAGGGGGTACGTTTCAGTGGTAAGGGAAATTAATGCGATACTAGACGAACTAATAGTAGTGTATGATGGAGTTGGTCAATTTGCACACTTCAGTCAATTATGAGTTGGGGGCTCTGGTACGAGGAGAGGGGAACGAGACAGAGGGGAAAGGGGAGTAAAAGATGTGAAGAATTCCCCATTAGAATATTAAGTTTTAATGTACGTAATTAGAGGAGAGGGGAAAGAGGTAGTAGATGAGCGAGGTGTTGGAACAGACGGTGGTGTGGGACAAGTTAAGATATACTCCCTCCGTCCCGCTCGAAATAGGATTTTGGTAAACTTGACTTTACTTTGACCAAGTCTTTTGAAGAAAATATAATCATCCAAATAAAAATTTAAAAATTGTTATCGTATCACAATTAATAATACTCTCAATAACAATTTAAAAATTTATATTAGGATAATTATTTCTTATTTAAATTGCATGGTCAAAGTATAAAAAAAAACTACCAAAATCCTATTTCGGGCGGGACAGAGGGAGTATTTCGATTGTTGCTTAATTAAATTTAATTTAATTTGTAATTTTCGGATTTATTATTGGTACGTAACAGTTTCATGTTTTAAATTACATTTAGGATATCTTTTGATGTTTTAGAGTCCTATGAGGTTACAATATAGGTTAGGAGCGTCTGACTTGTTTTCCAAGTCTTACTGTCTTAGTAGGCCTATGAATGAAGGGTGATTTCAGTTCCGAACTTAATAAATAATATTACATTTTCCATCAAACTTTATGTTTGGTTTCTTCTTCCACCTGGATTGGAGTTAAATCCTTAGCCCGTTGGATAGTTTATCTACCTTAGGGAATTACTCACTGGAAGTGTCTCCGGTCAACTGTGTGTTGAACCCTATATTTCCGCAGCATCATGGGTATCTAAGCATGGTAACATCCTATGATAGCGGAAGGCGACAAAAACAAAACCAATACGGTGTCACGGTCATTCAACAAATGCAACGAGGGGTCCTTAGGTCCTTAAACAGATGCAACAAGACTTGCAAGAAATTGTAGCACGGACGCATGAGAGGCAGAATGATCATAACTCTAGATCACACGCAAGTAACGAGTATGATGCTGAATGGCTTGTAGGATGGATAGAGGGTTATCTACAGCCTTTGACGGTCCAAGATGAAAGATTTTGATCTCCAATAGAGGGAGACACTGGAAATCTTCCATCAGTGAGTGAAGATAAAGCTTTAAAAGCGGAATTGTTTTTGAAGATTACATCTATGATCCAAATGAGGTGTCGCTTAATAATGCTTCGGGCTGGTGGATATGGAGGAGAAAGGTGTAGATAAGAATTATGCGGATGTCTTTTCTTGAATTGAAAAGGATACATGTTTCACAAATGCTTCGGGCCGGTGGATATGGAGGAGAAAGGTGTGGATAAGAATTACGCGGATGTATTTTCGTGAATTGAACAAGATACATGTTTCACAAAGACGGCCCGACATAACAGCTCTACGCAAGCTCGCATCTCGCCCACCTCCCTTGCTTTAACAACTTTGGACATCAATATGATGATTTTTTAGTGCCTACACATATTTTTTTTTAACTTAGAAAGCGATCAAGTAATGATTGAGATCTACCTGCAAATCCTACAAACCTAAAATTGACAATTGCTAATTAATCTATGAGCACAACGAGCATGGCGAGTTGTGTTGACCAAGCTTCAGGAAAAAAATTCATGCTTTAACAACATAATATGAAAAAATAATAGATGGAGGAAGCATACCACAATCCCTCTCACGCAAGCAAAAACTAGAATTGCTATGATAAAAAGGAAAGAAGCAACGAGAGCTTCTTAAAGACAATGGCGAGAAACGAGTATAAAAGGTAAGCAAAAAAGACATTGTTTTAGAACACCGTATACACTGTTGTAAACCCTCACGAAACAATTACTTAAAGACCGTGAATATTAGGGAAACAAAGAGCAGAAACAAACATAAACTGAATCACATGGCAAAGCAAATAGCGATGGGCGGAGATAACTTACGGTTACTTTGACCAAACATGTTTCTGCTATATAAGGTAGAGTCAGCAACTCTGTATCCAAAAAGATAAAAAGAGAATCAGGAAAGTAATAACTTCATCCAAGAGAAGGAACAAAAACTAGGATACAATGCATGTTGAAAGTAGATGACAGAATTATGCCCTAAATCCAACCAAATCACACATAACAACAGGGATAAAAGAAGTCAAACAATAGTTTACCTGAATCAGATTTTGGCTGATAATTCCGTTCAATTGTCGTTAACTCTTATGAATCAACACATACCTACCTATCCATCCATCCATCGAAACTCAATCAAACAAACTTGAATAGGCTACAGTTAATAATGATATGCGAGGATTGGGAGTTTGAAAAGAAAACCTAATCTATCTATTTCACAGAAACTGAATATACGTACATATACATCAGAGAAGGCAATCGACGAACGAAATTTGAACGTAGCTAGGGTTAGCATTGGTACCTGACTGGAAAACCGGATTAATACACACGATCCTCGATTCGCTTTTGGAGTGATAACAATTGCGTAGATCCCAATCGGCGAGAAGAGGGAGAGTGCGTGTGTGTAAGGAAGGGGAATGAAATATAGAAGGAAAAGGACGAAGCAAAGGCTAAGGAGACATTAATAAGAGACGTTCGACACTCGATGGGTTACATTACATTCTTACATCGGTCTTAAAAAAAAAAAAAAAAAAAAAAAAAATCACTTCCCTAAAGTTTTACATGAATTGCAAGGGAAAAATACAGAAATATGCCCCTGAACTTAGCGATTGGATGCAGATATGCCCCTAACGTCGTTTATTGGCACATTTGCCCCTCAACTCTATGAAAAATAGGGCAAATTTGACCTCCGTTAATTTTTCATCCAAAATTTAACTTTTCATCTAAAATTTAACGATTACATACCTAAATTGAATTAAACAACTTGAAAATGGATAAATTGTGAACTATCAAATTATATATACTAAAGAATATTAATTATAGAATTGATATTATGTCATATATCTTATTTTTTAAATTGATATTTAATTAATCATAATATTTTGAGAAACTAATTTTTCTAAACTATAAAAAGTCACCTACTTTTAATTTAATTTTAGAAAGATCTTAATTTTGTAAAATTAATCATGAATATTGCCTATCAATAAAAAACATTAACAAAAGCTATAAGAGTAAGAGAAAGGATTTGGTAAGAACGGGGATAAATCACCGCTACACCACCACAACCCGCCATCATATCCATAAGTTGATTTTGATAATTATTTGTTGCAATACGGATCATATAATAACATACTAAAATTTGAAAATAATTAAAATAAATAAGTTCAAACTCAAAAATATCTCTAAATTAATCTTTATCATTCTCTATAATTTATTAACATCATTTATTAAGTTTAACTATAAATAAATAAGCTTAAATGATTTTCTCATCCAAATGAATATTTATTTATTTTTATATTAAATACATCTTAAAATGAATTGTCAACTTTTAATGTTTTTCTTAATTTGGTTTTCTAGCATTTTATTTTTATATTTACATTTACATTTGAAAAAAACAAAATATAAAGTGCTTAGCAAGAATATCAAATACTCTCTCTATAAGATTTTATTAAATTTGTAAATAAAAATTTATGTTGGAATTGACAGTATGTCATAAATAGAACTTCACTAAAATCTTTTTTTTTTCTTTTTTTTTCTACTTCTCATATTATTATTTTTTATTTAAGTACTTTAATATTTAATAAACATTTTTCAGTATAATATAGTTTAATAATTCACAATTTATCCCTTTTCAAGTTGTTTAATTCAATTTAGGTCCTATGGTCGTTAAATTTTGGATGAAAATACTAACGGAGGCCAAATCTGCCCTATTTTTCATTGAGTTGAGGGGGAAATGTGCCAATAAACGACGTTAGGGGCATATATGCATCCAATCGCTAAGTTCAGAGGCATATTTCTGTATTTCCCGAATTGCAATGTGAGTCCCAACGTACCAATTTTGGCAATTTCAGTCATAAAGTTTACACTTTGTGGCAATATTGGATGTCCGTTAAAAACATTAGATGAAAACTAACAAAGTGAATGGATATCTTAATGAGCTTCTTTGAAAATGGCACTAAAAACCCCTACAATTCAACAATTTTTCGTTTATCACTGTTCCATCAATTAGATTTACAAAAACACACTAACCCCAAGTAGAAAGAAAACAGTTAAATTTACCACACCACCATCACTATTATGTTTGATTAATCATATTATCACCAACACCCTAACACCACAACCACCACCAAGACTATCTACAGCCCATATTTTAAATCCGGCACTTCCACAGAAAAAATCCAATTTTCAACTCAACCCTAGATTTTTAATCAAACCAAGATGAAGTGATCTAAACTCAAACTCGGATTTCAACTTGAGGGATTCAACGATCGGGAACCTCTTCCATAGCGGCTTGCGACTGAGTGCATCAAGGTCGTACCACCGCCGGCAAGTGGGGGAGATGGACGATCACATGGTCGTGGATTTACTAGATAATGCACTCGAAAGACTAAATTAGACATACTACCATGGCGCCGGAGTTACTAATCATCGTCTTGAGAACATCCGCAAAAGTAGGGGAAAATGAACTGAATCGGAGAGGGAGAAACTGGGATCTGGAGTAAGAGGATAAAATGGAAGAGAGAGAGTTGAAAAAGGAAAAGGGGGTTGGGAGTTGAGAGGGAGAAATGAAAATGATTGAAGAAGAGTGGATGGCTAGGGATTCTGTGAGGGGACAAGAAGAAAAAAAAAGACGGAGCCGAGGACAATGATAGGAAGTGGGAGCGTGGGAACCGGGAAGGATTGGGATGAGTGGGATTATTTTCTAATATATTTTTTTTCTTTGATATTGGATATTTTTGGTTACTATTTACTAACATAACTAAAGTTATCCAGACATTTATAGATGGCAATTAAAGTGCTAATTACTTAATTATATTTATAAATAGTTTTTTTGTATAGCTTTTTATTTCTTTTTGTATTAGGTTAACATTTGTAAAAATAAATTTATCATTTAAAAAAATAATAATTGCTCTACACTGAAAAATTATTTTGATGACATAAATAAATTATTATTTTAAATCTAACCCCTTTTATTCTGTCAAAAAATAATCTAACCTCTTTTGTATGTTTTATAGATATAATTGATGGAATGGTGTCAAAAAGAAAATTATTAAATTGAAGGGGTGGACAATGTCATTTTTATAGAGGCTTGTTAAGATATCCATCCACTTTGTTATATTTCATCCACTTTTTTTAACGCCCATCCAATATTTCCCTATATTGCCACAAAGTGTGAACATAATGACTGAAATTGACAAACTCGGTACGTTGGGACTCACATTGCAAAACCTCTGAAACTTTGGGGCAGTAATGTGCTATTTGCCATAAAAAAAAAAAAAAAAAAAAAAAAAAAAACTTCGCTTCAAAGTTTAGTATTCAAAGAGTCCTTAGAATATTTGTTAAATTCAGAAAGTCCCAGAAACTAAATATCTATACCACAAAGTTTGGATTGTCAAAGTTCACCCAACTCCGTTAACTTTTCTATGGACAAGATTAGCCTTTCGTAACTATGCTTCACCATTAACGTAGGGATGACCGAACACGGTTCCGGTTCGGTTCTGGTTCCGAACCGCCGGTTTCGATTTCAAAAAAAGTTTGAACCTTAACCGAACCATTTCTCTCCCGGTTAAGGTTACGCTTAGGAACCGCCGGTTCACGGTTTGGATCCACCGGTTCACGGTTTCTTTTTAAAAAATATATATATAATAGAAAAAACAATTTTAATAATTTTTTTTTACTAAATTTTTTTACATAAAGGTATTAAAAAATGTTTAACAAAATAAAGAGGTCCGTCCCTCTTTTCTTTTATATACTCAACAAAATTTATTATATTTATTCACTGGATTTGGCTAAAAATTCAGTCAAAACTCAATTTTTCTTATCAACTTTCCGTTAGTAACGGTTAATTCTGATAAAACCGTTAGAAATCTAACAATTTTGACGGTTTTCTAACGGTTTTCCTGATGGTTCAGATGGTTCTGGTTCACGGTTTTTTGGGGTTTAATCTTAATGGACCCTTATCCAAAATGGCTTCGGTTCCCACGGTTCTGGTTTTCGTGGCGGTTAAGGTTTTTTCGGGCTGGTTCTACGGTTCCGTTCAGGTTCTGGTTTGTCCATGCCTACATTAACGGATCAAGCAGTTTTTAAAAGACCAATCTTGAAAATTCTAAAACCTAATTAGATAAGAGAGAAAACGGGAGGAGTTACTTGGAAGATGAGAGATTCAAATTTAAACAAATTAAAAGGGAAACGGAAGCCCAAGTGTGATTATTTTATCTTATTTGGATTGCTACCACAAATTCTCAAACCCCTCTCCCCCAAATTCTAATGAACTTTTGGCTTAATTGCACTATACTATCATTAGGCTCACACGATGTTACAATGTGGGACTTAATGTTTCAAAAATCCAACTTCTTACATGACGTTAATAATGTTGGAAATGGGTTTGACAAAATGGGGTTTGACCACATTTTGACCTAATTTTTTAAATAGTTTCATTTTTTGGGTGAGTTTGGGATTGCTTCTAATTCTCAAAAATTGATTCGTTAAAAGTGATTATAGAATAAGTGATTATTCTATCATTAATTTATTATTTATGAATGTGTTTGAATACCACATGTCCAAAATTGATTATGAAAGATAAATTCCCAAAATATCCCTTACTCTATACTATTAATATAATAAAAGCACATATAAAAGGAAGGTTGTCAATGTAAAACATTATACAAAAACAACTTTTGTAATCACTTCTGGCAAAAGCTGGGTCATAACTGCTTCTGTCAAAACGCACTTTTCAGCTTTTTGATATCTTAAAATCAGAATCAGTTTTGACATCCAAACGCTATGAAAGTAATTTTGGATATGTGAAAGTGATTATAAGCCTCAAAAAAGCACTCCCAAACTCACCATTTGTAAATAAAAATAAGTTGCTAAATCGAAATCTACATTTTGTGTAGATTAGGAAAATGCATTTATTTACTCAAAACCATTTCCGGGTGAATGAGAAATTAATGCCCAAAGTGTGCAACTTGAAATGGGTTTATGAAGAGTTGGAAATATGGAAAGCCATATATCCCACATTGGTTGGAAAATGAAAAGGACGAAGGTATTTAATATAGCTCATCTAAAGTGGTACCAATCAAGTGTCGGCTTCCTACCATACAAGCTAAGTGGGCCTTTAGACCAACCATGCAAGCTAGTAGTTAAATGGGTGAATTTTGGGCTAGCTCAAAATTGAACCATGACCCGCGAAGGGCGGAATTGGCGGTTTAGGGCGCAATTTGCACTTCGCATCGGTCGCTGGGAGTTTTGGAGCCTTAAAGTTTTGACAAAATTCGGCTCGGTGGCAGTCCAGTGGTTCGGTCCATGCATGTGGGTTTGTGGCGGTTGGGCCTGGTATGGTTAGATGGGCTGTCAGGTAGGTGGGATCCGACGGTCCAGATTCGTCATATCCTAATTATGCTTATTCCCCAACAGGTACCTGTGACTCTTCAAAATCTATAAATAGTCCCCAAAATGTTCAGTTTCTTTCATTCCAAGACATTCTAGCAAAAAGAAAGAGAGAGCATCTTGAAGCATAAATTCCCTTCAAGTCCAGAAGTTCCAAACATTAATATTTGTTCGCCGAGGTCGTTAATTTGGAGTGCTCCTATTAACGACAGTTAAAGTCGTTGCATCTTACGAGAAGATTGCCAGTAACTGTTAGCACCGTTGGTGTTGTATGCTCTAGGTACGTTATGAGAACGATTAATGTTATCTATTGATTATGTTTTAATAAAGATATTGAATGTTTGATTATTATATCATTTGCATGTTTATTATAATAATCTCCGTCCCTGATAATTGTGATTAATTGTTAGTATAAGTTTAATAGATAATCATATGATGATATTGGTGTATGGGATACAATTAAACTTATGGGTATTTGTTGGAGACCAAATACTGGACCGACCCGTATGAGATTTATGTCATGGTCACAATGTCATAATTAAGTCTCATATAGTTGTATTACTGGAATCTTTAGACTTAAAGTTATTACAGTCTTCCACTTGATGAACATTATGTTTGACATATTCAAACGTTACCTGACACGCCCCCAAGCCCCGGGATTCCCTAATAGAACCTCGAACCTGGTGCACGTGACTAACAAGAAACGAGAAACTGAATGACAGCTGCTTATATCAATCTGACATCATATATACTCAAGCGAAATGAGCTAAGATAGCTCACAATGAGTTCTATACCAACTAATTTAAACCAAATGTGGTTATACACAGCGGAAAACATGCCTAGTACATAAGCTGGCATTACAAGAACTATACAAGTCTACCCAATATACTGAGTATAAACAACTGATACCAAATCGTCCTCACCAAATACTGGAAAGGATAACAATCCCCAACAAGAACAACCTGCCAAGTAGGCCCCTGCTAAGTCGAGCCTCACAACGTATTACCACTTGCTTTCCTGGGGGGGAAACAAATAAACAAGAAACGGGGTGAGATAAATCTCAGTAAGTTACTAGATACAAGTACATATCATGTTATCATGTAATCATGCAAATCAAGAAGATTATCAAGTAATCATGCTCAAGATGTCATCAAGTAACAAGTATATGAGAGGCTAAGCCAACTCATCTCAAGTAACTAGCAAATAAGGCTAAACTATCACGTTACAAAGGATATTCCAACCTTATTCCTCCCAAGTAAACCATTGTTGTCGTTGCTTATTGCAGATGACAAATCACGATCAATCAAGTTGCTGCTGTGTAGTACACAAGAGGACCCGGTAACCAGTGCCACTAACAAGAACAAGATTCACGAGGTGTTCACGAGTTTAGCATTCACTTTTATCAGGCGTATTGCTCTAATAAAGGAAGCTATGCCCTTACTATGGCCTGTAGTAAGGGGTCAAGCGCAGATACATAGGCACCCGATTATCACTTTGGCCCCATCCTCATGATAAGCGTGAACCTATACATCTCCGAGCAAGCAAGGACCAGCTGGACTCACACAAGAATGCACAAGTAGGTATTTACTTGAACTACGAGAGTATAGAACTAAGTCCAAAAGTAGTGGACTAGCTATTCATGAACCATGTAATTATGTGCTCACCAAATACAAGTACACGTATGCTATATTTGCAAATACAAATCAGTATAACAATGGCACATAATGTGTCCACATAACACAATCAAGCCAAATTAGAGTCTATTAATAACAGACCCCAACCAAGTAGTAGGGTATGTCATACTATATCACTTTGTCATATGCCATATTTACACGTACATATTCATATAACCTTTAACACACTAATGTGTCTATCACGATACCCTTACTTTCAAGTAGAGCCCAACATCTTAGACTCTAAGCACGTAGTCAAATAGGTCGTATTGTACCTAGTCTAGTCACAATCATATCTCGCGTATATTTATCGCTAATCATCGAATACATTTTCCAACACATATTGTGTTCTAAATCATTGTTTTATGAATTATCTTCATATTACACTAGTCCCTCTTTCTTTAGGAACTCAACTCAAGAACAAGATATCTTCTTTATACTTTATATATTTCATTGAGTATATGCACGATTAAACCAATTACTAGCACATTAGTGCTTGTTCATATTACTTTCAATACACACGTATTAGATTCAAGTATGTCTTAGAGTTGTTCATTCTCTATCTAGTTCCACATTCTAACTCTTTGGTTATTCATACCATATATCAAGTAATCAACAAGCCACATTCGATCAAGTAGTTATGTGCAATATTTGCTCATACACATCAAGGATAGTTCTAACACGTTAGTGCTTGTTCATAGCACTTTCAAGTTCATTATCATACACACGTATTGGTTTCAAGTCATGTACAAGATTTTATCATCTTACATTCAAATTCTCAATCCAATTCTTTGGATGTTCAAGACATGTACAAGATTTTATTGTCTTATACGTCAAGTTATTTTTCCAATCTTTAGATATTCAAGTCATGTACAAGATTTTATCATCTTACATTCAAGTTCTCAATCCAATTCTTTGGATGTTCAAGACATGTACAAGATTTTATTGTCTTATACTTCAAGTTATTTTTCCAATATTTGGATATTCAAGTCATGTACAAGATTTAATTGTCTTATACTTCAAGTTCAAGCTAAGTAGATGAGTTATACATCTCATACTTACAAGTTCTTAATCCTATACTTTGGATGTTCAAGCTCAAGACATTGTTCTAGTGCCCCTAAGGTACACAAACATTGGATTCAAGACATATATAACATATTAGTGCTTGTTCTTAGCACTTTCAAGACAATCAAAAGAGTTCTTACTTTGATATTCAAGTTCTCTATTCAAATCATTGAATATTCATGTTCAAGACCAAGTTCTGATGCCCCTAAGGTGTCACAACACTTGCTAGGACATCTTATATTAAGGCTATATACCTTAACTATGGTTACTTCCAACTTATACAAACTTTAAACAAACTTTTTATTTTTCAGGGCACCCGGGCGGGCGCTCAAAATGGACCGGGCGGCCGCACACTAGCAGGTGAATCCTTTGAAAAACATTCCAGAAAGATGGGCGGTCGCCCAATAAATTTTGTGCGGTCGCACACTGCACATTTCCGGGCAATGCTCATTTCTTTTCCAGGTTTACAATTGTCCGTCCCAAGCGTAGGAGTATACTTTTACTAATACTTAGGCAATACCCAGGACATACAAACAAGTTCAAAACATTTCTTTTACCGTCCCATAAATAATATGATAATTTTCTTTTATTCCATTTAAATATTTCACCGTCCTAAAAGTATAAGTATAATTTTCTAATATACTAATATAAACATTTAGGGATACTTTCATTCATTTCCCCGTACCACAAATAATGGTACAATTTTTCTAATAATATTTAAATCAAGTTAATATTTTACCGTCTCACGAATAGGAGTATAAATTTACTAATACTCGATAACATAATCCTTAGAGTAAAGTGTTACTCATTTCAAATTCATATCCTCAGTATACTGATACTCCCCTTGTCCCAAATTTACAAGTATCACAAAACTCATTCAAATCACGAAATTAACAAGCACAAGTATCAAGAAAAACACATAGGCATGTTATTACAAGCAAGGGGGAGCTAGTGACTTACCTAGTCCGAAATCAAATTCACCCAAACTAATTTTTGTTCAGCAGGAAATGCTCTACTCACCACCCTGATCATTTATACGAAGTCGGATTTTCGAACAGAGGCATAATTAAGCAAGAGGAGTCGAGAATAGGGTAAACCCTAACTTTCTTTACGAGACAGAGAGAGAACGAGAGAAATGGGGAAAGTGATTCTCAGAGGTAGAGGCAAACCATGTTTTATCCTTTCAACTTTCAAGAAATTGCAATTAGGCCCCTCAAGTTTCAACTTTGATAAAAAAAAAAAAGGCCCTTCAAGTTTTAATTTGAGCATTTTAGCCCCTAAACTTTATTTTTCACAAATGACCCTAATGTTTCAACTTTGAACACTTAGGTCATAAACTTGCTCAATTAGTTAAATAATTAACTCAATTAAAATAGCATATAATTATGCAAGTCAAGAATTTAACAGGAATTAGGACGGGCGTTACATTACCCCTAACCGGGTAGTTATAAAGAATATGATTGGCATAATCGGAATCATGTAGGGAAGAGTAATAAGCCAAGAAAGGATTTGTTCCTCATCAAGAGAGATGTCAAGCTTTGGCCACTCAATGAATGGTATTGATGAAATGCATGGCCATGTTTAAATAAGATTTGTCTTATCAATACATTCGGGATCGAGAAAGCATTAGACTATGTAAGTTGACCATTGACCATGGCTTACATTTAATAGACATCGTGAAACAAAGAGATTGTAATATGTTCTATAATGGATTAACGAACTTTAACAAGTTATATCATTTGGGTAATCATGATGGCCTGCTAGGGTCCGCTCATGATTTATGAGACAAAATTTGTTTGGGCTCATTGCCAACTTGATATAATCTTATGGGGTCACACACAAGAGAACGAAATGTTAAAAGGGAAAAATGGTTGTGTGTTTGTTCTGGCACGGTCGTGCTCTTTAGAAGACACGACCGTGCCATAAATCAACCAAGGACAAGTGCTGGCGGATTGATTGGCACGACCGTGCCAAAATATCAAGCACGGCCGTGCTGAGCTCGGCACGACCGTGCCAGATACTAAGCACGACCGTGCCAATATTGGGCGGATGGGAAGGTTGTCTCGAAGGCATTGGCACGACCGTGCCAGTTTTGGGGCACGACAGTGCCAGTAATGTCGGCCAGAATAACTTGTGCAGTAAATTAGTGACGGGATTTGGGTATCCTAAGTCCTTAAGGGTTAAGGACTTATACCCATATAAATATTTCTGTCCCAGCCATTGTATACGATTGATTCACTTGTTTGGAGAAACATAATTATTGATTGAGATTGAAAATGAGAATCAAAGATCAATAATACATAAAATTATATAGTCCCTTTTTGATCTAGCAGTCAAGATTAAGAAAGATTTCTTAATATTCGTTAGCGTGTGGATATCCATAGAGGGTGATTCCGTTATCATCTTCGTGTTCGTGTTCATGCGTTCGTGATTCGAAAGCCGCGAAGAACCCAAGACCCAAAGATCAAGAAATCAAGAAACGCTTCAAGGGTTAGTATTCTTATATTCATAGTAGATGTATTTGTCATAATCATATGAATGGATCTATAGGCTTTGGGTTTCATAAATTTTAAATGCTTAATTCCGCTGCGCATGTTACTACGAAACCCAACAAGCACCTGTGCGGGGAAATTACTTCTTACGGAGATTGTGTCCAACACAAGCCTCGACTAAATTCCGTCCCCAATTGCATTTATTATTTTCGTCATTTTCAAGAAAACGGTTATTTTCCCTAATAATCGTAAGAAGTAATTTACGTTTTCTTGAGAAATGGCAACGGATAATGCTACGTCCCAGTCACTCAGGGCTACTCTCCTCCCAAGTTCAGAAGCAACGAATCAGACTGCTGCTCATGCCCCTGCTCCGACTTACCCAGCACATGGCAAGGGTATGGTGATATTTCCAGAGGTGGACTTCAAAAGTTGGCAACAAAATATGCTGTACTTTTTGGCCACCCTCAGTTTGCAGAAGTTCTTGATAGAGGATTGTTGAGTTTTGATGCATCATGGGCAGCGGAATAAAATATAAGATCAAACACACATGAGCCTGGATCCGTGCATGTTGATTAAATTAAATACAAGATGAAAGAGAACATACCCTTGAAGATCGAATCCATGAATACAGACTTTAGGTGTTGAAAAGTGAACACCCTCTACCGGTATCCACACGTCGAACGGACTCAAGAACACCTTCTTGATTGATTGCTAGACCCAAGGCTTGGTGAAGAAACGATTTCTTCATCGTAATTATTTTGCTTCATTGATTCTTGTATTTTGATGATCATGGATCACAAAATAAATAATCCTACCTCTCTATAATTTATTGTTTCTAAAAAAATTGTTATTGATTTCCAAAATCAACATTAGAGGCTGTCAAACCCGGCCGCATATCTTGTATGAGGGTCTGACCTAATTCCGTTTAGGATCGGGATTCCTTGTCTAACAAGAAACGAAACAAACTGTACAGTTACGGGGAGGCAGCCGTACGGTGCCAATATAGCCGTACGGTTGCCATCTCAAAATTCCAGATTTTTGCGTTTTTCCAATCCATTCTATTGTGTGTGACCCAATAGGATTATACTATGTTGGCAACGAGTCCGAACCATTCAGAACCCATAAGTCATAAGCGGACTCTAGCAAGCCATTATGACTACCCAATTAGTATAACTTTGAAAGTCCAAAGTAACCTTATAAAACATATCACAATCCTTTTGTCACACGATATCATATTGGACATAAGTCATGGTCCACGTCAACTTATGTTTTCCAATGCTTTCTCGATCCCGAGTAGATTGATATAAGAAAATGACATTGAACACTTCAATTCATTTGGGCACGGCCGTACACTATCATCAATCTCACTCATCGAGAGGCCAAGCAGATATCTCTCTTGAGAGAGGGACAAATCCCATATTGACTTATCATTCTTCCCTACAAGAATCCGATTATGCCAATCGTAGCCTTTATAACCACCCGGTTAAGGGTGGCGTTTGAGTACGTCAAACATAATGTTCATCATGTGGAAAACCATGATAATCTCAAGTCTAAGGATTTAAATGGTATGATTATTATGAGATTTAATTATGACATTTGACCATGACATAAATCTCAAAACGGGTCAATCCAATACCTTGTTCTCCAACATGTACCCACAAGTTTAATCCGCATCCTATGCAGCATAATCATCATATGATTATCCATTAAACTCATGCTAGCCCTTCATAAGTGCTAGGGACAATGATTATTATAATAAACATGCAAAATATATAATAATCGGTTTTGTTATCTCTATAACAATGAAGCTATGATATAATGCATAGGCTTTTCTCAAGGGCCTAGGGCATAATATCCAACAAGGACCGCCCTGCTATCCAGAATGATGATCAAGCCAAAAAGGCATGGATCATGGAAATCTTATATTTAGAATGTACATATTGAGTGGGTTAAATGATGCCCTCTACAGAGAGTACTGTCTCGTGGAGACAACCAAGGAGTTGTGGAACTCTTTGGAACGGGTCTATAAGAATGGCTCCAGAAATCAAGACAATACTGAAAGGTTGAATGGGCTTGATTTAGCAGCTATGGTGTTTGAAGCCAACTTAGCGAAGTTGGATGTCAACCCAAGAGAATGGTGGATAGACACTGGAGCTACCCGCCATATATGCTCAGACAAGGAGAGCTTTTCATCCTACACTCCCATCAATGGAAGGAAGGTGTATATGGGAAACTCTGTAACTTCCAATGTCGTTGGACTTGGAAAGGTTGTGCTGAAGATGACTTCAGGCAAGGAACTGACGTTCATTGATGTGATGCATGTCCCAGACATCCGTAAAAACCTAGTATCCGGATCTTTGTTAAGCAAGGCCGATTTTAGACTAGTTTTTGAATCTGAAAAGTTTGTAATGACCAAAAGTGGTCAGTTCACAGGGAATGGATATCTTGAGAAGAGTCTATTCAAAATGAATGTTTACCGCCCAGAGGCGAAGAATAGCAGTGTTTCTTATGTTTACTTGTTGGATAGTCCTAATTTATGGCATGATAGATTAGGACACGTGAATTTCAACACAATTAAGAAGTTGGTGAATCAAGAATCTATACCTATATCTAAATTCGATTCAACTGAAAAGTGTGAGATTTGCGTAGAAGCTAAAATGACTAAAGGATTATTTCAGTCAGTGATAAGAAACACAAAACCTCTTGAATTAGTTCACACGGATATTTGTGATCTAAAGTATGTGCAAACAAGAGGTGGGAAAAAGTATTTCATTACCTTTATTGACGATTGCACAAGATATTGTTATGTGTATCTCTTAAGAAGTAAGGATGAAGCTTTAGGGGCTTTCCAAACTTATAATAATGAAGTGGAGAATCAACTTAATGCAAAAATTAAGAAGATTCGAAGTGATAGAGGGGATGAATATGTTGCTCTGTTTGAAGATATATGTTGGGAATCAGGCATTATTCATCAAACGACAGCTCCTTATACACCCCAGTCAAATGGAGTAGCTGAACGCAAGAATCGTACTCTGAAGGAGATGATAAATGCAATACTAATAAGCTTTGGCTTACACGACAATTTGTGGGGGGAAGCTATACTCTCCGCAAACTATATACTGAATAAGATATCTCAGAAAGGTAAAGATGAGACACCTTATGAATTATTTCATAATCGTAAGCCGTGTTATAAATACCTTAAAGTGTGGGGGTGTCTGGCTAAGGTTGAAGTTCCTAAACCAAAATAGGTTAATATCGGACCTAAGACTATTGACTGCATTTTCATTGCATATGCTAGTAATAGTAGTGCCTATCGGTTCATAGTGCACAAATCGAACATTTAGGCTAAATGAATTTTAGGGTTCTTGATCTTTGATTCTCAATCTTAGATCAAGAATATTGTTTCTCCAAACAACTAGGTTTTATATGTTTAATGGCTGGTGAAAAGATGTACTTATAGTCCCTAGTCCTTAACCCTTAAAGACCTAGGAAACCTAAATCCCGTCACCCAATTAAACTGCAGAAATTCAGCCCAGGCACCTTTGGCAAGGTCGTGCTCACAAAGTGGCATGGTCATGCCATTTGGCGCGCACCAGCGTTCCCCGGCTGATGATAATTGGCATGGTCGTACTTGTTAACTGGCACGGTCGTGCTCACTATCTGGCACGGTCGTGCCAGACCAAAATTCTGCCTTTTTGCCTTTTAACAATTTGTTCTACTGTGTGTGACCCCATAGGATTATATCAAGTTGACAATGAGTCCAAACACATTTGTTCTCATAAATTATGAGTGGACCCTAGCAGGCCATCATGATTACCCAATTGATACAACTTTGTTAAAGCTCGCTTATCCTTTTATAGAACATATCACAATCCTTTTGTCCACGATGTCATTGAGCGTAAGCCATGGTCAATGGTCAACTTACAATGCCCAATACTTTTCTCAATTCCAAATAGTTGATAATACAAATGACATTGATCATATCAATTCATTTGAGAACGGCCATGAATTTCATTAATACTATTCATCGAGGGGCCCAAGCTTGACATCTCTCACGAAGAGGGACAAATTCCATCTTGACTTATTACACTTCCCTACATAGCTTTGATCATGCCAATCATATCCTTTATAATAACTTGGTTAAGAGTAACGTTTGAATATATCAAACATGATCTCCACTATGTGGAAGATCGTAATAATCGCAGGTCCAAGGATTCAATGATATAACTATTTAGAGGTTTAACTATGACATCATGACCATGACATAAACCTTATAGCTGGGTCATGTCCAGTATGTGTTCACCAACACATACCCATAAGTTTAACTTGTATCTCATACACATGATCATCATATGATCATCGAATTAAACTTATACTAGTTCTTCATAAGTACTAGGGACTGAGATTATTATAACAAAACATGTAACAACAAATAATAATCTAAAATATCTCTTTATATAAATGAAAAGTGATAACAAACATTGTCAAATAACGCGCCAAATTACATGTCTAGGGCATATACACCAACAGTTATTTGGTTAGAATTTTAACAGGGTGTTAGTTTTATAGCCACATTGCTAAAAATGTAAATGTTAGGATACCAAATTGTGAAATTGAACTGTTGGGAGCAACATTGCAAACTTACGTAAATGTCAGGAACCAAATTGCAATTTGCCCTAATTCCTAACTATGCAAACCCTAGATCTAGAATTACAGATTTGGAACTTTCGGTCTAACTTCTTGAACTACTCTCTAGTTTTAGTTCTAGTTTATAAGTTCATTATTATGCTAGGAAGAGGGTTGTATTTATAGTCTCATAAATACCAAAACCCTTTGCAATAAGGAATCCTAATTCTTGGGGAGAAAGTAACCATATTTTTATAAGGAAACTACAATCTTTATTCTTGAATAAGTCCTTAATCATTCCTCCAATAAGAACCTCTTCAATTCAAAGACACATAATCCTAACAATCTCCACATTGGCTTTGAATCTTCCATAGCAACAAACAGACGACGAACATAGCACATCTCCACCTTGAGCTGCATCTTTCGTACCAGAACAGATTTCTCAACTTCTGCCTCAGATATGTCTTTCGTCAAGACACTAGACTTGTCCTTCGAACAATCAGATATTTCACGCGCCATCAAATGTATCCCACTGGACACCCATAATTTGCCTCACTAGACAAATAACCTTGTCCTCTGGACAATCAGATATTTTGCATGCATGTATCCCACTCAGTGGCGTATCCAATATTTAGACTTAGGGTGTGCAACATTTAATGCAATGTAAAAAAATTGCAACACGAGATAATGGTAATCTCAAACCTGAATCAGTCTCAATTCTAAAAGAGTTATCATTTACTTGCGGTTGAGAAGAAGTACATTGTTTGTTGAATCCTTTCAACATTGACAATATTATGTTCAACTGCAGTCGATGGCCAGATAGAGGGCGTTTGGAGAAGAATACATAAAGCTTAGACTCCTTACTATAAAAATAATAAAAAAAATTGCTAAATAAATCCCGTTAATCAAAGAAAATCAAATAATATAGTCAACAATATTAGGTATTAATATACATCAACAAATTTATTTTAGTTTAAATTTATAAATAAAAATCTCTAAATCATTACTTTTCAATTTTTAAAACTCTAAAATTGAATTACAAAAATTACATTAGACACTGTCGATTATGAATAAGAGTAGTGTGCCAGAAAAATACTGAGTAGCCAAAGGTGGTCTTCGGTATAAGTAAACATGAAGTTGGACCAAATATGGAGTATTTGGCTTCTTGAAACAAACAAAGGCAATCTAAAACATATTGGGCCCTAACAGTGTTTGCCCCAAAAATACTGATTAAATTGTAAATAGCTCCATAGCTATGGGCAAATTCGTACCATCCAAAACCTAACCCCCCAATTCAATTACTTAGTTGCAACAGCAAACCTCCCTCCCATTCACAAAGCCGCAAATATGTAGATCTTCGTGAAACTAACGGGGAAGACGATAACCCTAGAAGTCGAATCCTCCGACACCATCAATAATTTCAAAAAGCCAGGGTGTGCAGCTGCACTACCTGGCGCAGCTGCACTACCTGGCGCTTAACTGCATCCGCCCATGATCCCACTGGACACCCAGATATGTGCACCTACGGGCACTCAGATTTTCCCCAACGGGCAACTAACAGAATTTCAGATGTGGCACATCCAAAACGACATTGGATCTCGCAAACCAAAATAGATAAACCTAGTGTGTGTTGATCTTCTAACTATGGCTTGCCCAGTTCACTCCCACCTAGAGCAAATCGCTGCTCCATCTGTTTATCAACGCATCACCCATCTCAGAAATCACATCCGAACCCTTGCAGACATTCAGAACTCCACATTCACCCTTGAAATTGTACCATTTCTTGTCCAACTGACTAAGAGATACCATATTCTTTGCTACTCGTGGAACATGTCTAACTTTGTTCAATGTGTAGAATTTATCACCTGAAGTTCTCACCCTTATGGAACCGATGCCAACTATCCTGCAGACATATCCATTAGCTATATAAATATAACCACAATCCTGCTCATAAGTTATAAACTGCTCCTTGCGTGAACACGTGTGATAAGAAACCCTCTACAGAATTGTCACTGCCTGCAGCAGCCGACTCAGATTTATTCAGATGCGGAGTCAGATGTACAACTCTGAAATCTAACAAGATCATTGCCTCAGGCAATACATATTTTGTATTTACTTCAAGATCACTAGAATAGACTACACCAGACGTTAGATCTTCAGATTATACAAGATAGCTAAATTTTGATCACAAAACCCTAGCTTTAGATCTCCAACTTCAGATGCTGATACCAGACACCAGAACATTCAAGGAGTGTTCTTGGATCACCAACGAACACCAGATGAACTCCCAGCTACCAGATTAGTATTGCTAGCACAGACGAGCAATCACTAACTTCTCCTAGATTTATTGATTCTCGATCCTCTACAGTGAAGAGCTTCAGAATAACCAGGAAAATCTCAAACTCAAATATGTCAGAGGCAACAGAATACAATACCAGATGTGTCCAACCTAGACATCCATATTTCTGCATGGACACTGCACGCGGACTGCACGTGTGTTGTACGAATACTACACGCAGACTGCACGTGCGCTGCATGGAAACTGCACGCGATTGGCACGAAAACTGCACACGATCTACACGTCCAATGCAAAATCCTCATCTCGATCTACCATAAACTGAAATTGTTCTTCCCATCAAACTTGTCGATATTCTGGTCTGTCCCGAAATTCATCTCTTCTTGCAGCAGCGGAAATACTCTGATCTTTTCAACTAACCAGGCTCTGGTGCCACTTGCTAGTAATCTGGTGCCACTTGTTAGTCAATCAGACCCAAGAGATAGCAAATAATAATGAATGAAAATCGATAAAATAAGAACTCAGATTTAACGTGGTTCACCAGCAACCTATAGGCTATATCCACGGGCGGAGAGAGAACATATAGTATTACTATGGCAATCATAGATACAAATCACACTAATCTAGTTGCACAAATTATTGATTATAATAATTCATGACTGCACAAACCTTAGATCTAGAATTACAGATTTGGAACTTTCTGTCTAACTTCTTGAACTACTCTTTAGTTCTAGTTCTAGTTGTCAAGTTCATTATTATGATAGGGAGAGAGTTGTATTTATAGTCTCATAAATACTGATAGAGAAAAACTCCACTTGTAATAAAATACCTAGAAAGCGCACTAGTTACCGTAGTAGTAACACGCGAAAGCGATGGTCGATCCTACAGAGACTTGTGACAGATATTAATTTAAATAACAATAAAACAAATAAAAGATTTGATTTTTATTTATTAAACTAATTAACTAAAAACTAATAAAATAAATATAAATAAATGGATATAGATATGGAGGAAATTTTCTATGGATTTGATTCACATGTATATCATCAATATGCAAAGCTAATATTATTATCAATCAATGTTGGAGATTCATTCACGCAAGTAAAATTGGGCGTTCACACGTCCTACAATTTAGTATTCTCCAAATATTACACTTTCTGCAAAGTCCACGTAATATTCGAAGAACTCATTATAATCCTAGGAATATTGAATCTACAATTTCGGTAAGAAATCACTTTGCAAACCTAGATTATATTCTTCAAAAGTCGGACTTTGTATACATTAATCGATCACTCAAAATCCTTATACACAAATTAGTTAAAAAGTCAATATAATCTTAACATTAAATTGTAGCAAGAATTTTTTTATAAAAACACTTTTGAAGAACCCAACAAAAAGATCAAAAATAAATTAACTAAAGCATAAAAAGATTCAATACATGTTACCTCAAATCCATAGATGATGAAATTGCATCTTCATAGACAAAGAAATAATCTCTAGAGTTAATACGGGGGAATGGTAGAATTATGGATGTCTATTACAATTAATGTAGGCTAGTATTTATAGGAAAAACAAACCTAAACTTAAAAGAAGTTGTAAAATAATAAGGAATAGAAAAGGATTAGGAAACAAGAATAAAATCCTAGACAAACAAGTACTCTCTCCGTCCCAAAATGATCTTCTCATTAGTCATTTCTCATTGTCCCAAAAAGTTTTTCTCATTTCTACAATTTGAGTTTAAAAGTGCATAGACACAACATGGCTAGTGAAACAAGTGTTCATGTCCTTAAAAAGTTTGAATAGTCAAACGCGAAGATCATTTTGGGACGGAGTGAGTATCTTCCTTTCTTCCAAGATTTGGGCATCTTGATCTTCAAGGCTGAATTACGAATTTCCCTATGGTCCTTAGAATTTTCAATATTTCCAACAAATCCCTCCAATATTGGCTAAATTTCAAAAAAGCCCCTCAAATTTTGTAAATTTCATAATACCCCCTCGAATTTTGGAAATTCCATAAAAGTCCTCCAAATTTTGGAAATTCCATTAAAGTCATTTAAATTTTGTAAATTCCTAAAAAGTCCCTGGCTGACATGGCTGTGCGGCCGCCCATTTCTTGCTGTGCGAGCCCCATTGAATATGCGAGGTTTTTGGGCTTGGATCTGGTGTATGTGCGGGCGCACATTAGTAAGGTGTGCGGTCAAGCCTTATGCACTGCGACTTGTACTTTTTTCAGCTAAACTTCCGGAGGTTATAACTTCTTTATACGGACTCCGATTTGGACGTGTCAACTATCGTTGGAAAGATCTTTTCAATTTCTATCCAATGGACTTGGTTGCACAATGGTCACATCTCCTTATATTTATCTTATGGTCCGTTCTTTATTAACCCTTTTCGTACTTTAAAGTCCATTAATCCAGCAATCTTTCTCCTTTTCCCTATACTCATAAACACTTCAAAAAACGTTAAAACACCCAATTTTGAGCATCAAATAAGTCATAAAAGCATATCATTTGGATGGGTAAAAACATGATCAAATACCAAAACCCTTTGCAATAAGAAATCCTAATTCTTGGGGAGAAAGTAACTATATTTTATTAGGAAACTACAATCCTTATTCTTGAATAAGTCATTAATCATTCTTCTAATAGAAACCTCTTCAATTCAAAGACACATGATCCTAACACAAACGTAATAATTTTTCCCCATTTATGCCAAATTTATGATCCGCAATGTAATGTTATATCATACTCTTAAAAGTCTGGATATTTTTGAATCCTAGCTCGAATCAGAGTACACTCCAAAAAATTGTCCTACTACTACTTGGCACTACTGACATTAAAATTTAAACAAATAAAAGTATTGCTTCCCTGATTATGAATCCCACTCAATCAGTATTAACAAACAGTGTGCATCGGCTGTCAGCCTGCTTAATGCATACTCCACTCCACTCCACCTAGCTATGAATTACCACCCACCCAGTAGTGACAGTGTGTTTTGACAATGAAAACATGCATGCCTTACTTAGCAATGGTAGTAGTTCAGTTAGCTTATGGTGGATCAAATATATTGATGAAAATTTCCCTTGAGCAGGGACTTGACCCGTTTGTTTTTATTGTATACCGTCACATAATAGCCATCTTCATTTTAGGCCCTTTTGCATATGTCCTCGAGAAACAACGCCCTTCTCTCTCTTTCTCTATAATGATGAAGATTTTCGTGCTGGCATCTCTCGGAACTACCATCCATCTTAATGTTTACTATGCTGGATTATCATACACCTCTCCCACTGTTGCAAGTGCTCTAAGTAATATCATCCCCTGTTTCACATTTGTCATGGCCCTTGTGTTAGGGTACATAGTGTACATTTCTCTCCGATAAATTTTCGTTCTTTTTTTTTTCTCTCTCTCTCTCTCTCTCTCTATCTCTTATTGGTTACTAGTACGTACTACCTCCGTCCCAAAATAATTGTCTGAAAAACTTTTTTGGGATGGAGGTAGTATTTATTTGATGGATGGATGGATGGATGCAGGTTGGAGAGGGTGAAAATTGAGAGTGCAAGAGGGCAAGCAAAGGTTCTGGGCACAATTACCTGCATAGGTGGATCCCTCATTTTCACCTTCTGGAAAGGAGGGTACCTATTCAAGCCACTTGTGGATAGGCCATTGATTAACATTTATATATATGATGATAATAATAGTAGACGACATGGTAAAGAAAACTGGATCAAAGGCTCTGCCCTCATTTTGACGGCTAATATTGCTTGGAGTGCATCCCTTATTCTCCAGGTCTTTATCAACTTTTCACTAATACTCCTATACAGAGTGAAACTGTACATGTATATATATGTGTGTAAGAATACTGATGGATCACCTTGCAGTCTATGGTGTACAGGATCTATCCAGCTCGATTATCGATCAATGTGTTAATCTGTTTCTTTGCATCTTTGCAATCTTCTGTCATTGCGCTTGTTTTCTCTAGAAATCCAAACTTGTGGAGACTGGACTGGAATGCACAGCTGTTAACCATCATCTATTCTGTGAGTATATATGCCTTTAAATTGTAAATATTTGCTGTTTAAACTGGTGTATTTAATGGTTGGTGTTATATACAGGGGGTTGTCATATCTGCATTAGTTTCCTACCTACAGACATGGTGTATCAGCAATAATGGGCCAGTTTTTGCTGCAACTTTTAGCCCATTACTGCTGCTTGTTGTGGGACTCTTCTCCGCAATCGCTTTCGCAGAGCAGCTTCACTTGAGAAGGTGATTTATTATTTCAATCTTCCTTTTTTTTTTTTTTGATCTTTCTGATATTGGAAATTTTGTAGCTTGATAGGAGCCATTTTCATAGTTGTTGGTCTTTACTGCGTACTATGGGGGAAGAGGACTGATGATGTTGTACAAAGACCAAGTGAAAACACAAAAAGTGGTGGTGATGATCATGCACAAATTAGTGAGGCTGTGCGTGAGACGCCTGTATTAGTATAATTAGGTAATACGAACATATGTTTTTCTTTCTTTTTCTCTTCCTCGGTTTGTCAGCTGTAAACATTGAATAGATGGACACTGATTCATCTTAGATCACAAATCCTGGGTTTTATCTTTCACAAAAGTAACAAGGGAAATCTCCGTCTCAAAATGAATGTCTTTCAAATTTGCTCTTGATCAACAGTTCATATTACCGGGCTGGCTATATATTACTGCCAATTGACAAATTCGGATGCGTAGAGAATAGGTATCAGACTTCTTTCCATGTCCAAAATTATGTAAGTGCTGACAGATGAGAAATCTCACATCTTTTAAAACCACTAGATCTATTTCGCAGACTTTCAGTCACTACAAGAATCTGCTTAGTTAGTGACAAATATTTTTGTCACTGATTTTGTTATTTTGTCAACAATTTACGGTGTTTTTAAAACTTATTCTTGTAGTGTAATGGGTCTTCCATAGAATGTTTGTCATTCCCAGCTCCATATTTGTTGAGTAAAAAAAAAAAATTGAGATAAAAATGGATGTTACTTTAGGAACGAGGGAATAAAATTTAGAAATAGAGTTTTAAAATTCTCATCATCAGGTCATTCACATTCTTTTTGGCTATGGAAGCGACTGATATGTAGATGCGAATCCTTCAAAAGCAAAAAAAAGGTGAACTTAGAGAGTAATGAATGCTCAATGCCAAAGAGAACGATTTAGAATTATTTTTAACAAGAATCAGATTACATAAATTCTATTGTCATCAAAAAGATAACAGTGATCACAAAGAAAATATTCAGAATACAACAACCAGAGTTGGAATGTGTAAGAGCTTTTTTGGCCTCCCTTTAGTTGGTTGAGCGAAAACTGGAAACTGACATCAACTAAGCACTAATGGATGAGACTATGTATCATGATTCTGAAAGCTATATATATGTATATATATATTCACTCCCATCATATATGTGTGTGTGTGTGTATTGTACTCTTCTGTAATCGGCTGAAATTTGACCTCTAGGTGCTCTTAGATTAGCTAGTTAGCTTCAGAAGCAGTCCAGTAAGTTTTAACAGCAAGGAGAATCTTCTCTTTGTTAAAGGGTCCACTTTCATGATCCAGAGTCTGTGTCGTCCATTTCATTCCGCTCACTATACTTTTGATCTTCCCAATAACATCCACTTCATCTCTAAATATAACAGTCCCTTCTGGTCGTAAAATTCTATCCATCTCCAACAATATATTCGTAATATCACACCTGTCCTGATATATGCTGAAAACACCACTTGCATGAATGAGATCATAAGTTCTCGGGTAGGTCGAAAATGCTTCACACCAATCTTGGTAGGTCCCAATAAAACCTCGTTCGTAAATCACACCCAGTGTGTCGGGTTGTGAATTAGCGGGGACCACATTCATGACCCACACTGGGTATCGCGACAAGGCTGCAGCCAATCCACCTATGTTTGCATTCATGTCCATAATGTTTCGATATCTTCCTTGAGGCAAGGCACTGACAATGCGCTTATAATGTGTAACCCTATCTTTCCATAGTTGATTATCCTCTTGAAATTTCTCCGTGTTGATGCCCGGTATTGATCCCCTGCTTATTCTAGGAGGGACTGCAAATGCTCTTTCTGGCCATTTCTCGAGCGCCCCACCAGCAACTTCATTCGAGTTGCTCACTTCTGGCATTGGAGTAATACAACTCTCCAGATCCTTATACCTACAGTAAGTAGTAATTAGTTATAGAGACTTTGAATTTTATGGTCAACTGATGAATTGAAGTTTGACTTACCAAGCTGTATCAGCATTGTCTGATTTGCAAATGTGGGGTGTATGATATACCTTTCTGCTATTTACGCAATCAATATGGTTGATAGGTTTTTGCCACACAGCAAGATCGCCCTTTTCGATAACTTTGTTCCAGCACAGACGTTTGGCAACATCCTCAATCGAATCCTGCTCTTGTTTTAAATCTTCCTGGCTTCTTTCCCAACCCCTCCAGTACGTCTTCCACCTAATAGGAGGCCCTGACAGTATCCAGTAACCACCAGGCCTTAGAACTCTGTCCACTTCGATTAGATACAACCCATCTTGCATGAAAAAAAGGTGAATTCAAGAAAAATTAGTTTTTTTTTTTTTTTTTTTAAATTAATTAGTGAAATGACATAGTATATAAGGTCGATACCATATTTGTTCCAAGGGATTAGGCAGCGAGAACAATGAGCCATGTCAAATGCTCTTGATGGGTAAGGAAGCCTCTGCGAGCCCATGATGCCAATCATAGCAGGAACTCCTCTCTCTAATGCAAACCAAACCTGTGCTTCATGCGTATCTCTTGGAGCAAACGACATTGCCACTATGTCCCTCTTTAACAAGTATGCACCCCAACTCGCAACCTTAACAATAAATAAATGAGAAACTTAATAGTACTAGTATAATGTTCTTACTCGCTTCTTAAGGAATCGAAGCAAAATGAAACAATAGTAGTGAGTTGAGGATATATTGTTCCAAAACTATTCATAAAGCAAGTGAGTGAAAAGTGAATTAGGTAATTTATGGTTTTCCTGTAATTTTATCAGCTTTTGAGGACAAGATTGTCCAAAATACTATTTATATATTTTCTATTTATGGAATAAAGCAAACTAAGAACCTTAAATTGAGACAGACAAAAAAACAAAGTAAAAACCTTAAACTCCGTTTCATGTGAATTGAGACCAAAATTTTTGGAACACAAACCAAAGAAAAGTAAGAGAGAGAAATAGGGGAGGAGGTGTTTGTGAGTGTGAAAAATTAAATAGGAGAGAGAATGAGTGGGAGGAATAGTAAGTTGATTGATGTATGTGAGTGTAAAAGTAAAGTAGGAGAGAGAATGAGTGGGAGAAATAGTAAAAATTATTTGCCATTTTGGGCAGTCTCAATTGATGTGGAACGGACGAAAAAGGAAACAAGTCTCAATTCACATGAAACGGAGGGAGTATATATTAGCATTTTTTTAAAAAATAAAAATAAAAATTCGGACTTACCCCACAGCCTGTATCGATGGCAGTTCGAATGTTTCCGTCAGTAAGAGGTATAAGATCGTTGATGTCATCAATGTAAGCGTCAGCACCGCGTGGAAACATGGTGCCACCTCCTGGAAATCTAAAGCGATCACCTTCGACTTGGATCCAGTTCTGATTGGCCTTCTCAATGCTAAGCTCTTTATGGGGGATGTTGTCATACCAAGCAAAATCTCTGCTTTGAGGCCATTTGAAGGGGGACTTGTAGTTAGGAGGGGCAGGTATGAGGCAGCGCATGAGCTCCTCTTTGCTTGGACAATGCCTCTCTCTATACTTGAGCATATCGCGAGGGAATTTCCTTCCCCTTGTAGCATCTTGGCATGGGGTATATTCAGTGTAGGACATGTTACATGGGGGGAAGTCGTGGGCACCTTGGGGAGTAGCGTTGACCTCTAACTGATGATGGGTTTCAAAGTCAAGGGATGGGGATGATGATGATGATGTATCGTTTTGGCACCCAACTCTATCAATGATTGCTGACTGGGTAGAAGGGATGGGGCTAGTACTCTGCCAAGCTCCCATAACGTAGAACAAAATGCACAGTCCACTGACAGCTAGGATCCATGTGAGACGATTCTTCTTTGATTCTAGTTGGTGAAGCTTTGGCGATCCACTATTCTCCTTGGCCATTCAATTCAAACGGTATATGATTTGAGAGTGTAAAATTAAGGTTGCATGTTATTTTGTTTCTGACATGAGCTTGTTTTAATTTTGTTGGGTGTGATTGCAGAAATGTAGGCAAGGATGAAGTAGGGAAGGGGAAAGAGCTATCAAGTAGGAAACAAGCGGGGAGGATTTAGTCCAACTTCTAAATCTCCTCCAAACCTCAAACACCTCCTATTCCTATACGTTACATTACTCTTACTCTTTATATTTAACTCCACTTTCTTAAATTTTCATTTTAGGACCAATTTATTTCTATTTTATACCTTGGAGTATTAAGAACAATAACTTTTAGTAATAATCAGCTCATTTATAATACGACTACGAGCTTATCACCGAAAGAGCCCTTACGGCTTCTCGTTTATTTTGCAGAATATGACTAATAAAGTTCACTATAATAACTTGTTAGAGGACGTTTTGATCATTCGACATGACATTTTGATTATATATGGGACCACTTTCATCTTATCTTCGTCTTCCCATATCAACAACACCTACCACCATCTCACAATCACCACCACCATCACTGATACCATCTCACCACCACCATCGTACTTTTTATATACCAGGTTACCACCATCATCAACCACCACTGACCTAGCCAAAACCAAATCCACGAAAATACAAAAATGTATCTACGAGTTCTATTTAAAACATTGTTTAAAATATTGTTAAAGCTCTAATTTAAATGAAATTAAAACCAGCTAAACAAATATTTTGAATTTGGTTTTACTAGAAAACAAATTAAAATCGGATTAAAAATAAATAATAAAAACTCCAAAGCTTCTTTTCGTGGTTAGAAAGCTGAGGCATTCGTTGAAGACGAAGAAATTCGCGAGGCAAAAGAGGAGAGAAAGAACGACGACGTTGAAGGGGGCTGCGGCGTATGAGGGTTGAAGGCGGCAGGGTACTAAGAATGGCAGATTTGGGAGGCTTCATCTCGGAATTCTAAATTTGATGGTGTGACGATGAGGGTGAAGGTTAGGGTGCGTGTGAATGGGAGGGGATGTGATATTTGGATGTAGCAAATTTGAGAGAGAACTAGGTAAAACCATGAAAGAAGGAAGGGGATAAGATGCGACGTTTGAATTAAATAACGTATAAAACTATGTCGTTTAGGGATTAACTAGCATTTTTTTCCTTTTTCCTAGTGAAATGACCTACATGCCCCTTCAAAAGTCACATGCATGCATGGCGCAATTTTTTTCGTTAGTTTTTTAATTTAATTTGCGATAAAATGTACAACTTGGAAATCGGGTTGCAAATTTTGTACTTCGGAAAATTTACCATTCCTGTTTCATGCCTCAATTTCGAGGGTTAGGACATACATTGGGCATGAATTAGGGAACAAATTTTGTAGAGACACGATAGAATTTTCAAAGTAGAGAGGTTGGTTATGATGATAATAAGTACAATGGTTAAAATGACATCCAAGTGAAAATACAAAGGACAGGGACGAATGAAAATGAAGTTTGATCGAAATCAAATGAGACTAGATGCATGGATAGATTGTCTACAATACTGTGTATTATTACAACATTGTTTTGAACAACTGAGATGAGAAAGTAATTAAAGCTTTTCTCTATAAAAAGTAACAACTATATTACATCATTTTACCAAACAGAATTGGGGATGGGGGAGAAACGAAAAGGTAAAGGCGCACACAAAAATTTGATTTAACATATATACAACTCCAAAAATTGATACGCACGCAGTTACAACATCCTGTTAGCCAACATGTCGAACCTTGTTGCGATACCATGTTGGTTCCTGCTGTTATACAACACAACAAGTGATTGAACCGCTTTAAGTATTAATTCTTTCTTATTGTTCCTGGTTTCACTATCTTCACCATCCCCTTGAGTGGTTACATCCACCAAAGATTGAAGCCACTCCTCAAGGAATGATGCTTTCTGCAAGACACATAAAAAATGCCACAAAACTTACAATAATCACAAGGAATACTAGAGAAAATTTAATAAAAACAAAAGAGGGTATCAAACAACGGTTTATCTGTTGAGTCGAGTAAAATAAAAAAAAGAAAAGTTAAAGGTATGAATTGTAAAATAAATAATTGTGTGCCACTTCTTTCACTTACTTTGATTAGAAAATCTTGTAATTGTTGATGGTCGGTTCCTGAAGCAAGGCCAAGCACATGCAACATGGTTGATGTTAGCTGCAACCAGAAAATCCATGAGCTTTATTCAAAATATATACACAACAAATATTATCGGAAATTCAGAAAGGGGGTAACAAGGAAGATCAGTCTCCTTGAAAAGGTTTGACGATGTGAAAATGAACCTTCGGTTGCAGGGTTACCACAAGAGATACGCATCTCATATTTGAATAAAAAATATGTTCTACGCTACTATCTACCTCCAACTGCTGACAAATAATCTGATACTCCATCCGTCCCATAATAAATGTCTCACTTTCCTTTTTTGGGCAGTCCAAATAACAAGGAAATAGTTTAAGTGAAATTTTACCATTTTACAAGTAATGAATAAAAGAGTAAAGTACATTCCTTAGATATGTTGACAAGTCAAATGTGTCATTTATTATGGGACGGAGGGAGTAAATGATAAGCCAATAACAAGAGCATTGCTCAGGTGGTGGTAGCCGATTGTTTGCCTCTTATCCGCTCATGCACGCACACACATATAAGCACATGCATACATGCATAACAACATGTATCAATGTAGGTATGTATCCATGTCTTATTGCATATGTGCGTGTAAATATAATTTCAAGTTCCACAAGCACATACATGAAATACCCAAACTATTATTAATATTAAGACACCGAAATGAATTATTTCTCTTCCATTCACTTAAAGTATATTAAACCACACTCATTTCTATGCTTAATAATTCTCCTTGATCATGCCAGTTTTGGACTGTGGATCTTCATATTATCACTTCGTGGTTTCTCATTTTGACCACACTCATTTTATAATTATGTTTATGTTGACGTCTAATGTTGTGTGTCATACAGGTTGCGCCTAAAATTGATCATTCTCCCTTTACAAGTAAGATTGTGCATCAAAATCAGAAAACCGCCACAACTGAACCAACCCAACCAAACTAATAATTTATCTTACCAAATTAAATCATTAATACGGCTTCGGTTTCGATTACTTGAAGAATAGTAAAGCCCCGACCAAACCAAAAGTACACACACGCGCGCGCACACACTATTTTCAACGTCTTATACCATATATATGTGCATTTGGTTATTATTATTGCTTTGGGACAGAGTTTATTTAGATTCTTTAGGGACATGCTAAGGGTGCTTTCTGACGGATTCGTCTTCCCAATCTAATGACGGATCGGAATGGTGTTTATCTACTCCCTCCATCCCAAAACGATCTTCCCACATTTTTTTTTCGTTACTACGAATAAATTTTGAGCAATAATTTTAGGTTGATTATATTATCGTAATGAAAATCTAAAACATGTATTGATAGTATTGTTGATGTGGTGTATAATTACAAGTTTTAGATTTTCATTAGTATAATTATATCAATATATAATTATAGCTCAAAGTTCATTTGTAATAACGACAAAAAAGGGGGACAATCAATTTGGGATGGAGTATTATCTAATCTTTCTTTCCCATTTTGATGAACTTTTTATCCATCTGTTCCCTTTCTTTTCTAATATAAATTTCTTGTCTTACCCAATAAAAATTTCTGTATCATACGCCAAAGAAGGTCCCATCTAATTTTCCTTTCAACTCTCTGGTTATACCACAAACACCTAAAACTGTTTCCATCCTACTTGAGAGAAGTAATTTATTGCTTCTACAAGCTTGTCAATCCTAAGATAATCAGTATAGAGAATAGTTGAGTTAATCTTAAGAAGGTCCCACTTTACCCCCTCGCACTTGCCAAATTATCGTACTTTACCCCCTGGTCAAGTGCATATAAGGGGGCAAAGTGGGACAAATTTAAAATTAATGTACCAAATAGACCCACTTTTCAAATTTGTGCAAGGTGGGATTTGGTGGATACTTTGGGGAGATAAAAGTAATTTCGCCAAAAAGATAATCATTATTTGTTCTGAAGCAGAGTGTAGTGGCATGTTATAGGCTCAACAGAAACATGAATGACTTTTGAGACTGACCTGCTTCTCAAGTGATACCCTATACTTAAAGCTTGTAGGTGCAGCAATCTGGTCTGAACTAATATTTTCAAGTATGTTCTCCACCCCTTGAACAACATCAGAGAATGATCTTCCATAATCTGTCAGAAAATCATGAGAAAAAAAGACGATTAAAAATAATACTCCTACAATCAGTATAATTCACTGAAAAAGGGCAGGATATGAGCACAATAGGTGAAAGAAGATACAGCAACTCTGCAACCACAACAACTTGACAAAAAGATCAATTTCGGACATTCATTTTGGGACGGAGGGAGTACAAACCAAGAATTGTTGGTGGGACAGCTAACGCAGCTGCAGCTTGTATTCTGATCTTGTAGTTAGAAGAATCATGGAGAAGCAGCAAAAGAAGACTAAAAACAGATGGAGCCCTGCCAACAAAAAAAAAGTGTACCATATCAATGTCAATCTCATGCTCTTTACCCATATCAATATCAATATCAATACCTATATCTATATATATATATATATATATATATATACACACACATACAAACATACATATGTATGGTTATGTTTACATGATTCATGTTACTAATGAGGGATGTTGATATGCTGACTTTTAGGAATACAAACGCATAACCTCTCATTTACAGGTTATATTTTTCCCTGAATGTTTCCCTTCAGTTTTAATCATCTGCTCCCTCTACCCTCTCTATCACACACACTATGTATACACACATATTACACATACATACATATAACACAATATATACATACATATTTGTATATATACACACACTCCCTCCGTCCCACAATAAGGGGCACAAAAATGGGATTGCACGGGAATTAAGGAGCGAGTATTTATATTTAAGAATATAGAAATAGATAGATGAGTGGGTGTTGTGAGTATGAAAAGTAACGTAGGAGAGAGAAAGTGAGGTAGAGAATAATGAGTGGATGTTGTTGTGAGTATGACAAGTGGGTCCCACTATATAAAGAAATATTAAAAACTTTCCACTTTAGGTAATGTGACTTACCAATGGGACACTCAAAAAGGAAATTTGTGCCCCTTATTATGGGACGGAGGGTGTATATATTAACTTAATTATACTCCAACGATAGAGATACTACCTCCTAAAAAGAAAAAGAACACAAAAGCCCATTTTCACCAATCAAGGCATATACACTGATCTCTACGGGGCAGCTAAGCCACCCACCAAAAATAAGGAGAGGCGTATGGGAGTTCTGAAAGTAATAAGTCCTTCAGAGGGACAAAATAGAATCACCAGCAAACTGAAAATAATAAACACTCTATACTCCATTCGCCCCGCTGGAACTAGAAAGCAATCTGACCCCTTCTTCTGTCAAAGTCATCATATTAAGGACGTACGCCACAAAGTAAATAACCCAACTCAAAGATCTTGGACAGCATAGTAACCATATTACAAACACTTGTCACCCGAATATTTAAGACCTTGATTCCATCAGGAATAATATATCTTGGAAACAGAGTTGAGTAAATTTAAGCTCTACACTCTAAAGATAAACGAGAAAGAACCAATACTTGGTGACCTAACATGTAACACGAGTTAAATACTCTTTTAGTCCCTAACCTATTCAACTTTTTACCTTTTCGTCCTCAAGCTATTTTTTTCCCGATTTCGTCCTTAACGTATGAATTTGTAGGACCATGTGGTCCTTCCGTCAGTGGACCGTTAATTTATCCGTTAAATGTGTTGACGTGGCACAATGACATCACCGTTTTTGATTATCTAGCACCCTACATTGATAAAATTTCTGATGTTGACATTTGAAGGAATAAAAGGATGAAAGTGCATAATACTAATTTACAAGGGACTAAATGAAAAACAATCCCACCCTCCCATCCCACTCTTCCCTTTCTTCACCCTCAAATACACATCAACCAGAATAACGTCTTCTCACCTCCGACACTGCAACCCAGCCTTCCCAGATTGAGCATCCACGCTTCTCCCTGAAATTCCTCTTCCCTCTCACTCTTTCTCCCCGAAATTTCCCCTTCCCATTCCTCCTTCACCCATAATTTCCCCTTCAGATCTAAAACATTGAAAACCCGATTTTTTTTAAGTGCCGACGTTTAGATTCACTGAAGACGATAATGGAATGCGATTTGCTTCACAAAATCGTCTATCAACATCGCCGAATTAAAGTCCATACCTGAATTTGGCGTTTTTGAGTTTCTGGGTTTGGTGTTTCTGGGTTCGATTTGAGCGAACTCTTGCTTCGATTTGAACGAATCTGGTTTCTGAGTTTGATTTGATCGAAATCTGGTTTTCTGGGATTAATTTGAGCGAAATCTGTGTATGATTATGTAGGATATCTCCCTCGTGTCTCTTTGTGTGCGGTGTTTGTGTTTTTGGGAGATTGGTTGATGGTTGTTTTGGTGGGTGGTCATATTGTTGATGATGGTTGTGTTTTGTGTTGTTTAGGTTGACGGTGGTGGGTGTCTGTTGCTTGTGTTGACGGAGGTGGTTGGGTGGTGGTGGTGGTAATGTTAGATGGGGATGAGATGGAGGTGGATGTTGTAATATTTATTCAAATTATAAAAGCAATTAATTAGTTTTTTTTTAATTTTCTTTTTTCTGCTTTTGTAAGTAAGTTTTTTAGCAATAGTAATATTTTGTTGTTTGATTGAAGAAAACATAAGTAATATCCTTAATAAAAAAAACCTTATTATTTTTAACTATTTAATAAAATTTTGATAAATAAATTATTTACAAAAATTAATAATTAAGTACATATAGAGTATGGAGCACAGTATATTGGTTGAATGCAGATTTTTACTATTCTCTCATTCTTTTTCCATTTTAGAGTTTTTTAGCATTTTCAAGTTATATTTATATATAATAATTACACGTTCCCCCCTTTCAATTCAATATTAGCAAATTTTGCACTAAAAAGTTCCACCTAGGCATAATTGGTGACGTCATGTGCCACATCAACACATTTAACGGACTAATTGACGGAAGGACCACATGGTCGTACGAATTCATACGTTAAGGACGAAATCGGGAAAAAAAATAGCTTGAGGACGAAAAGGTAAAAAGTTGAATAGGTTAGGGACTAAAAGAGTATTCAACTCCATGTAACACCCGATAAAATATCAAAGTACGCAATAGAGACAACCAAAGTTGCTGCTCATTCCCTTCACTTTAGCATGTTATTTCCTAATTGAAAATGTCTTTAAATCTTTTATTATGATCTAATAGTACAAATTGGCTGAATTGTGCGTGCAAATTTTACACGAGTAAGTTAACCGTAATTATGATTAATACGACTAATCATACTTAATTAGACCCAAGTTTAAATATGTTTAATCATTATTAAAAGTCACATAATTAGGCTAGGACCATTCGTTGCATGCCACGTGCTTGTGACACACCACCTTGTGCCACCACCAACTTAGAGAGACAAAATATTGACAAACCAAGGAAGAAAGAAGGGACCTTCAACGGAAAATCAGATTTTTGTAAGATAAGCCAATAAAACCTTTCTTTAGGAGTAGGAGAGTGCTATAGTGCAAAGATATCAGATTTAATAAGTTAATTCCAACAATAGGTAAGTTATTACCTTGTTTAGTGAGTTTTATGTATGAAGTTAGTGTAGATAGGAGAGTATGTTTAATAGTTAAAGATGTTCCTAGAATTCGTTGTTGAATCAGCAACATAGAAGAATACTCATCCGTATCAACGGATCTATAATATTTATTCGCTTTCGTGCAGCGTCAATCAGCTAATTAAAGATAAGATGAGGGAGAAATTTTGGGCAAAACCCTAAATTTCTTATTGCGTGATTATTTGCTGGATCTGGGCTGAAAACATATATGCATGCTACACATATGTTATAAAGCCTTCACATTAGCATACAAGTGTTCTCACACATGCAATTCTGACTTAAACTACATAAGGAATGCACCATATTTATGACGAGAGGCTAGAAGACTTAATAAAAATCATTTTTTCGTGTAAAACAAGAAGGCTAATAGAACATACTCCCTCCGTCCCAAAATGTTCTTCACACTTTTTTCGCCGTTACTACGAAGGATCTTTGAGCAATAATTTTAAGTTGACTAAATTGTATTAATGAAAATGTAAAACTTGTAGTTCACATACCATCAACAATATTGTTAACAACAAGTTTTAGATTTTTATTGGGTTAATTAAATCAACTTAAAATCAATGTTCAAAGTTCCTTCGTAGTACCATCGAAAAAAGTGTGAAGAACATTTTGGGACGGAGGGAGTATTACATGTTTATAGAGGTGACACCACAATATAGTATATTTTCTCGTGTTATTGAGAATGTACACAAATGCCACTTCTATATGGAGGAAAGTTGGGTGGGTCACAAATTAACTAGCTTAAGTGTACACACATAGGGTTGCTCAATTAAGATTTATCGGCGCCAATTCAAACCACTTTAATTACCCCAAACAAGAAAATGCGATTACGTGACTACTTACCAATCCATAAATTGTAGCTTCAAGGTCTCATTTAAAAACAAGTTGCTCAACGCATGGCAAACATTCCAACGGACCTTCATATCAAAGCCCATGTGTAGGGCAAAAATAGTATAAATCATCAATAAATAGGGTAGTTATTAGTGACCAAAAATGAAAAAGAAATATTTTTTTTGTACAGTAAATGGAATTACCTTCACATTTCCAGATTTTACACAAGAAAGAAATGCCTTCACCGTTCCATCCAACCATCGTGGATCTCCAAAATATGGTGGCATGGCCGAATTAGAAGTCATGCATCTTCCATTCTTTATTACCTCATGGCCTGTCCCATGTTCTTCCTTATTATCATTAGGGCTTGATTGACTAGAAAACTGGACAAATCTTGAAAGATTTCCCAGTGCTCTTACAGCATTTGCTTTAACCTAAAGTTAATGCAAACATGAAATAACATTAAACAACAAATTAATGGCAAACAGGATTTCATATATACAAGGATGAAAATGTAATTGAGCAATAACCAGTCAAGACATGTTTACCTTGTCGTTATCCTGTGTCAGTCGCAAAGAACAGTTTATCAACAAGGAAGTTAGCTGAGAATGCTCCTTTATATCTGTCACACTAAATAGAGGAAGTAAGAAGAACATAAACGGAGCCTTAGGCTCCGTTTGTTTCGCGTAAAACGACTTACGGAAAATGATTTCCCAAAAAATGAAAATGTTTTCCGGAAAATGACGTAAACATGTTTTCGGGTGTTTGGTAACTGTAAGGGAAATGTTTTCCAAAAAGTATTTTCATATGAGAAAAAAATTGACGGGGACGGGGGGAGGGGGTAGGTTCAACGTGTGGTGGCTGGGGGTGGGGGAGTTGGAGATGGGTGGGAGAGGTGGGGGTGGAGGAGTTGGGGGTGGGTGGGAGACGTGGGGGTGGGTGGGTGGGTTGGGGGGGGGGAGAGGAGGTGTGGTTGGCGGGGCGGGGTGGGGGAGGTGTTAAAAAATAATTTTAATATGATGAAAAAAAGATTATGTTTTTGGGGGTGGGGGTGGGGGTGTGGGCTAAGTGGGGGTAGAGAGCGGCGGTGGGGGAGTTGTTAAAAAATAATTTCATTAAGAGTATTTTTTTTTATTTTTTTTGGGGTGGGGGGGTGGGAGGGGGTAGGGGTGGGGGAGGTGTTAAAGGAAATATTAATCTGAGTGAAAAAAAAAAAAAAAAATCTTTTTTTTTGGGGGTGGGGGTTGGCTAGGTGGTGGGTGGGTGGTGGGGGTGGAGTGAGTAGCGTGGGGTCGTATGGGGAGTTGGGTGTGTGAGTGAGGGAGTTAACATTTTCCGGAAAATGACTTGCGGAGGAGAAATCCGTAAGTCATTTTACTTAGAAAAGTGGGAAAACCATTTTCCGGAAAACGTTTTCCCCGTTTTCCGGTGCTCAATAAACACCGAAAAATTGGGAAAACGTTTGCCAGAAAAAATTTCCTCCAAACAAATGGAGCCTAAGAGATCACTTGGGAAAATATTATTCACCTATTAACCAACTTTTGGAGGTAAACCCATTACCACAATGACGTAGTGAATCACATATGTTAGCTAATGCCCATGAAGCTGTAATTCGGACCTGAAATAATCTCAACAGATTGAATGTCGTCTGGAATATTTAAGCATAAGCTAGTTTACAAGAAACAGTTAGTTAAACAGAAAGTCAATAATACCGAGACCAGTGGATCACGAGTGTTGACTTCAGCAGCATGAATAAACTTTCCAAGAACCCCTGCACTGTACAGTTAAATATTTGTTAACTTTTTAATTGCTTATTCAGTAAGCCACAAATGAATTTTGGAGAACATATTATGTAGTATTCTCGTTAGGTCTAAGACATTAAATAGCTGTCATTAAGCTACTACACAAGATAGTAGTAAGTTGCCTTGACTATAGTTTACAGCCAATCCTCTGAAGTGGCTAACTTTTACTTTTTGTGTTATTTTATTTTATTCGTTTTATATTTTGGCAAATCAGAGGAAAGAAGTTTCCCTGATCTATGAGAAAGAAAAAGACATAAAAAGTAGATGAGAAGTCCCAAAGAAGCTAGTCTACACGATGTCATATTATATCTCAATTGTATGAATGCACCACATCTCCGCCTCTTCCTCACTATAATATTATAATCTACTTGAGTTTCTTCCTTCAACCACAACAACAATCCAAAAAAGATTTTTTAAAAAAATCATGTTGAACGTCATTCTCTTGGCAAGAAATTGTGGGGCCTCTTTGAGTGAAAATGCATCACTAAGTATATATGTGTATGTTGTTTAGGAGATAAAAGACTGTACAGGTAGGGAACCGAGTTAAGCACCTATTTGGTCCTTAACCTATTGAGTTGTTTTCCTTTTGGTCCTTAACCTATTTTGGTTTTCCTTTTGGTCCTTGATGTACCTAGTTGCAGGATAAAGTAGTCCTTAACCTATTTTAGTTTTCCTTTTGGTCCTTGATGTACCTATTTGCAGGACAAAGTGGTCCTTAAAATCGTCGACATGGCTTGTTGACCGAAAGGAAAACCAAAATAGGTCAAGGACCACTTTGTCCTGCAAATAGGTACATCAAGGACCAAAGGGAAAACTAAAATAGGTTAAGGACCACTTTATCCTGCACCTAGGTACATCAAGGACCAAAAGGAAAACCAAAATAGGTTAAGGATCAAAAGGAAAACAAATCAATAGGTTAAGGACCAAATAGGTGTTTAACTGAGAACCCCAAAAGATTGTAAAGGTAGATAACCCTAAAAGATTGTAAAGGTAGATAATGTTTTATCTGTCTATCGGAACCCCTAAGTTCTTGACCTCTTCCAACGGAAAGTCAAAGCCATCAGAATTTCGATTGACCACTTCGCCTCAAGACACAAAGTTGTTCATCTCACTCTCCATCGTAAAAAGCAAGTGAAGGTCAGTTTCTAAGCTACCGACCTTTTATTTTCCGTTACGATGGACCCACGATCCACGATGTGCGTTCAGGGACGTGGGACAAGGGGGTGGGGGTTGGTGGGGAGTTCCCCATAACTATGGTTTCAAAGAACAGTCACCCAAATCATTTAGTAAATGTGCTAGGATTAAGGAGTCTGTAAAGAAAAAATGTAGAAGTTACATGCCGAAAGGTAAAATATAAGCACTGAGACTGAAACAATCTGTTGTATAACCATTTACCTTACAATTATCTTAACTAACAAGATATGTCTGTATTCTTACACTGATACAATGGTACTCAGATGAACAAGGAGCCTATCAAAAAAAAAAAAAAAAAAAAAAAAAAAACGAAAGAAAGAAAGAAAGAAAAGGAAAAAAACAGAACAAACATCAAGCATAAACTATACATATGCAGATCCCAGTCCCGTTTAAAATCTGAAATAGACAGACCTTGGAAAGCTCCAGTAATTGATGCCCAGACCCATTAAAGAGCACATATATGTTTTTTGGCCAAATCACGTGTACACCCCCAAAGTATCCACCAAATCCCACTTTGCAACCCAGTTTGAAAAGTGGGTCTGTTTAGTACTTTATTTTTGAAATTGTCCCACTTTGCCCCCTGACATGCACTTGGCCAGGGGGTAAAGTGGGATGATTTAGAAATTAAAATACCAAACAAACCCACTTTTCAAACTGGGGTGCAAAGTGGGATTGGAGGAGACGTTGGGGGGATAACTGTAATTTGGCCTAATTAATACCATCCTTCCTTTCTAATTACTAAATATGCCTTTATCCAGGAAAAAAAAAAGAAAAAGAAAAAGTGATTACTGTTCCAGTAACAAAAAGAAATAAGTTAGAAGATACCTGTTAAAAACTTGCGGAAAACACGCAATGACACCAATCGAACGACAAGCAGCTGATCTAACAGAAGGAACATCATCACCCATAGCAGCATTGATCTACAAATATCAAATAAGTTCATCTAACAAAATCAAATTGAATAATATATTATCTTTTATTTTTGGATAAGTAAAACTGAATAACAGATTATCAACTTGAAATAGATAGCGATAAAAGTAGAATTAATCTTCCTACAAGACTTACAGAGTAAGTGATTATTGAATCCTGTTTATCAATTGGAAGTGAAAAGAAAACAGCAGACGTAATTCCTGCAAAACAAGTAATTGACGCAGCCCTCACCTTTCACAAAAAGGATAAAAAGATTAGAGCCATGTTAAATACAAAACAGGTAAGATTTTTCAGCATTCTAGAAGTGACACAATGAATGCAACCACTTTTCTAAACAACTACTTAACTCATCAGAAAATTATAATATACTACTGGTTGAACCGCTAAAAGTAGTATACCATAAAATCGTCAATATTATAGCACATGTATGGTATACAAGTGTGATACAATGAGACACTCTGTGGTGCCCCACTAACAACTTTCTAAGAACAAGGGCTGTCTTTTTTTCTAGTTATATTTACAAAGTTCTATTTTCAACTTTACAAATTTTCAAATACTTTTCCTATTATAGTAAGACGTAAACTCTCTTATTTTTTCTTGAAAACTCACAGCACCAATTTGCCTACCGTTGCGCTCACCTATTCCATCCTTTTTCTAGTTCAAGGCACATATCATGTTTATTGAAGTTGTTAACTTAAGAAAGTGATAAGGTGCTAGAATCTGATGCAGGGAAAATACAAGGAAACAATGGAATTATACAAGTTAGTTACTAGGTTTCAATATCGAGGGACAAAACTGATGCAAGTAAAAAATTAGATAATATTAGTACTTTGTAAAATAGTCTAAGTAGACTTAGTATTAGTGTTTTCCTAATTGAAGTAGGATCAGTGTTAGTATTTTCCTATTCATTCGAGTTTTAGTTTCCCAGTCCTCTAAGTACTAATATTAGCAATTGTGCAAAACATTGTTTGATGATTTTTTTTTTAATATTAAATGATACTTCTACCATCCCAAAGTAAGAGTCCTACTTTCCTTTTTGATGCGTCCCAGAGTAAGAGTCTCGTTCCCAAAATGGCAAAGGATGAATAGTGTTTTCGACAACTTTGTCCTTCTAATGCTTATATAATTACAAAACAACCAATACCTTACTAACCTAGTTTTACCCACTTGAATTATGAATAGTGTTTTGAACAATTATGTCCTCAACCCACTTGAAATATTTACCCATTTCTTATTGTTTCCTTAATAAGCGTGCAAAACCAAGGTCGGACTCTTACTACGGGACAGAGGAGTAGTTTTTTTTTAGTTTTTTTTTTTTGGGAGGGGGGAATGAAGCAAGGTTTGAGTAGCTGAAAGGTAAAATAGCAGACAGTAGAAAGGTAAAATTTCTCTAATGACACAAAGACAACTAAAAAAAATGAATTTGACCAACCATGGCTGAACTATGAAGCAATGTCGAAGGAATGTGCTTTTCTAATGCTTCACGCCACTGCTCCCTTCCTAATAAACATGTTTCATGTTGAATTGTAGATGCATCTGGTCCATAAGATGGAGCAGATGATATTGTCTTTATCTTTATGTTATCAGACATAAACGGGCTATCAAGTATTTTATCATCTGAAAGATCTTCCGTCCCTTTGAATCCACTTACTGCACGAAGACATTCATCCAACACCTACAAACATAGGTTTTAAAACAAGTAAACATTATTAAAATGTATCAAAAGGCCGGCTAGGGACCGCAACCTATGTCCACGAAGAGTAACACACGCAAAGAAAAAAATACTCCCTCCGTCCCTCCCTCCCTAAGATTCTTAGTTTGACTTCGCACGGGGATTAAGAAAAAGTAAATGTTGTGAGTATGAAAAGTAAGTAGGAAAGAGAAAGTGGGTAGGGAGTTTTTGTTGTGAGAATGACAAGTGGGTCCCATTGTCCATTTTAGGTAATAAAGCAACTAAGAACCTTAGGCTGGGACAGACGAAAAAGGAAAGTAAGAACCTTAGGCTGGGACGGAGGGAGTAGTAACTTTGCCTATTGTAGGATACTAGTCCTAAGAGAGAATATAATGCGGATAATATAATGCGGGTCTAATACTGGCGTTACACAAGAACCACACCATCCTTTGCGGGGTAATAATTTTCCAGCGTGAGACACACAAGCGTGCACATATACATAAACACACACAAGACAATTAACACACAACAAACGGTCAAGACCAACTCACCTTGATCGCAAACGTGATGACTTTCTCTACATTTGCCCCAACAACGTTTCCACCATTGATGTTCCACGGCTTTGTAGTGACTTCGGGAGAAGCAAGACACAAAAATCCAGATATTACTGAAGAAACTTGTTCCCAACACAGAGATACAATATCTGGATAATTGTGTGCCACAGCTTTAAGGGCCTGCAGTAAGGGCGTAAAAAAATGTAGCCATTTAGTTTAATATATGAGACATCATAAACACATTAATATGCCCAACTAACAAACTACGAGATGAGAATACATGATATGGCTCTTTCCAATAATAACAGTAATTGTTGATTCAGCTAAGAGACAAGAAATTCCTTTTAAGTATTATATTAGAGGTACTTGACAGCAGCTAGGTATTAACCCAAAAACGGAATCGAAGCGAACCACACCGGCTAACTAAATCCTTTAGGACATTAAAGGAGAAAGCTTAGGCGAAATTAATGTCACGGAAGAGATTGTCAATGTTGTACCTAAAAGAGCGCTGGGGAAAGAGAGGGGAGGTTATTCAATCTCAAACAAACAAACAAACTTCGTACAGCTCACGGAGTATACCCTCAAAGGATCTTCATAACAACGAACCTTTGAAATCACAATTATGCTAAATTAGGTCACGATCGATAATCTGACCTCTTGTCAACAAATTTGGCATTTCAAGCTGCTATGAGAAGTTTAACCTTTTTATAAACTGTTAAAAAACTTGGGACAATAATATTTCTCGGTGATAAATAGTAGACATTTGGCTAACAACACTTACAAACAGATGCTGTGAAATTCCTAACAAGTCCCCCCCCCCCTTTAACGGCTCAAATACCCTATACAGAAGCTTTAGGCCTCCAAATCAAACAGCATGGTTGTAAGTGCATCAGAACAGGAGCACTGAAGGAAAGCTTTTCACAAGAAGAAACATAAAGGTGAAAGGGTGATTAAAAAAAATTATGACGTACAACTAAAACCATTCTCAAGAAACCTTAATGATCCCTATGATTGTCGATGTTAATATTGGTAGGTTTGCATTAACATTACCTGGAGAGCCTCAATGCTAATTGTTGGGTTCATAATTGGTCGTGAATAGTGAAACAAGGTAGAGAGAACACCAGATGTTCCTTGATCCTCAAGAAACCCTGAAAATACATTCATATTAAGCAATTAATATGTATGATTAAATAGAAATGATTGCAGAATTAATAAAGGAAACCAAGCAGACTACCATGGTAAGCAGCTAATTAAAATTATATTTACGACTACACTAATGTCATGTACATGAATACATGCATTAGGATTTATGCATTACAGAATTTTAACAAGAAAATTATTAAACAACTGTACCTTTGAGTGTGTCATGCGAGAATGTGACAATTCCAGTAGTTGCCTCAAAAGGTCACAAACTCAAAAACAAGATCAATCCTAAAACGATGTTTGAATTTGAAAAACTAACCTCTTGATAGCTCCATCATGAACATATCTTTAACTTTAACTGAGGGAGGTGAGGTATATATAGCGGTCGTTAAGCAATTAATAGCAACAGCCTGCACAAGCAGTTGTATAATGATTTTAGCATCTGTGAAAAGCATGTCACTGTAAAGCATGTAGATTTAGGAAACACAACCCTAAAAAAGATTCACAAAAAGTAATATAGAAAATGGCATGCTGATTATGGACTTCAAGAATCTACCACTCCCTCCGTCCCAAAATGAATGTCCAAAAAAATAAATTAAAATTTGCTCTTGATCAAGAGCAAATTGGAAAACATTTTGGACATGCATTTTGGGATGTAGGTAGTACAACGAAGCATACAAGGATGAATTACAGACTACTGATTTTTAACGGTCTTGGCTTGTAAGAGGTGTTCTTATCAAAGGCAAGACCGATCAACTTCCATTAACCTGAAGCAAGCATAATACATTCAATAGAATGAGGGAGAAGGTATATCCACAGAAATTAAAGAGGCTTCATTCATCAACTAAAAAAACCATAATCGAAAAGTGGAAACAAAGAAGTTCGATAAGATATCAAAGTACCAAGAACATATAAAACTTGAAAATTACAAGAATTTCGATAGATGTTAAAATGATAGAGAGAAATACAAGGATTTCGAGAGATGTTAAAATAAAGAGGCTTCATTCATCAACTAACAAACTAGTGAAAGTTATCAATGAACTCTATGCTACATGACAAACAAAAGGAAAATAATACCAATCTTGAAAAAACATGACAGAGAGGAATACAAGGATTCAATAAGGAAAAGTGCATTAAGGACAAACAACATTATAAAGGTCCTGGTTATAGATGATTAAATTAACGGAAGATAAAAACTTAACTTAGAAAATTTTACTTGAATGAAAGACAAGTAAGAACAGTAACCAGAAGTTGAGAGTAACAAGGAGAATACATAGAAGGCTCTATAGTTTTTCCTGTCTTAATATCAATACTTTATAAGATCTAAGGAGTAGCTTCTCTCATTATTATATACGAATTGTTCTCGGAGCATATTAAAGCATGACAATTACTTTTGTTACCTTATACTCCCTCCGTCCCATAACAATGTACACAAACTTCTACTTTGGGCACCCATTGATAAGTCCACTTTCCCAAAATATTTTTTTTTATTATATTTCTTTATTCAATGGGACCCACTTGTCATACTCACAACAACGATCCATTACCCCACTATTCAGACTCAACACTTACTAAGCTACTAATTTTTAAAATATATAATCTCCCTCCTTAATTCCCGTCCACATCCAAAAATGGGCACATTGTTATTGGACGGAGGGAGTATATAGTTAGTGTAACATACTCCATATAAAAATTATTAATATATTTATACCATGCGTGTCAGCGTAGAAACTTTTTTAAAAAATTGTCTTGCGGGGGTCCTAGGTATCGGTATAAAAGTGTTAGAGCCAGTGTCGGTGTTTCTAAGCCCTAGAATAATTGAGATCAAATCCTCTATTATTATCTCACACAATCAAGGGGGCCATGGGTATTTCTTATGTTGTATAGTAATGCACGAATTATCAAGGTGGGTAAATCCAGCACACTTTCTTCTCCAACAATTACAAACATGTTGACTTGATATCATATGACCTGTAAAACATGGTCATCAATCAGCGCACATAGTAGCCTACATGCATTATTTATGCCCCATTTTTTGTGCAATAACCCTTGTCTATGTTCAAGAATAGTTTCTAATATATCTACAAGATTCATGTTCAAGTTACCCACTTGAAGTCATATGTCGGAACCAACTAGTATAGGGAAGTTTATCATGTTTAAACATAATCAGAAAACGAAGATAACAAACAGAACCACCATTCATCATAAGCCTTGTTAAAGAAAGGTCTTCAAGAATTATACTTAAAAAACACAATCTACATATGTGCTTCAGATCATAAACTGTCACGTGCCCAACAAAAGCTAAATTAAATATTTATGGTAGATTTAGTACCTAATTTGTAACACAAAATCTCATTAAAAACAAGTTAGCCTAGGCAATAGGAAAAAACGGATTTTAGGACTTCAAAACCGATAGTCAGTCAGTAAAAACTGCCAACTTACTATCAGTTTAAATTGCCGACGTACTATATGGTTGTTTTAATTCCTATAACTGAGGGTCCCAATTTTCAAGTTAAAATTGTCGGTCTACAAGTTAAAACAGTCAATCCATCAGTTAAAATTCCATAGTGTTAGGAAACATCTGTATGTTATAAGGCTTACTCAATTTGTAATGACGAAAGGGAAAAAGGGAATAGGCCATGCTTCTTCTGTTATGTTCCTACCATTGGCAAGTACTCCCTCCGTCCCAAACTAATCGCTACTTATTTCCGTTTTGGGCATCCCATACTAATTGCTACATACCCAAAATGTTCAATTTTCTCTCTCCTACCCACTCACAATACTTACTTTTCCAACATATTTTCTTAATCCCTGTGCATTCACTTTTAGCAGCAATTAGTTTGGGACGGAGGGAGTATACCATCTGATACTATTTTTTCATACGCAGGGTCAAAGTACAGTATTAGATGATAATTGAAAACTAACCAGAAGACCAATCTGATCACTTCGTAAGGTAAAGCCATCTTCTATTCTTGCTCGAAGATTCAAGATGATTGTTGGCAATAAATCAGCAGGCATTCTAGGATACCTGTATAATGAGCATATAAACACATTGACTTTGCGTTATGATATATATATATATATATATATATTTGTGTGTGTGTGGGAAGGGGGGGGGGGGAACAAGTGACACCAGAACATATAATTATACATACAGAAAAGAGCTCAATGAACTCAGGCACACACAAATTTCCTGCAGCCACCTTAAATAATTTGATTCCAAATATAATGGGCACCACTACAATGGAGGAACAATGATCATGTATCTCATCTGAAATATTGCATCTCTATAGGCATCTACTAACAGATGTTTACGTGGGCTTTTATTGAAGGATTTGATTCAAAACTGGTTGACTATTAGTATTTGTATTATTTAGTACAAGTCGTCGTTTGTATTCTCTTCTTTAAATGGACTGCTAGTCCATCCCTTGTATATTCTTCTTCCAATAATCTAGTAAATTATTATTATTATTATTATTATTATTATTATTATTATTATTATTATTATTATTATTATTATTATTATTATTATTATTATTATTATTATTATTATTATTATTATTATTATTATTATTATTATTATTATTATTATTATTATTATTATTATTATTATTATTATTATTATTATTATTATTATTATTATTATTATTATTATTATTATTATTATTATTATTATTATTATTTATTATTATTATTATTATTATTATTATTATTATTATTATTATTATTATTATTATTATTATTATTATTATTATTATTATTATTATTATTATTATTATTATTATTATTATTATTATTATTATTATTATTATTATTATTATTATTATTATTATTATATTATTATTATTATTATTATTATTATTATTATTATTATTATTATTATTATTATTATTATTATTATTATTATTATTATTATTATTATTATTATTATTATTATTATTATTATTATTATTATTATTATTATTATTATTATTATTATTATTATTATAAGAAAAGAAGTATATTAGATTAAAGAGGAGAATGTACAAGAGAAGGACAAGGAGTCCATCAAACAAGAAAAGAAGAAACAACAGCAACAATAAACATAGCAAGAACTACACAATAGCCGCCGCCCAATCTCGCTTCAAATCAGATATAGATAATCCCTGAAAAGCGCCGTTGGCTGATGCCCAAAGAGAAGCAACAGAAATCACTCGTTGCCAAAGTAAATGCTTCGGAAGATGCTGATTTTGAAAAATTCTGTTATTCCTCTCCATCCACAAACACCACAAGACAGCTGAGACCCCACATTTCCATAGAAGAACACTATCTTTACCTCTCCCAAAACCTCTGAAATGAATTAACAAAAACGAGTTCAATGATATAGGGCAAACCCATTGTTCTCCCGCCACCTCAAAAAGCCGATTCCAAAGATAATGAGCCATAGTGCACTGAAGAAATAGACGATCATGAGATTCATCTGAAGACTTGCAATTCACACACCAATTAGGCGAAATACATTTAAGAGGTCGACGAATCTGCAGCTTGTCGTTAGTGTTAAGCTTATTAAGCACTACAGTCCACATAAATGCTTTGATCTTGAAGGGAGTTTTAGACTTCCAAATGAGAGAAACAAGGGGAAACGGAAAAGGATTAGGACTACGAATCAAGAATTTCATAAAAGACTTGCAAGAAAACTTACTTGACCCGTCAAGAACCCACCTTCTAGAATCTTGGGTATGAGACAACCGAACAAGAGATAAAGAATTAATAAGAGTGCTTACCTCAATAGCTTCACGATCATTAAGATTACGGAAGAAAAGAAAATCCCAAGAAACTATATCCCCCTCACCAGGAACCACAAAATCAATGATTGGAGCCAAATGAACCAAGGACAAATGATATAAGCGAGGAAACAACTGACACAAGGAGGAGTCACCTAACCACACATCTTCCCAAAATCTAATCTTAAAACCATTCCCAAGCCTGAAACGTGTCAAGGGACGGAACATATGGTGGCACTGATGAATGTATTTCCACGGGCTTTTATGAGAGCAGGATGCACGAAATTGAGAGTCTCAACCATTACTGTCCACACCTAACATTTGCACATGTTTCCCTTTCCAAATCCATTAAATCGAGTTTGAACGAAGCTAGTACACGTAGAAGGGCAAATCCAAGTTTCCCTCGAGCATGAAAACAACTCAAACCAAAGTCTCCGTGGAACTAAAGAATTCAAAAAGAGGTGATCATCAGATTCACTTTGACTATAGCACATCACACAAATGTATGGGAACAATGCGACACTTATTATGGACGAAGGGAGTAAGTGATATGGATACCAGACAAACAAGCCTCTATAAAGGTAATCCTACCCCCTCCCCCAAACTAGAAATACGCTATCTTCCAGCCATCTAAGCGTTCAGAAATTTTCTCAACCATCGGATCCCAAAAACTCTCCGCTCTTGGGTGCCTCCCAAAGATATGCCTAAGTAAGTGATAGGAACGCTTTAATTGAGAAATAATAAATGAAACATACTCACCAACAACCTGCTCTTCCCCATTAATCTTGGCACATTGCCAAATTCACATTAAGACCGGAAACATGCTCGAAGATTCGCAAAATCGAAAATAGGTTTGTGAAATCCAGAAATCCTGCCGATAAGAAAATGATTGTGTCATCCGCTCATATTGCAGATGAGATACCCGCACCTCCTCTCTTCCGACAAGGTACCCATCAATTATGTATGTCTCCTCATTCCTTAAAATCAAATGACTCAACACATGCACAACCATGGTGAAAAGAAATGGGGACATAGACATCGCTACTTCTCATGCTGAATGATGTACGTATTCTCTGACAATAGAATAATAAGTTTCTGATCTTATCAAAAAAAAGATTAATAAGTTTCTGAAGTTCATGGTTACAGTTAGAAGATGAATATATAGTTCCTTCCATGGTGTGATCTCTTATTGTTTTGTCAACATCGTGTATGTATTTGAATTTCTCTATCACCACTGCATTGTATTTAATGTAAATAACGACAAGCAATATCAACATTAAATGATTATCAAATATGAACAACAAAAAAAGAATTAATCAATTAGTAAACCACTAGAAGGTATCTTACGGTGTGGCTGATAACAAAAGAGTGAGAATCTTGAACAACGATGTCAGCAATCCACTGTGGCTTTCATGTTTGATTAAATGCAATATACCTAACCAAAGAAACCAAACACAATATCATAAAGGGATCATCATAAAGATGCATAAAATAGGGTTCAATATGCACCAAAGTTATAAAGTGGAACACGTGAAGGTGTTTGAGGTACCAGTATGTACTTGCATTAGAATTTGCCCAAGAGAACTTGAGAGGGCCATAAAAGATCCGCATTTACTGGACTCTTTATATTCTGCAACCTGAAGGAAAACAGATACAGGTCCCTCCAACATCGTTGTTAGAGTAGAGGCAGATGCAATTCGCACCTATACACAACAAACTAGAATACATAAGCAAACAACACTACGAGACTCTAGAAAAACACATCGAAAATTTTAGAAAATGTTATGAAATAGACCATTGTCAACGAGAGATACAGTACCTTTAGATATGGATCAAACAACAAGCATGTCATTAGGGTTGCCTCGTACCTCCTACAAATGAATACATTAATGAAAATTTTAGAAAATCGAAAAGGAAGGAGACAGATCCTGCACATAAAAGATGCAGGGTCTAGATTGACAACTCGTGTTGAAGGTTTGATGACTTTATGTGTGAATGATCTTAGGAAAATTGAGTATCCGGACGGACTACTTGACAAAGATGGAATTGACTAGCTGTCAAATACTTGGTCTATGTCAGGTCAACACCATGTTGCCTTTAAAACTGATCAGTTTCTCTATTCGGCCAATTGGGAATACTTTTCTTCATCTATAGTTCAAAGTTTGAAGAAGCCTGTCTGTCACTTTTATAAATGTATGTGCCAATATGTCATGGTTGAAAAAGTATCAACCAAAATGTGCCAGATTATAAATTACAAACCTGACCATCGCATCTTTAGGGTTTCCAAACTTTAAAGACGCGATTGTCAACTGCGTCATTTTATTTTTCAAATTTTATTTTTCAAATTTTATTTTCGAATATCTGAAACTAATTTTTGAAGATTAGGCCTGAAAATAAATTCAAGTAAAGATGTGACTGTCAGTTGCGCCTTTAGCGATTAACTTCACATCATCATTTGTGTCTTGATAGATTACCATCATCTTGAAAACTAACAAATTAAATACAATAAAAATCTGTCGAAATGAACTCATTTGTTTCATCCTCTTTATCACAGTTTCCAAAATGTTCGTTTACAGCCAACAGATACCTTATCCTCCATTTTCAATTGACGATGCCTCTTTTGAAGATTACACCCAAAGCCATATTCCACAAAAGGACAGAGTTTCAAAATAATTACACAAGACAACTTTAAATCTCCAAAAGTTTTCATTTGGATGCAAAAGATTTTGAGAAATTTGGGGGGGGGGGGAGCATTTAACGAGAGGATTTTAAGAAAACTGGAGGTCAATTAGTGAGAGTAGTGACATTCATGAATCACAGTTTTCTTTTATGCCAATCGCTAAAATGTTTATGAATATGTTTCCCCAAAGACGCTATTGGCAGTCAAGTCTTTAACTGATTATTAATAATTTTGCCTAATTTTCAAAAGGCCCATTTGACAATAGCATTTTTAGGGGGTGCAAACCCTAAAGACGCAATTGTCAACTGTCTTTTATAAACTGGCACATTTTGCTAAATACTTTATTAGTTAAGACATTTTGGTACATACTTTTTTAAATGTGACAATTTAAGAAAAAAACCGTGTGTATTGTCCTTTTCTTCTTGAGGCTAGTGTATAATGGGGTCCAACTCCTTTCTGGTTAAGACATACTATGTGGTTGTTGCATTCTAATTGGGGGATTATGGGAGGAGTTTCACATACAGGTTTTGCTTTTACGAAGAAAGAATGAGGTTGTCAACGAAGAAGTTGAAGGTGTGGTAAGGGAGTTGGTGATTAAAAAAATAGTAAAACGTGATTTTGTGAAGATTTGCCTTTGCTATTCTTTTGGTGTACAACCGCCATAATTTTCAGAAATCAGGCTTTATCGTGAGCTTTCATGCGGAATGGAGTTGTCTATTTTGCCTTTGCATTGACATAAGCTAGGGCGTTATATGGTCTAAAACAATTTTCTACTTGGCTTCGTGTAGTCTTTTATTTCTAATCTAATAATTATACGTAATGTTTGTGAAAACTGTAATTAAAAGTTAGCTTCTTCCATCCATCTCTGAGTATGAGAAAGCATTAGTGTTGTTTTGGGATCTAATGATGTTTCGTGTTGTTTGAGGTAAGTCCCCGTGAAAGGACATAAACGTAAATAGCTAGGCAGTTAGGCTTACACACTTACCAGGTAGGTAAGGGAGAGGACAGAAGACGCACAGTCATAGAGGCATAAAATAAACTCTAGTCTGCCTAATAAACGAGGTGGGCCGAAGTTCGTTGTTGTCCACTGTACTTTGAGCGTACTTTCATTTTAACCATTGTACTTTTTTTATTAACATAGAAGCCAATGTATTTTGGAAAACCTATCATCCCAATCCCAAATTCGCAGATTAGGGCATGGATTGGGCACGAATTCGGTACTGGGATGTAAATAAAAATCATATTTTAAGCCTAAGGGTTGTGTGCACCAATTTAAATAAGTTAGGTGAGTCCATGGGGGTTTACAAAAATTGAAAATTAGACATACCTAGGGTTAAAACAAGAATGAGTTTAGGGTATTTAATTCAGTTTTGGTGTTATTCCTTCAGATATTCTCAGGTCACATTACCATATGGTTTATTCATATACGTTCATGTTGCGAACTTGTTTTGGTGATATGATCTAACTTTGTTGTTCTCTCTTTGGCTCCATTAATTGGATTCTTTCTCCAATTCCTATTTCTCATAATAATAAAAAAGGGTAGAAAATAAAAAACATAATTATTTATCAGTTACAGCGAGCAAGCAGAATGATTTACCTCCTTTGCAGCACATCACTGGAGGGAAAAAGCATTGTCCACTGGGCGGTAAATGACTTTGGATCAGCACGGCAAAGGTCCTGTGCATCAAACTCTATGGTGAAGTAGCCATATGTGATGCATATATGTTTCATTTAATAAATATAAGAAGGCAATAAAAACTATTGAGAAGTTAACACTTGTCATCTAGAATTTATAGTAAAAGGAAACATCAAATATAAATATACATATAAAAATCCCCAGAGGAAAATGAAACATAATATGATGTCAGGTTACCTGAATGCAAACAACCGCAGCTAATCTAGCCTTATGGCTGAGATAATTAGATGCATCTTTTCCTGATCCATCACTGTCGCTTAAATCTGAATCGGACGACGTATGATCAAAAGTAGCCGATTCATTTTCTGAAACGCTCATCTGCAAATTGTTCTTGTTATTTTTGCGGCGGTGAGGAGGTCTGTAAGGGCCTTTGTTTGATTCAGCTGGAATACAAGTACCAGTTATAACACTAAGATCCTTTCTGGGACCCACCAGTGGTGATACAAGTGGTGATTTGCTCGTAAGGCCATAGCTAAAGAACATTCTCAATGTTGCTATAAAACCCGCCACCTGTAAACATATACAGTCAAACCATTGGTTGGTGGAGAAGTAATACTAACACAAGCTAATAGAGTATTTTTCATACCCACAGTTAAAGCATTTTGGGACGGATGGAGTACTAAATAATGTTGGGAACAGCATAAATTTCAACATTCATTAAACCTTCATATCAGAAATAAACTACGATTTACAAATATATATATATATATATATAGGGTCGTGCTCCTGTGAGAACCTAAATATCGTGAGAACCGTGTGAACTTGGATACATTAGGTAAAAACTAATGTATCCAATGGTTCACTTGGATACATCATTGGATACATTACTTGACTTGGATACATCATTGGATACATTCCTAGGATACATTAGGTAAAAACTAATGTATCCAATGTGCACTTGGATACATCATTGGATACATTAAGTTCTCACGGTTCTCACGATATTTAAGTTCTCATTTGAGCACCTACATATATATATATATATTTGTATGGTTCAGCTAAGTTAACGAATGCAGGCAAAGATTAATCTAAGATCCATACAAAAAGTAATATTATCATCTATGAGATCATTGCCTGATCTGAAATAGATCCCTTCGCGTTTACAAGGACCAAGTGTAGGCACTGTAGAAGTGACGTGTAGAACCTGCAAAATCGAGTAACTTTAGATTGATGAAGAATGAGATCAAAGTAGTCACATGCGTATAAGCAATGACTTAAGAAAGGGTAAGAAATTACTTGTCCATTACAACTCCGTCTACAAGCACGCTCTTAGACGCCAATGAATCCATAACTTTTCTGAAAACCTATTTCTAATAAGTTAGCCAATGAAACTTAATACTACATCCGTCCCAAAATGATCTTCACATTTGACTATTCAAACTTTTTAAGAATATAAATACTTTCTTCACTAGCCATGTTTTGATCATGCACTTTTAAGCCCAAATTGTAGAAATGGGAAGAACTTTTTGGGACAATGAGAAATGGAAAATAGGAAGATCATTTTGGGACGGAGGGGGTACTTTCGACTACAAATCAGTGAACAAACGCATACCTTAACCGTTAATTGCCATTCATCAATAGGTAAAGAAGTTCCAACTCTTGAGAATACTTCATCGATCATGATGAATGCAGTTGTCTGAACTTCCCATAAACTGTTGCCACTAGGGGATGAAGAAGTTAAAGCATCTTGAGAGCATGAAACAACAATGAGAAGGAAACGTAAAAGTTGCGTATTTTCTGATAACAAACTTGTTCTTTGAAATCCCTGAAGCACACGCCTGCAAGGAAATAGCAAAAAAGCTTTAATGTAATTTGAGGAAGGTTGAACATGAAAAACGGAAAAAGAAGAATAACATAGCAAACCTGGCAGCATCTAAACATTGTTTTGTGGATTTGATTGTGGTAATATTCCCAGAAAAATAAATATTTAAACAAGATTTGCCAAGAAAAATCTCCACCATTCTTCCAAATAAGTCAAGCAGAAGAGCCCAGAATGATGAAGTGATCTCGAATGTAACATGATTGCAGAGCTGGTAAATCTGCAAAACTTAAAAAGTAATCTTCAAGTGTAAATTCATGATAAAGACAACAAGGTGCTCTGAGATTGCATGAATTGTTACCTCCAATGCACAACTTACCTTTTTCGGAAACTGAAAAGTCAAAATTTGTAGGTCCTATATATATGTACTCCATCCATCCCATAACTATGTGGACAAATTTCCTTTTTGGGCATCCCATTGATAAGTTACACTTTCCTAAAATGGTAAAGAATCTTTACTATTTCTCCCACTCATTCTCTCTCCTACTTTACTTTTATACTCACAACACCAATCAACCTACTATTCCCTACCCCACTTTCTCTCTCCTACTTCACTTTTCACACTCACAACAACTACCCACTACTATTCATCCCTGAATTCCCGTGCACAAACCATTTTGTCCACATAGTTATGGGACGGAGGGAGTATTTGATAGGGTCTTTAAAGAACCCAAGTGACGGTAGCAGCCACACTATAGAAAGAAAGAAGGGTCTTCATTTCAGTACAAGTAGTTAAGTTCTCTGATTTTGGGCATTGGAGGTAACAATTCGTGCAGTCTATAGAACCTGTTTTTAGTTCAAACTCTTTTCATGTCTTCGATTACAAATCATCAGTTGTTACTCTTTAATCAATCAATATTGCAATTTAGGAACCATCAAATTCTTGAATTTTGATCCGATAAACATTTTGATTTTGGAATTGTTATTTATCTTGGCTGAAATTCATGATAATTTTGGTTCTTGTATTCTAATTGGGTTTCGTTGAGTGCTATATGAACAGGCCAAGGGAGTAGAGTATTCCAAAATACTTAAGTGTAAATCTCCCGCCTAAGCATTCCAATCCATTGTCGGAGCCACGCCTTGCATAAAGGGGGCAATTGCCCCCCTTGGTTTCTTCAAATTTACAATTTTAGCACTAGAAATTTTTGACAGTAGCGCTTACACTCTTAATAATTATAATTCCCCCCCCCCTCTTTGAATTTATAATACTAACTTAAAATTTTGCCCCCCATTTAAACTAAAAGTATGACATTATAATACGTTACATTTTAAATAATTTTGCCCCCCCTTCAAAAAAAATCCCTCCGCATCTGTTCCAATCAAATCGCCTCCCAATCATACTACAGCAAGAACAAACAATTGACATGAATTTAAATTCTATTGTACAACCATGGATTTTATTAATTGTGAACTCAATCTCTCTCCACTCGTCACAAGCCTCCATTGGTTGCCTTGCTTGATTATTCATTCAAATCCAGAGTTGCTCACCTAAACATCAACTGACAACCCCTATCAACTACCCTTGAACTGACTACGCTCAAACTATTGGTATCGCATGTGTATGGGAATACCCTCCCAAGACTTAATAAATTCCTGCCAATTTGAATTCTGCAGTTTATTTCCAGCTGACCTAAAGTGAACATTTGGTTTGCTTGATATATCTAAAAGCTCACACTCAAGTACAAAACCATTTAAAACTAAATAAACGAACTCACTCCCAGAACCACCTGTGCTTGTACGAGCACAGTAAGGGTCCCTCTCCACCACCAAAAAAAAGTCAAAAATTTCACAAAAAAATGAAATGCATTCAACAGTAGAAGTCAAGTAAAGTGTACTATTCTTAACCAAACCCAGGTAAATAGAAAATTAACAGAAAAGCATCAAGAAGACTTTTGTATACTCCTTCCGTCCCAGACTAAGGTTCACACTTTCGTTTTTTGTACGTCCCAGACTAAGTTCACACTTTGCTTTATTCCTTACATGGTAAAAGATGTAGTATATCCTCACCTTTTTGAATAATTACAAGAAACATATACTCCACTAGCCTACTTTTTACCCACTCGCAATCTTGCATCATGAATACTGTTTTAGACCTTGACTTTTCACCTAATTTTTCAATGTTTCCTTAATAAGCGTGCAAAGTGCAGGTGTGAACCTTGTTCTGGGACGGAGTGAGTATTTAATAAAACGAAACAAAATAAATTATATTAATGCTTGAAAATTCGAAAATTAATTGGGAAATTAATAGAAGCATTACCAGAAAGGACAACTGTGAAAATGTATGGATAATTGTATCATCAAAATCCGTTCCAGAAGCACAAAGAGACCGGCCCAACTCCATCAAAAACATGGTGTCACAAGTAACCTAAAAACCACATGAAAATTCAAAGACCGTTCCTAAGTAAATAAAGATATAGAGTTTCTAATAAAATGATAAGTAATCGACTGCAACAACCTCGTGAGGAGGCAAATCGCGGGCGGCGGCAATCAAAAGTTCGGAGTGCGAAAAAATGTGACGGTCAAGGAGGGGGATCACAGTAGTGCTGGCTGAAGAGGTTAGTACTTCGTCCCTCAATGTCAAAAAAACGGTCCTCCATGTCCTGGAAAACGACGACGATGGCGATGATGCTTCCATTAAAGATCCCTCCGTACTCGACCTGACCAACTTACCATTTACAGATCATTGCCGGCATTGAGCTGCTTTTCTCCGTCACCGGACGACCGAATCAAGTCGGCGCGCTCTACTTGGACCTTCGGCTGCCGATAGAAAACCCAAATCCAGGGGATTTTTCTCTAAACACAGCCACCTCGCTAAGTAATACAAAAGGGTAAGAATAATACTAGGGGCACAAAAAAGTCACAAAAACTTGCTTACAAAATCTTAGGTGTAAAGATTTTATTAGTGTTTTTAATCAGAGTGTGGCAGGTCCATTATCGATGCAACCAATAAAATATCACCACGTCATGTTGTGACTTGTGAGCAAGATTTTGTGACTTTATTTTGTGCCCCTAGCATTACTCAAAGGGTAAATATAAAGTAACAACAAAAATTGGTATTAAAAATGAGGTGTCAAAATGTCACCAAGTCCTTATTATAAGTACACCCATTCAATTAAGGGCAAAAGAATAATATCAGGAGCACAAAAAAAATCACAAAAACTTGCTCACAAAATCCTAGGTGTAATGATTTTATTTGTGTTTTTAATTAGAGTGTGGCGGGTCAATTATCAGCGCAACCAATAAAATATCGTCACCTCATTTTGTGACCAAGATTTTGTGACCTTATTTTGTGCCTCTAGCATTGCTCAATGGCAAATTATAATTGAATAATACTAGGGGGCACAAAAAATCACAAAATCTCACTCACAAAATCCTAGGTGTAATGATTTTATTGGTGTGTTTTAATTAGAGTGTGACGGGTCCACTATCGCTACAACCAATAAAATATCGTCACCTCATTGTGTGAGCATGATTTTGTGACTTTGTTTTGTGCCCATAGCATTGCTCATTATAATTTAGGGTGACCTCATATTTCAATTTCATCGATTTAAGGCGCATTGTGATCAAATGTTGTCGATCTAAAGTTTTTTGAAAAAATCGTTTAAAAACTTAGTTAAGTAACATGTGTCACGACCCGAAACCTTGGCACTTTGTTTATTATTTATTTAAGCATTTTTATATTTTATTTGAGTTAATTTTGTTAAGTTGAAACTTTAAGGTTCGTAGTGTAAATTGAGTTTGGGGAGTTTTTGGAAGTATTTTGGGAAACTTTGAGACTTTTGTTAATGTTTTAACTTTGAGTGACCAATTTGTAATTTTTGGTATTAGATAATATCTTCTCCCTCTCCTTCCTAGCAACTTCATTCTTCCTCATTTCCTCTTCTCTCTTTCTCTGCATTCTCTCTATCAAAGAAAGGTAAGAACCTCTATTGTTATTTTCCTTCTTTTGTTCTTTATTTATTTATCTTTTCTTAATACTCATTTTATATAAAATGCTCAGATTATCGTTAGGATCGTTTGTAGCTAAGTAAGAACGATTTTCGTCTCATTTCATAATTTTTCAAGTAAGTGGCTTTCCCCCTTTTATGCTAAAAATGTTCATCCTTAGCTTCTATGATGCTATTATTGTTATATATGGTGTTATGAATGAATTTGGAGTTGAATTGTATTTTGGTTATTTTTGTGATAATTGATGTTTGGATCATTACTTGGTTTGGGTGTATGAAATACTTGTCTTGTGATGTTTTGGAATGAGTATAATGTGTTGGGTTGGTTCATGTGAGTGTTGTAAGTGTTAATGTGTAATACTTTTGAGACGGTCAAATGAAGTAGTTCAGTTGGTCCAGTCGGGTGGAGTGGGCGACCGCCCAAAATGGGGCGTGCGGCCTCACACCTATCTGAGAGGTTTTTGTCTTGGTTGCAGGAATATTGGGCGACCGCACAACCTTCAGTGGGCGGTCGCACAGTAGTTACAGAAAGTTCATACTTGTTCTTTTTGTGTGATTTAAGAGTGTGTTGATATATATTTATTTGTTCGTATTTTATAATCATATTTCTCAATTTTCAATCATGTAATACAGTTACTTATCTCATTTTAATTATCTTTTTGGTGTATGGATAAATAAATTGACTTGGACAAAAAGGAGAGCAAAAGATGGATTTTTAGCATGAAACAACATTTTGTGGACTGCAATGAAGGCTCAGAAATTTGAAAGACTCTCAAAATTAAGAAGATCTTTTTTTTTAGTGGATTAAGTGAATTCATAATAGTTAATGAGTTTTGATTAATGGTTAGGAGTTATGGAATGTATTCAGACATGCCTTTTCCTTTTCTTTTAAGAACCCCTGGTAGTGAAAAAGGGGAAGCACGAATTCTTCACCAAGAAAATTCTCAGCAGCCTTCTTCTCCTCTTCTCCACCAAACACTTTTCTTTTTGAAATTTTATTTTCAAGAATTTCCTTGGAGATGATGATTCAAGCCATGAGTGGCTAGTTTTTCATTTCCAATTCAAGGGTTAGTTTTCTTTTATGCAGTGTGAGGCCTTAGTCTTAACTTGGTTTTTGCAATTTTCAATGTAATTGTGGATTTACTATGGATTTTATGGGATTTTATGAATTTGATGAATTGACAACTTGTCTAATTTGAATTTTCCATACAAGCTATCTTAGAGCTATAGTTGATTTGGTTGTGCTATCATGATCAATTTAACCTAAGTAAATCTACAATCTCAAATTTAGAAATTTTAGCTATCTTGATTTCTAAGTTTGAGTTCAACCGTTTTCAAAGTGCTTAATGCTATTGTTGTTTGATATGGAACCCTAGTGTGCCCAATCAAATATCAATAAGATTAATCGGGTGCTAGGCTCGGGAAATTACATTAGGAAAACACAAATTTGTTATGGCTATCCTAATAAATTTTGGTTGAATACTTGAAATTGCAAGATAATATTTATTGGCCTATGATCGATTGCATAATTGAATTATAACACCCTTGAATTGGAGTTCTTCTCATATTGGTATTTTCTTAATTTTAATTCTTGCATTTTTAGTTAACTGTCTACTTTACTTGTCAATTTTACTTATTTGTTTTAGATAATTTTAGTTCATAGTTTAATCAATCAAAAATCCCCCCTCTTTGGTTACCTGTTACTTTTCAAAAGAAGTAAAATCTCCGTCCCCGTGGATACGAACTTTACTTGCCACTTTACTTGTGTGAGTAGGATAATTAATTTGGTGGTTTAACGACACACCAAATTTTGACGCCGTTGCCGGGGACGGTGAAATCTCATTTCTTTTGAAAAAAAAAAAAAAAAAAAAAAAAAAAAAGATTTTTTTTTCTTTTTTTTTTTCAGCAGAGAACTACTTTGCAGGTGAAGAGTCAAGAACTGGGGAAGGCACCCTTAGTCCACAATAATTCACGGTCTCTCTCTCCCTCTCCAACCAAATCCCAACCCTAAAATCCTTCTCCTGCCGTTGGCGAGCCCACCATCGTCGTCCCTCCAATCTCTCAAGCAACCCACACAGCCATCTTTTTTCCTAATCGAATCACAAGACCTTCATAGTTGGAGAATAAACCCTAGCCACCATCGTTCTTCTCTGGCTAACTCCATTTGTTCTGGCGAACGGCTGCAAGCATTAACCAGGCGATACTCGGATTTTCAATGGGGAGAACAAAAGCTCAAGCAAAAGCAAAGGGAAAGAGGCCTATAGCTGAGACTCCTCAAGCCCCTCCTCCATCAGTGCAGCAAGCACAACCTGGGTCTTCTGATAGTCCATTGCCAATTCCACGGGCTCGGGTAAAAAGAGGTAAAGCTGTTCTTCCTCCGTCAGAAAGCGATTTGAAAGGTAATCTTACTTTCAGCTCGAAAAAGGTTCAAAACATTTATTCTGAAGTCCGCAAACGTCCAATTATCGCCGCGAAATTCATTGATCATGACACTTTGAATCAATTTGACTTTAAGGATGCTTTTGATGAACTGGTTGCGGGAATAGGATGGAAAGTTTATTTTGAGCTGAATTGTCAGGCGTACATTGAATTGACCTGGGAGTTTTTCACAACTTTTAATTTTGAAAATCAAAAAATTTTAAATTTGGATACTCCAAGGGTTGTGCAGTATAGGTTGTTGGGGAAGAAATTCAATCAATCAATAACCGAGTTTAACCTGGCTTTGGGGGTGATCTCTAATGAGGTTGCAGTGTCGGATGAGTACAAGTTAGCTAGGGTCGATTTTGATGAAAATTTCGATCAAGTTCAGTTCTGGAAAGACAACTTTACTGACCCATGTGCTTATAATCCTAGTCTCTCTAAAAGTTCTTACTTGAAAAAAGGGGTTTGGAATATGTGCACCGATTTTTGGCCTTTGGTTTTTCTGGTCGGAAGAGTTCTTCACTAACGTGTACAAAAACTGAATTGTTTTTCTTGTGGGCAATGGAATCAAAAGTCAAAGTGAACTTGGGTTATTGGTTGGCTACTCAATTGGCATCTGTTATGAAATCTAACAAGCCTTTAATACTTGGTTTCCTCGTTACTCATTTGGCAACTAACCTGGGTTTGCTTAATTCTGAAATCACCAACCAGTTGCATGTAGCTTGTGAGATGGAACCTCTTGATGCAATTTGTTTGAGAGACATGGGGGATTGTGAAGATAGATGATAATGGAGTGCCAAGGGTTATTCCCCCAGGTGATCCAGACAGGAAGAAAAATTCTTTGAAAAGAAAGAGGGTCAGTTCAACATCAATTGAGGGAACAAATGTAGCTTCTACGTCCAGTGTCCCTTCAACTTTGGAAGACGTCCAAAGGCAGGTGAATGAATTGAAAGAAGTAGTTTAAGTGGCAGTCACAAGGCAAGAAGAGGCGATAGCAAGACAAGAATTTTTCAATGAAAGCTAGTCAACAAAGATGGATGCATTTTTCAAATTCATGAAATTTGATCCGTCCCGCCACACTCCGAGCTAGCTTCTAGTCAGGGAAGTTTTCTTTTTCTTTTCTTGTTCATAATTTGTTTTTTCTTATTTTTATCTTTTTAAATAGTATGTCTTCTTTTTCTCACTAGTATATATATATATATATATAGTTAAAAAACTACATTGAGGACAATGTGAAAGGCAGGTGTGGGGGTGGGTGACTTGACTTGCGATTTCTGTGCTTAATTTTTTTTCAAAAACTGTTATTCAAATGGGGGGTAAAGTGTAACAACTTGAGAGGAGAAGGCTATTGGCTTGTTTCTATTGTACAATCATATGTCTCATTGACCTTAAGAATAGATGGAATGTCATTGTGCGGGGTTAACACACAAAACACTTCTTATGTGAGATTTTGGGCCATAGAGCAACACATTATATATGCTCTCATTTTCTTTGTTGTGTGTGATCAAGCATAATGTATCCCTTCTAGAACTTGATTTTGATGCCGGGTTGAGACATTTTTTTTTGGGCTTATGCACTTTTGAAAGGGACTATAGGATTAGCCTTTTGTTGGCCTGCATTTATATACCTACCCTTTATACCCCCTAGTGAGCCCCGTTGAGCTTGTTTTATTTCTTTCATAATTACACATGTCAAAGAAAGTTGTGTCTATTTTGTGGTTTCCAATGTGAATCCTTTGGCGAAGAGATGTGAAAAAGAAGTGCATGTGAAGAATTTTTGGTTTCAATGGATAGAATCAATGGAAATTGGGAATATTTTTTTGGTTAGTGATCATGGAGATAGTATTGGTAGTTTAAGTATATATTCCACTCTTATTTTTGTTTTTAGTTAGTCTCCTCTTCTCTGATTCAAAAAAAAAATAGAAAAAAAAAATGAGAGTATTGTGATTGTTTGAGTTACTCCCTAGACGTTCCTGTTTCATTTGTTGTTGGGAGTTCAATTTTTGAGATGTGGATTTCAATGAGAATTATTTGGTGAAAGTTATTTGAATTGTGATTGTGGTTTGAAAGAGGTGCTTGATTGAAAAAAAAAAAAAAAAACAATGTCGGTTACTTGATTTGGTAGTCCTTGATGATGTTGGTTGGTTCGCTTGCTTTTATGAGAGTTCATTTTGCGAAAATGATAAGGATTTCTCTTGGGTATTTTGTTAAATAATATGGAGAATCCTTTCTGTGATGTGTTCAAGTTCGTGATGGAGGATTTGAGAGATTTGGTTTCATGTGAATAGTTTGGGAACGAAGATTTTTGGATGGTATGCATATGGGCACAATTTTTCATATCCTCTTTACATGTACACCTAAATTTCCTTTCCATCATACCTTTACCCATAGCCCCATTACAACCTTGCAAGGTCTCTAAGTGCATAAGTTCATTCATTTTTCGTGGAAACCTGACATATTATCAAGCTTATGGTAATGGTGCACTATGCTTTGATATTGAGTGCTTAGACTCGTCCCCTCAAACACTTTGAGCGATTGTGTGATTTCTTTTCCTTTTCGTGAGGTGTTGACTTTTGTCACAAAGGCATTCCATACATTGTTAAGGCTAATGGGGAGTATAATTCTAGAATAAAAGCAAACCTTGACTCTTGTCCTTGAAAGTGTTGACTTAATCTCCCATGTGCATAGCGATTTTTGAGGAAAATTAGGGACGGAGATTTGTAAGTCAAGATGTATAGAAGACAATTTTTGAGACATACTTGAGGACAAGCATGGTTAAGGTGTGGGGGAATTTGATAAATATTTATTTGTTCGTATTTTATAATCATATTTCCCAATTTTCAATCATGTAATACAGTTACTTATCTCATTTTAATTATCTTTTGGTGTAGGGATAAATAAATTGACTTGGACACAAAGGAGAGCAAAAGATGGATTTTTAGCATGAAAAGTAAAAATACAACATTTTGTGGACTGCAATGAAGGCTCAGAAATTTGAAAGACTCTCAAAATTAAGATCATCTTTTTTTTTAGTGGATTAAGTGAATTCATAATAGTTAATGAGTTTTGATTAATGGTTAGGAGTTATGGAATGTATTCAGACATGCCTTTTCCTTTTCTTTTATTTTTCTTTTATTTTTCTTTTAAGAACCCCTGGTAGTGAAAAAGGGGAAGCACGAATTCTTCACCAAGAAAATTCCCAGCAGCCTTCTTCTCCTCTTCTCCACCAAACACTTTTCTTTTTGAAATTTTATTTTCAAGAATTTCCTTGGAGATGATGATTCAAGCCATGAGTGGCTAGTTTTTCATTTCCAATTCAAGGGTTAGTTTTCTTTTATGCAGTGTGAGGCTTTAGTCTTAACTTGGTTTTTGCAATTTTTCAATGTAATTGTGGATTTACTATGAATTTTATGGGATTTTATGAATTTGATGATTTGACAACTTGTCTAATTTGTATTTTCCCTACAAGCTATCTTAGAGCTATAGTTGATTTGGTTTGTGCTATCATGATCAATTTAACCTAAGTAAATCTACAATCTCAAATTTAGAAATTTTAGCTATCTTGATTTCTAAGTTTGAGTTCAACCGTTTTCAAAGTGCTTAATGCTATTGTTGTTTGATATGGAACCCTAGTGTGCCCAATCAAATATCAATAAGATTAATCGGGTGCTAGGCTTGGGAAATTACATTAGGAAAACACAAATTTGTTATGGCTATCCTAATAAATTTTGGTTGAATACTTGAAATTGCAAGATAATATTTATTGGCCTATGATCGATTGCATAATTGAATTATAACACCCTTGAATTGGAGTTCTTCTCATATTGGTATTTTCTTAATTTTAATTCTTGCATTTTTAGTTAACTGTCTACTTTACTTGTCAATTTTACTTATTTGTTTTAGATAATTTTAGTTCATAGTTTAATCAATCAAAAATCCCCCCTCTTTGGTTACCTGTTACTTTTCAAAAGAAGTAAAATCTCCGTCCCCGTGGATACGAACTCTACTTGCCACTTTACTTGTGTGAGTAGGATAATTAATTTGGCGGTTTAACGACACACCATGTGTTTTGGTCTAGGTTTTGTGTACTATCCTAGTCGACCTTTATGATCATCGTGGTACACTCTAGTGTTGGAATTGGGTCCTTTGTGATCAAATATGTGATGGAATTTGATTAAGTGTTAATTGGGATTTTGGAACATCTTCATGATGGATTTTTGGTTTGATTTATCTTTTTGATGACTATTTGGTATGGTTCCCTACTTTGGAATCATTGGTTGTTTATTGAGCTAGTATTTTATTACTTAGCCTTTATTTGAAAGTCCAGCTGGTACTTGTGTTCGAGTCAGGCAATGGGGAATATTATAATGGCACACGAGCCGAGTCCAGTATGATATTGTCCATTGGTACCTTTTTCCCCTTCCATTTGGCCTTGGTTGGGATGAGCTAGCTCCCTTGAGTGAGTATCTAGCTAGTTCGTTTTGGGTTATGACTTTGTGTCATATTCCCCTTGTTACTATTGGTTCATGGTTCCGATACCGGGGGATTTCTCTTCAGCTGTTATGCTACTGTGGTTGATTGGATGATCGGTTGATTCTGCGCAGGGATTCTTTGTTATATCCGTTTGGTGAAACCTTGGCTTAGTATCCTTCGTAACTTGTTTATTTCCGCTGCTATTTGTTAATTGTTATATGCTAAGTGCTTTGTGGGATTTATTATTGTTTATTGCATAATATTGTCATGTAGTTCATAAGTGACTTATTGAGATTTATCTCACCCCCTTTCTTTTCATCTTTGTTTCCTTAACCCCCCAGGAGGAAAGGAATAGGACTCGCTGATCACGAGAAGGACGTCGAGAGTTTCGTGATTTTTGGGCAGGTTGTTATTCGGTTTACATTGTTGTTAAATGTATGACATATGGGATAGTGTTACCAAACAGACGTCATTAAGAGTTGTATTGTTTTGGTATTTTGGTATAAGCTTGTGGAGCTTATATTAGTTGTATTATAAAGTTGTTAAGAATGGATTTCTAAAACCGTGTATTATATCTTTTGTTATAAAGGGGAATTTTTATCTTCTCTATTTTAGTGTTTTATTTATTAAGTCGACGTCCAGCTGGCGAGCTCCCGGCCCGCGGGGTCGCCACAACATGCGTCTCTTGTGATGGACGAGTTAGATTAGTTTAAAATAAAAAATAGTTTTAAAAAAGTTAAATGGAAATATTTAAATTAAAAGGGTTATAAGAAAAATCAATTAATCTAATTTTGGGGGGAAAAAATCTTCGTCTTCCCTTCTCCACCTCACACAGCTGCTGATGGAAAAAATTCCACTATAATAAAAACCTTGCAAGTGTACAAGTCACCGAAGTAGCAACGTACAAAAGTAAGGGTCGAACCACAGAACTTGAATGAAAACAAGTATATTTAATTAATGTAAAAGTATCCAAGGGTTTTTGTTTTAGAATATTTAACTAAACTACTAATGCAAGAATTTAAACTAATATTAAGAAAACAATTTAAAAAAAAGTATTTATCAAGGATGATAAGGGATTCACGGATTGGATTCACAAATACCTTCACTTTATGCTACGCTCATAATAATAAGATCAATCTCATTCTTGGGTTTGTTCACTTTAGTAAGAATTGGGACGGTTCGGTCGCCGGATTGCAATCCTTTTATTTCTTTTATATTATACTTTCCGTTAGGTCTACACAATATGCAAGAAATTCATGAAGCACTCAAAAACATATAAACATAAATCCTTTTGACTTCCGCTAGGTCCTCAATTGAATTTAATCATCAAAACAATGGTCAACGTATTACCACCCACGCTAGTGCAGTAATAAATACCCAATAATTCTAAAGCCAATTTATATCTTAACATATAATTGAAACTAAAGAATTTAACAGGAAGAATATTTTGATGAACAAGAATTAATATTGAATGGAAAAATTAAATCTATAGCATAAAGATCTAGTATTTGCTACTACCAATCCATGAATCTAGAAATTTAGCTACTCGTATTCATAACAAAAGAAACAAGAAAAATAATAAAGAACATCAAAACCTGGAATAAATTGATGAAAATCTTGATACAACTCTTGAATCCTTGAATAAAGTATGTATAAAGTATGAATAAAATAAATTGGATGGAGTGTTATATTTATACTAGGGCTAAGGAGGTGCAAAAATAGGAAAAACCCTAGGATTCCTTGTTGAAAAAGGATAAATAAAGTCCTGGTGGCCGGAATTCCCTAGGAGCCCTTGTTATTTTTGACTTTCCAGAAAAGTCCTCCAAAAATTCCCTAAAGGTCCTCCAGAAATTCCAGAAAAACCCTCAAAATTTTGGAAATTACTAAAAAGACCAACATATTTTGCATAATTCCTCAAAGGTCCCTAGAAAATTACCCTAAGGTCCCTGTGTGGGCAGCTGCCCAAAGTAGGAGTGGGCGCAGCCTCTTGGCAATTCAGAGCTCAAATGTGTGATTTGTACTTTTTACGCGTAAACTTCCGGAGGCCATAACTTCTTCATACGAACTCCGATTTGGACGTGTAAACTATCATTGGAAAGCTCTTTTCGAGTACTATCCAATGGACTTGATTTCTAAGTGGTCACATCTCTTTATCTTTATTTTCTGGTCCGTTCTTTATCCTTCTTTTTCGCACTTTAACGTACAAGAATCCGTGCATTCTTTTGCTCCTTCCCTATACTCATAAACACTCAAAAAACCATCAAAACAGCCAAGGTTGAGTATCTAATAAGTCATAAAAGTATATCATTTGGATGGGTAAAAACACATCCATCAAATACCCCCAAACTTATCTTTTGCTCGTCCTCGAGTAAAACAAAACAAAAAAATAAAACTATAAACTACAAAATCTGAAAAACAATAAAAACAAATATTTTTGGGATGTTCTCAATACATATGGGAGTCATTAGCCAAAAGTCTCAGGGTTCCTCACACAAATGTCATCAAATAGGTACCATTGAAAAACCAAATTGCAACACATACACACTACTAACTCGTTTGATTTTCCACTGCAGCATGATAGGATGAGTGAAGTGGTGATCAATGCGACCAAAATAAGATTAGCTTATGGGATCACTTTAGTTAATGCTCTAAATTCACAAATGATGATGATGATGCACGTTAACCCAATCAAGGACACTCATAATCATGTATACATAGTTGTCAACCCGGTTACCGATATTGAACGAAAATATGGCATAAAGTTTAAGCACAACAAATGTGCCAGGCTAGGTTCACGGTTACAAATGAAGGTAAGGACATACGAAGTTAAGAAAGTGGACTAATAAGTCTTCTACAATATGTATATCCTCACAATATGTTAAAACTCTCCGCTCACCCAATTCCCACACTGTCTCACCCCCAAACTTTAACTTTTATATAATTACATGGGGTGAGATATGATTCCCTATTTCTTGCAGCCTTTTCCAAATCATCACTTCAATACATTAAGAGAACAAGCATTTTTTTTTTTTGCACACTACATTAAGCACACTATTTTTGTGCTTGCCCTTTTCCTTTCATTACATATTCCCTTTTCATATATTTGGCCATACACCATAATTCCCCAATCATTCTCCCAATTTCTAACCATAAATTCCCATCATTCCCTAATCCACTTCCTCGTCAAGGTGGGTCTAACCTATTTTTAGTGCAAAAGGGTAGGAAATCGGGTATCAAAAGAAGGTGAACGGCGGTCTTTAATGTGCCATTCTTTCATTCATTATTAAGCTCAAAAGGGTGTTCTAGCGATGATTTTATTTAGTGACTAGATAGACAAAATAAGGCCGACAAAAAGGGTTTAGAAAGAAATGCCATAAATACCGAATAACCTATTGACTTGTTATTGACAACCATGCAACAATGTTCTAGGGTCCCCGAACATACACCAAGTGATCCCATAAATTATTCTTAAGTTGGTAACATGATCATGGAAGTAATGTAAGTGAGAGGTGGTGCAATCATGCCTTTAGTAGTGTTAATGCAGTCCCAACTCAAAGTTAAACAATGGCACCCGCAATGGCTAATAAAAACAAACCCTCGGATCATCACCGACTATGGGCCAACATCCCAAAATATAAAGAGAACAAATTTTTTTAAAATTTTTCTATTTTTTTGGAGGGTGACAACTATATACACTCCCCTATAAACCCACAAACTCGGAGAGATGCCTACCCCCAAACTCAAAACATGCTATGTCCTCATAGCATAAGGAATGAAAACATGATTTGGGTTCAAAAATGGCATGACACAACAAAACAATAAAAAGAAAGCAAAATAAATGTTACCTAGTTGGGTTGCCTCCCAATAAGCGCATTTGTTTAACGTCGTTAGCCCGACGGTGACCCCAATTTTACTTGGGGTTGAGATTGGCCACTTCGGTCTTCGCCTTTGCTTTTTGACCCTTGGACCACCTTTTGTTTACTTGGGCACAAACGCCCATCTTCTTCCATACATAAGCTCCTTGCTTGATTAAATCGGGAGGGGCCCAAGGAACTTTTGGAGCTTTTTGTTTTGCCTTTTTCTTCTTCTTGGGGCTCTTTCCCCAAACTCATTTGGTTCCTTCATCTTAGAAACACCTTTCTCAACAAAACTTTCAAAGCAGTTATCTTGATTACCAGTATCAGAAAATATATTATCACATAAATTAATAGTCAAACATTCCTCTACTTGCAAACAAGAATCAACACATTTAGACTTTGATGGCACAAGTAGTGTGTGATGGCACCAACTCTTTTTTAGAGTTGTTTAGGGGGTGATACGACCCATCACTCCTTGAGTGTTGGTCGGCCTTAATGTTGCTAGCCAAGGGACAACCGTCCGCTTTATCCCTAAATTTCTCACCACCATTCACATCTTGTTTAAACATTGCAAAATCACTTATGTACCCAACAAATTCTTCCTTAGGCGGAAGTTCTCTAGAGTTTTCAGACATTAAAAATTTAATCTCTACCCCCATCATTTTCATACAAATACTACCCTTACACACATCAATCATAGCATTAGTGTCAAACATAAAAGGCCTCCCAAGTAGTATGGGAGCTTTTAGTTGATCATCATGTGAGCCTTCCATGCACAATACCAAGAAATCAACTGGAGTTATTAAATCATTTATTTGGACCAACACTCCTTCTGCAACTCCTAATGGTCGTTTGACCGAATGATCCGCTAGTTGTATATCGCGTGTAGGAGGTTTTAACTCAGTTATCCCTAATTTCCTAAAAACTTGGTAAGGCATCACATTGACACTAGCTCCTAAATCCATTAAACCTTTAAAACTTTGACCCCTTAGAGTGATTGGAATAGTAAAACATCCGGGGTCTTTCATTGCACTTTTAGTTTTCATAACATCCACACCACCAGAAGGTGTGGTTTTTCCAACATCAAGAGGAGGGGACTCTAATACATCATTGTTCAACCCCACACTTCTCTCATTCGCACATGTATACTCATCATCATTAGATTCATAAGTACAAAGAGAAGAAAGAAATACCTCCTCGATTTCCTCGCTGTCATCCCACACCGTCATGATTGACTTGGCTTGGTCTGGTGGGTTTTGAAAACTTCCCTGTTTATGCCCTTGCTGCCCTTCAGCTAGTTGACAAATTTGGGTCTCCAGCTTTTTGTTGACAGCATCCTGCTGCTTCTCTCATTGCTCCATCGTCCACCTCATTTGTTGTTGTTCTTGCAGCATTGACCTCATCATTTCCTCCATGGATAGATTGGGTTGCTGTTCCAGATTCCCTTGTGGGGGAGGAGGATAAATAGGTTTTTGTTGTTGAAACTGGTTCCCTTGGTTACCCCTCCATGACAGATTCAGATGATTTCTCCAATCTAGATTGTAAGTGTTAGAATACATACCACCTTGATTCTGTCTTGGGGGGTAACCTTGCGTAGCATTAACCTGTTCAGAATCACACTGCACAGTACTTTGGCAAACATTAGTAGCATGAGAGTTAGAACCACAGTTAGCACAGAAATCAGATACCACATTAGCACTTGATGAACCCATATTAATGTTAAATTTAGCCAAATTTTGGTTCATCAAGGCTACCTGCCTAGCAAACTCATCTACACCACTTAATTCATGCACTCCCAAAGGTTTCTCTCTAGAGCCTTTTTCTTGAGAATTGTCCCCTAACATCTCAAATAAATCTTGAGTTTCAGCAACAGTTTTGGCTCTTAAAAAGCCACCTGCTGCATTGTCGACCATAGCTTGGTCGGCTGCAGTCAACCCCCCATAAAATGTTTGATGTAAAAGGGCCTCAGGAAAAGCATGATGGGGGCATTGCACTTGTAACATTTTAAATCTATCCCATGCCTCATGGAATGGCTCACCTTGATCTTGAGTAAATCCTATAATTTTCTGTCTAAAGGTGGCCAAAGTGGCATGTGGGAAAAATTTCTTAAGAAAAATATCGTGCAACCCATCCCATGTAGTAATACTCCTAGCAGGAAGTAACAGTAGCCAAGTTTTGGCTGCCCCTTGAAGAGCAAATAGAAAATATTTAAGCCTTAATTGTTCATTATTAACCCCCTCCTTGACTGGGAATCCCGACACAATCATCATATATTCTCTCAAAAAGTTCAAAGAATCCTCACCGGGACGACCCTGGAACTTAGGCAACTGACTAAAACAATGGCCCTTTGCCTCACAGGTTTTAGCTGCCTCAGTCAAGACAATGCACGACACCGATGTGTCGACCTTGGGCCTAGCATATTCTTTCATTAAAGGGTTAGCCATTCCTACTTCAATTTCTTCTCCCTTGGTGGAAGAAGTTTCTAATTCACTTAACACTACCTCTGCCTCGGTGACAGAAGTATCAGATTCAGACTCACTAATAGAGGAATGCCCCTATCAAGTCTATCAATATTATCGTTCAAAGGGACCAACTGGGGATCCAATGAACGTCTACCAAACATACACCGATTAAATGAACTTGTAAATCACAACAAGTCCCCGGCAGCGGCGCCAAAAACTTGATGGAAAAAATTCCACTGTAATAAAAACCTTGCAAGTGTACAAGTCACCGAAGTAGAAACGTACAAACGTAAGGGTCGAACCACAGAGACTTGAGTGAAAACAAGTATATTTAATTAATGTAAAAGTATCCAGGGTTTTTGTTTTAGAATATTTAACTAAACTACTAATGCAAGAATTTAAACTAATATTAAGAAAACAATTAAAAAAAAGGATTTATCAAGGATGACAAGGGATTCACGGATTGGATTCACAAATACCTTCACTTTATGCTACGCTCATAATAATAAGATCAGTCTCATTCTTGAGTTTGTTCACTTTAGTAAGAATTGGGACGGTTCGGTCGCCGGATTGCAATTCTTTTATTTCTTTTATATTATACTTTCCGCTAGGTCTACACAATATGCAAGAAATTCATGAAGCACTCAAGAACATATAAACCTAAATCCTTTTGACTTCCGCTAGGTCCTCAATTGAATTTAATCATCAAAACAATGGTCAACGTATTATCACCCACGCTAGTGCAGTAATAAATACCCAATAATTCTAAAGCCAATTTATATCTTAATATATAATTGAAACTAAAGAATTTAACAAGAAGAATATTTTGATGAACAAGAATTAATATTGAATGGAAGAATTAAATCTATAGCATAAAGATCTAGTATTTGCTACTACCAATCCATGAGTCTAGAAATTTAGCTACTCGTATTCATAACAAAAGAAACAAGAAAAATAATAAAGAACATCAAAACCTGGAATAAATTGATGAAAATATTGATACAACTCTTGAATCCTTGAATAAAGTATGTATAAAGTATGAATAAAATAAATTGGATGGAGTGTTATATTTATACTAGGGCTAAGGAGGTGCAAAAATAGGAAAAACCCTAGGATTCCTTGTTGAAAAAGGATAAATAAAGTCCTGGTGGCCGGAATTCCCCAGGAGCCCTTGTTATTTTTGAATTTCCAAAAAAGTCCTCCAAAAATTCCCTAAAGGTCCTCCAGAAATTCCAGAAAAGCCCTCAAAATTTTGGAAATTACTAAAAAGCCCAACATATTTTGCATAATTCCTCAAAGGTCCCTAGAAAATTCCCCTAAGGTTCCTGTGTGGGCAGCCGCCCAAAGTAGGAGTGGGCAGGCGCCCACTTGATCAGCCTCTTGGCAATTCGGAGCTCAAATGTGTGATTTGTACTTTTTACGCGTAAACTTCCGGAGGCCATAACTTCTTCATACGAACTCCGATTTGGACGTGTAAACTATCGTTGGAAAGCTATTTTCGAGTAATATCCAATGGACTTGATTTATCAGTGGTCACATCTATTTATATTTATTTTATGGTCCGTTCTTTATCCTTCTTTTTCACACTTTAACGTACAAGAATCCGTGCATTCTTTTGCTCCTTCCCTATACTCATAAACACTCCAAAAACCATCAAAACACCCAAGGTTGAGCATCTAATAAGTCATAAAAGTATATCATTTGGATGGGTAAAAACACATCCATCAGCTGTCATTACTGCCACCACCGCCACCACCATCTTCCTGCCTTCCTCCTTCTCCGAAAGACCCATTACTCTTCGGCCATATACCCCCTAATCCCCCTTCCAGATCTCTAGCATCTCCATACCCTTCATCCCCACCATATCTGCAAGAATAATCACCTCCAAACACTATTTTTCTAGCATACTTTCTCAACCCAAACGTTGATGCTGGCAATATCGGTAGTGTAGACACCACACCTTGGACCTGTCACCCCGATTGCACGCTTAATTTATGTTTTTTACTTTGTTTAAATCATTTTCTGTTAGTTTATGTTACTTCCGTTAAGTTCATGTCTGACTCCACCAGTCTGAGGGGCTAAACTGAATAACAGTTCTAACTTTCCAGTCCATTCTGTCTAAAAAAGTTTTTTCAGAGTCGGGCGCCCCCTCCCTCTTTGGGTCAGAGGCGTGCGCCTTCCGCCCCCAAGGCAGGAGGTGCGCTTCTGGGCGTGAGTTACAGATTTTTTTTCCAATAATCCCTCCTTTGCTCATCAATGCTGATTTTGCTCAGGAAATCTATGTTGCTTGACTCCGTTTTGGCACCAAAAACCCCCTATTTTCAACTATAAATACCCCCCCCTTTTTTTCTCCCTTTCAAGGGAGCACCAATTCTCATACTAAAATCACTTTAGTCAAATTTCTCAACACTCTCAAGGAATTTCTAAGCAAAACAAGCAAGTTCTTGAAGGTTTAGGTAATTGTTTTTCTTTCATCATCTTTTCTCTATTTTGTTTAGGTATTTGCTTAAGCATGCAATCTACTCAAATTGGGACATGACACCAAAGCTATTTCACTACATTGAAGTTGGCGAATGAGTTATCTCCCTACATTCCAACACCCCCTAATCCCCCCAAAATTCTTTTAAATTGGTTAAGCATAGGGAGAACTACAAATCATTCAAAGTAGAACACTTATTTGCTAGTCCGGTCTTAGCCGGGTAGAGTGGGTGTTTAAGTACTTCTCACTACGTAACCTAACCCCCGAACCAGTCTCCTCGAATCTCTGGTTTGCATAAACAAAATAGACTATATAAGGTTTTCTCGTGATCCTTTAAAACCAAAATAGACATCCTAGGATCAAATATTTAGGTAAGAACTTCATCAATATTGATTTCTCTATTCTATTATATTGATTTCTCAATTAGGGCTAAGTTTTTTTTTTTTTTTTTTTTTTTTTTGATTTGAATTTTGAGTTTTTACAACTCAATCAGGTTATTTAATCACTTTTGAATTATTGAAATCGACATTACTTTTGTTTTTGTGAACAAGCTCAATTTGCTGATCAAATTTTGGTGGAGAAATAAAATTGGCCAAATTTAGTATGTATATATTTTTGTTTGGCATGTCTAACTCCGAATTATTTGTTTGTTGCTTATGACAAGCAATGTTTGATGCGTCTTGCTGAATTTTATCCTCAAGATTTTTGTGCTACAGAGTTGTTTTTGCTAAAGAGTCAATTAGAGACTTACATTGAGGATGTGTGAACTAATGATAAGTTTCAAATTTTGAAAATGACTCATGAGCCTGTAAAGATGATGGTCAACACTAGAAAGCACCAAACATATCCTTATGTTTATTTGTTGATCACTTTGGCATTAGTACTTTCGGTTGCAACCGCTTCAGTGGAAAGAGTTTTCTCTGCAATAAATGTTATAAAAAATCATATGCGCAATCGTATGGGGGACCAATGGATAAATTATTGTTTAGTTGTGTATATTGAGCGAGACATGATCAATTTAATAGACAATTAATGAGGCTGTTTTTCAAAGGTTTCAGAAGATGGCACCCCGTCAAGGAGAATTATAGATGTTGGAAGTAAAATATTTATATTTTTAATTTTCTTTTGGTAGGTGTGATTTGTAAATGTTGAACATCTCAATCTACATGGTTATGTTGAAGTAAAATACTTTTGTTACACCACAAAGCTACTACAAAGTATTTTTGCTGCTAACAATTTTTCATTTCGCTTTGTGATTTAAATGATTGCAGGATGATTGTTATTAATATTAGAAGCCAAAGGTGGAGTAGACTGTTGGCATGAAGACTTTTGGCATGAAGATGCTGGAAGTTATGAGCATATCAAGCAAATGGTATCTTAGAAAGTTCAGGTAAGTACTAATACATACTACCTCCGTCTCTTTTTAATCTATAAAAATTGCCATTTTGGTTGTCCCATTTTTAATCTACAAAGTCCCAAAAAGGAAATATTTTAATACTTTTTAAATAGTGAGACTCACTTGCCATACTCACAACAACTATCCACTTACTATTCTCTACCCCACTTTCCCTCTCCCACTCAACTATCTACACTCACAACACATCACCTTTTCAATCATTTTCTTAATTCTTGTGCCAAGACTCATTTTTGTAAATTGAAGAGGGACGGAGGGAGTATATAGGAGTACACCCAAAAAAATAAATCGGGGGCTTGGCCCAAAAAAAGTCTTGCCCCCCTTCCTCAAATTCCTGGCTCCGCCACTGATTAATAATAGGGGGAAGGTCCGAATCAGAGGTAGCCACCAAAGAAAATACTGCACCAGAAGGGACAATATATTTTCTAACATAAAGTGTGAAAGAACATGTACTTCTTATGCACTTTAAAACAAGTAAATATTAGTTCACAAGAGGTCGACTATCTTGGTAGAGTAGGTCGACTATCTTGAGGTGCAGTGTGTGTATGTTGAGTTATGCAGCGGAATAATAATAAGGTAAATAGAAGAAATAAATGAGTAAATGAAAAGTGATTGGTGTGTGAATAAGTGTGAGTAAATGAGACACAAACACAACGATATAACATGGTTCAGAGTAATGCAACTCTCCTACATCCACGCTTTACTGTCCTCAACAGTGAAGAAGCAATCCACTATAATACTTCGTCAAGAAATTACAATAAATTGCAAGAAAATTCCCTCAAAATTTTCCAGCCTAATTAGTCTCACTAACTAAGCTTTGTACTTGTTACAAAGCACATAAAAAGAAAAGAAAAATGTTTCATAAATGTGAGGGTTTGGTGATCTCTAAGATGGCTCTTATGTAACTATGTGAGATATATGTTTGCTTATCTATTTTAGCACAGATTTATAAATATCAAGTGTGCTTTTACAATTGAGTTGCTTAAAAGCTTTAATCAAGTTGTATGAAAAATGGCCAAGACAGAGGTGTTTATCTTCAGCATTGTAGAGCTCCTTTTATAGGTCTTCAGTAAATATCCGTTTGAGTTCCAACGATCTTGAACATCTTGGAAATACACATGTCAGTCATTAATCTTTGACTGGAGTAAAGTTTGTGAACAGTGTTAAGTCAGGTTTGCCTTTGACTGAGATGTGAGTTGGCAAGAGTGTTAAGGTCTGCTATCTTGAAGGTCAGTTATCTCGATATGTCAAGATAGTGGACCTGTGAAGACTTGATGATTTCCAGTTTACTTCTTTGATAATCCATGATGAGTTCTTAATTATTTGTCAAAACACTTAGTTAAGAAACTAGGGTTCTAACAATTTTCCCTTTTTTGGGAAATAATTAAGAAGAGGAGTAGATCATAATCTGTAAGAAGAAATCAATCTATAATTGAAACAAAACAAAGTTAGATCACAAAGAGAGATGCAAAGATTAAGTTTACATCCCAACAAAACATGAAATAAAATTTGTTCAAGAATAATAAAACAAGTTTTGAGATAAAAAGACTTAGTGAAATAAAGCTTCTATACTGTCTTCACTTTGGTAGTCTGGTTCAGGTTGTGCTTCTCCAAGGTCTACTGCAGTCAGGTGTCTTTCTCTTTCAAGATTCAGTAGTTGGAGTTGCTTCTTATTGAACCTGAAATAATACTGTTTGTTGTTCAGATTGATTCATCCTATCATCATACTGAATGCCATGGTTGATTAGTTGGCTCTTATTTCCTAGATTTATTGATACTGTAGGGGCAGGAACAAGTAGGAGTTGTCTTATTGAAGATAGCCCTCTTGATGATGGTTGATTCTGGGTGAAGATTTCTTGAGGTTGAGAGAACTCTCTGAAATTTCTTGGTTGGGAACTGGCTTCAGTCTGGTCAACTATCCTGCCAGCAAGTGTTTCTTGAACCAATTTTGTCAAGTCATCTCTTAGTCCCTTCATTTGAGCTCTTACATAATTCCCAACTGCATTGATGTCTTCATGAGTGGCAGCAGGAAATGTGGAAGCAATTGGATCAGGAATGAGAGGATAAGAGTACTGATGGAATGGCTCTTGTATTGATGGTTCATTTGGGAAGATAGTAGAGGTGGGAAGGATTCCTCCAAACAGTCTCTTGATAGCATGGAAACCAAAGATTTTCTCAGAAATTAGCTTCCAATAGATGACCTTGATGAGATCAATGCATTTTGTCAGAACAACTCCATATTGCATATGGAGGCCTTCATTTAGATTGGGAGATAACCACTGGGAGAAGAATTTTTCCCATTGAACCATTTTTCCTCCATTAAGACTTGAGGGAACCAGGCTAGTCTCATGGATATAAAATTGATTTAGATATAGTCTGAAAGTTTTCCACTCATTATGCACAAAAAAGATTCTCCCAGCAAGCTCTCTAGCAGTCATTTTCAGTTGAGCTTTAGAGTAGGTCCAATATTAACTGGAGATAGCTGAGTTAAAGATTTCTTAGGGAAACTCTAGATAGTCAAATGAAAGACCAAGAGGGGGAATTGAAGGAATAGAGAAGTCAACAGGGTGAGAAATGGACCATAGAGGAGGTGTATAGTACATATGGATCAAATTGGTTGAAAAGAAAGGGTCCATTGAGGGATTATAAGGACCAGGAGTGATGACTTCAAAAGAGGAATTGGAATGAATGTGAGGATCATCAACTCTGGAAGAGTGAGTAGAGGAGGAAGATTGACCAGTAGGAGGAGCTTTGTCCAAACCAAGTCTTTTCTAAGTGACCTCAAAACCAAACTTTTCTTCAAGTTCATGGAACTTGGCAATTTTACCCATATCAGACAAGGCAGAATAAGCTTCTTTATCAAATGGGTTTTCCTCAACTAAGATAGCTTTTCCCTTTCCAGAAGAGACAGGAAGGGAAGGAGAAGTTGAACAGGCCTCTCAATGATTAATTGGGTGGAAGGAGTCGATTTTGGTGAGCTTGGAATTGGTTGGACAAGGTCAGCTATCATGGACCTAGTTTCACCAGGGTCTACTGTCTGTTCATGAATGATTTCAACAAAGTCATTCCCTCTTTCTCTTTCAACTAAGGGCTCAATCTCATCAAGAATATCATTCCCGCTATCAGTTTCAACAGATACATCCTCAATTTGTGATAAAAGACCAGGAGTTGGCATGAATGACCTTGGCTCCTGAACTGAGGGTCTCAGTAGATGAACTATGATGATTAGGGTAAAAACCAAAGGGTTCAGGAGGAGAAATAGAGGGAGATGAATGGGGTGATTCTTCTTCAGGGATGATTACTTTCCTTTTCTTACGCAGAGGTCTAACTGAGACTTGGGGAACCTCATCTAAATCAATGGGTTCATTGTCCTTTTGGAGTCTCTTGGATTTTCTGGAGGGTTGGGGTTTGGATTTTTCTGTAAAGGGTGAGGGTGAGTGTTTAGGTTTGGCTTTGGATATTTTGTACACAAAGGCAATTTTAAAGGAGGAGGAAGGAGTTTGAATTGAGCTGGGACCAGAAGTGGAGGGAGGAGGAGCTTCAAGAAGCAAGGGTGGGATGATTTTGGCTAATGGTTCATGCTCAGTAGGATCATCATCCAGGTCCACTATCTTGGGTCCTTTGTCTTTCCTACCATTTCCCTTAAACCTTTGGGCCATTTCAGCTAGGGTTTCCCTTTCAAGGTCACTACCAGATGGAGATGAGACATGGGAAGGTGAGTTATCATCATGTTGATCAGGATCTGGTTGATCTTCAATAGGTTCCTGACCCTACCCTGTTGTTTGTATAAGAAGGTATGAATGCTAAATATCTTATATATGTGATGGGTAGCTTGCCTATCATAGGGGGCAGGTACTCTAACTCTCATTGTTCTCCTAATATGAAACAAAATCCCACTCATAAACCTAAATAATCCTGGATTTGTTGAGGATTTGGTTTTGGTTTTAAGGGGATGATGGCCAGACCTAAGTCTAAAATTAGACAACAACACAAAGCTCCAATTTGTGGTTTGAACTGTATATAATAGACACAACAATTGTTTCCACTCACTAGGGCTCATGACATGGTGAGATGAGGTCTTTCCACATAGACCTTTCATTACAACATCAGCTAGAGTAGAAAATTGGAAGAAAGGAACTTTTTATAGATAGGTTTATCAGTATGGTAAGCAGGCCATCCCTCTATATTTGCAGTTTGAGATGAGTAATTGATATTGGAATCCCAAATGTTTGTTATCATGTTGGGTTCATTAACAGTGCCATATGTGGCAGCAAAATCACTAGGGGATATAGTGTAGGGGGTACCTTGGAGTAAAAACTTAATATTGTATTGCTCTGTCAAAACTCCATTATCGTAGATGTGGGAGCAGAGGAGAGGAAGAATTGGGTGGTTGGCCTCCATGAAGGTCTTCAATTTAGCATTTGTAAGAAGCTCTCTAATCCATCCACCAGCGGGATTATGGTAGAATGATTTTTGAATGAGGTAACCATGAGCAGATGAGGAATTCATTTTTCTAGGATTTAAAATGGAGAAACAGAGGTTGTAACGGTAACTTTTGTTTGAATGGAGAAGAAGGGTGTTGGGTATGCTTATTTCTTAACCCTCCCAAGTATGTTAGAATTGATTGATACCATCACCTAAGTATTTTATGGACTTTAGGATCCTATGTAAGAAGTTTTATAACTTCTATTTTTAGCTAAGTCCAATTTTTATAGAATAGGCTTAGCGGTTAGGGCTTGCTTGGAATTGAGGTTTCATTTACTAAAGACCAAGTATAATGCGCAGGACATTTCATACGCAGAGCATTACCTGCTCATTCTCCGCGCGCATAGCATTACCTGCTTACTCTCCGCGCGCATAGCATCACTTGCTCATTCTCTATACGCATGACTTCTATAAGCAGAGCAGATTAACTTGGTCCTTATGCTTATCTTTCAACAACCTCATATTCTTGAAGCTTGGAGTGAAAAGGAATGATCTAAGCAAGACTGTGGTCTTTGCACAGGACTTCCCTGCGCAGGACATCACTGCGCAGGTCTCCTCTGCGCAGCATGCATCCTTGCTCAGTTTTCGATACATTCAGATTACATAACTTGGAAAGCGCTTAGAAGATGCACGCTTATTAAAAATGCTGAGGTGTGCAGAAACGACAAAGAAAGAACACTTAGCAGATCCAACGGTGGAGACGCGCTCAAGAGAAATATTTCAAATGAAGACAGCTGTCAACCTTCTAGAAGAAGCTTTTGAATTTGGTCTTCATGCTCAGTCTCCAACGGCTCTAAAACACCTACGCACCAATCATATTGTGCCAGGTCATCAACTTTGATCAGAGCCCCAACGGCTATAAAGGACACCGCGCACCAATCATATCGTGCCAGCTCATCGTCCTTGCTCAGAGCTCCAACGGCTAGTTTTAAGCTCTCTGCTATAAATAGCCAGCTCATCTTCATTTCCAAGTTGCTAGAGTTTGTGCTTTCATAAGTATCACTGAAGTTCTGAAGATTGCTGCTTATATTCCCAGATTCAAGATCAACCTTCAACCTTCATACCTTCAAACTCCAAGCCCAGATCCTAAGCCTTATATCACCAGAATTCTTCGTGCTCTTCATCTCATAGATTCATAGAGCCCAGAATTTCTGAACTCACACACACACCTCTTGAAGCTTTGATTATTTCGATCATACTTCTAGAGATGCACTGGTTTAGTCTAGGATTTGTTCTTCATAGATTATAGATCTTTGAGATAGTTTATTTTTCATTGTTGTATCTTGTAACTCTCTCATATAATAAGATCTCCATTAGAAAATCCAAGACTAACCATCTTGGTAGAGGACGTAGATCTTTCATTGATCGAACCTCTCCAAATAGCTTGTTCTTTATTCTCGCTATTTATTTCCTGCTTAATCATTTCTAAATTACTGCTTTGTTTGATCTTATCAGATTGCTATTATTGCGGCTGTGATTGTTATTACTCATTTGCCTTAGAACATTTTATCCAACTCTTTAAGCCAAAACTTAGCGCGTTCGTTTTTATCTCTGCCCAGCTTTTTCCTGCGCAGGTGCTGCTTAAACTTCCGCTGTGCATTTCACACTCTCACTGCGTGCTATACTTAGCTTATTTGAGAACTGTGCGCATAAGCCATTGATTTGCAAAAGGGTTTGAAAAGAATTTTAAAAACGCTATTCACCCCCCCATCTAGCATTTTTCATACCCTTGTTGCCCCTTTGGGACCAACAAGTGGTATCGTTTTGTTTTTCAAGCTTAACAGCTTGGGTGCCGATTCAAGATGGCTTCAAAATCTTGGGCAATGGCTAACTATTCACATGTTCCAGTGCTAAATGAAGATCACTTCGAAATCTGGAAGCACTGCATGCTTACTCATTTTTCTTCTATCGACGAGATCCTCCACGACATCGTTCTTGAAGGACCCTACATTCCAATGAAGGCTAATCCTGATGCTGCTACAAATAAGGAAAATCCTACCATCAAGAAGAACAAGGAGGAATGGACTGATGAAGAAAAGAAATGGGTTGGCTATGATGGAAGAGCAAGGAACATCATTCTTAGCACTCTAGACCTCTCCACGCACAATCAAATTGTGAGCGGTGGAACTGCAAAGGAACATGGGATGCTATTGAAGGATATGTGAATGGAGACAAAGTAAGCAAGGAAAACAAAAGATTTGTGGTGCAAAGAAAATTCAACTGCTTCATGAGAAAAGATGGTAAAACCTTGAGACAAACATATGATCGCTTCTGTGCTGTTGTAAACTCTTGTAAATCTCTTGGAACTACTTTCACTAATAAAGAAGTCAATTCTCAATTCTTAGATGCGCTAGGTTCCAGATATGTGCACAAAGCAAGTCATCTGGAAGATTCTGGATTTCTAGATACTTGGCCTCTGCGCAGCTTATACGCTAACTTAAAAGTGTATGAGCTAAAGCTTGATCGAATCGACGAAACTGAAGGCAAAGGAAAGCTTGTTTCCTATGTTGCGCAAAAGGAACCTGCGCCTGCTCAAACCTCAGACAAAGTCTCTACTTCCTCTTTACTTGAAATGGATGATGATGATTTCGCTATGTTCGTTAAGCGATTCCAAAAATTCAGGAAATTCTCTAAACCTGGATCCTCTAGCAAACCACCTGCTAAATTCTCTCGTGGCAGAGACTCAAAGAAAGATGAAGAGTTGGTCTGCTACAACTGCAGAAAGCCCGGTCATTTTACTTCAAAATGTCCTACTCCAAAATTTGAATACATGAAGAGGAATACTGCGCAGAGATCATTAAGGCAGCGCAGAATGATTGCTGAAGAAGACTGCGCAGAAAAGGAACTGAAGACTTGGATAGAGACGGACACTGAAGACAGTGATGATGATGACTCTGAGGATGCACTGCTCTGCTTGATGGCCAATACTGATGCTGACAGCGATTCAGACAATGATCCCGATGCGGACACAAAGGTTGCGCCAAGGACAAAGAAGAAAGGTCCCACTATCACAGAACTGGTGGAAATGGGACATCTGACTCCAAGCAGACAGAATGGCAAGTACTTGTTTGCCAGAGCAGACCTATCAAAGAAATTTGTAGCTGCGCCTCCGCGCAAAGAATCTCTTGAAATTCCTACTGAAATTGTAATAGAAAAGAATGACTCTGCTGCTGAGCGCGAGTCTATTTTTCAGCAAGCTGAAAAGGTAATCAAGAAATTTAATTCTATGAAAGAAGCAGTGAACTTATCAATTGGAGAAATTTCACACCTTAAGACGGAGAAAACTCTATTAAAATTTGAGATCACCCTCCTTAAGGAGCAGATTAAGGGCATGACTCCTCTTACTGAAAAGAACCATTTTCTCACAGATCAAAATGAGCTATTTAAAGTAAGAAATGAAGAATTGGCTACTCAAGTAGCTGATCTCACAAAGATCACTGATGAGTGGACCAAATCTCGTGTCACTATGGATCAAATTCTAGAATCCCAAAAAGCCAGTGGAGATAAGGAAGGCTTGGGGTTCTCAACTAGTGACAACTTTAAATACGCAGTTTGCTCTGAAAAGGAAAAGGAATTTACACCCCAGCAAACTGTTGAAATTCCTAAAGCAAAGCATTCTGCTTCAATGGGTAAAAGACAGGAGAAAGTCCAGAGACAAAATTTCCATCATGTCTACCCAAAAATGCAAACTGGAAAAGCCAATGGTAAGGCTAAAGTTGAACCTGCGCATGACAACTCATATTCTGACTATGGTTGCGCTTCAACTTCAAATCCCAAATCTGCGCAAAAGGGTCATGCGCATGAAAGCCATGCGCCTCAACGCCAGATGCGCATTCTTAAGAAAAGCGCACCCAAACCTCAGAAAATGATATTTGTCAAAGCAAGTTCATCTGCTCCAGTAAAGAATGCTGCGCCAAAGAAAAGTAAAGAGTTTGTAAAAACCCAATCTATAAGTGGCTTTCATCATTGTGTTGTGTGTGATGGTTTAGGTCACAAGGCTGCAGAATGCCTTTTGCGATTTGCTCCTAATGCCAAGGGACGTAAAAATCCTAAGGTCAGACAGGAGTGGGTTGTCAAAAGTTGCTAACTCTAGGACCCAAGAATAAAGGGGACCTGCGTCTTTAATGTCTATCTTTCAGGTCTCCTGCTTCACTGCGCACTCTTCACAAGCTAAAGCGCATATATGGTACCTCGACAGTGGATGCTCTAGACACATGACTGGAGATGTCACCGCTCTTGAAGATGTGCATGAAGGAAGAGGTCCCTCTGTAACTTTTGGAGACAACAACAAAGGGCATATAGTTGGATATGGAAGAATCAGAAAAGATAAAGTATGCATTGAGAAAGTTGTGCTCGTAGAAGGACTCAAGCACAACCTGCTCTCCATATCACAATTCTGCGATAAAGGTTTGGAATGTCACTTCACTGCAACGCACTGCTATATCAAAGATGGCATATCCGGACTAGCTTTGCTCACAGGGACTCGTAAGACTAATGTTTACATTATTGATCTTATTGCTATAAATTCTATCACTAATCTCTGCTTTGTAGCAAAGAATGTAAGTGAAAGCAGCTGGCTATGGCATAAGCGCTTAAGTCATTTGAACTTCAAGTATTTGGCTAAGCTAGGAAGGGAAAATCTTGTCAAAGGACTTCCCAAAGTAGCTGACCATCATGACAGAAAATGCGCAGCATGCCAGCTCGGTAAACAACCTAAGCAGTCTTTCTCCAGCAAGATTGCCTCCTCAACTTCCAAATGTTTACAACTGCTTCACATGGACCTATTTGGACCGGTCACCACCGCAAGCATTGGAGGAAACAAATATACTTTAGTTGTGGTGGATGACTACTCAAGATACACATGGGGTTGAAATGATGACATCCAAAGAAGACTGCTATGATATCTTGACTGCTATCTTTCGAAGGCTCCAAACTCAAAAGGAAGACGACATCGTGAGCGTGAGATCAGATAACGGAACTGAATTCAAGAATAACGGTGTTGCTCAATACTGCGATGACCATGGAATTGATCACAATTTCTCTGCTGCTGGAGTTCCTCAACAAAATGGCGTTGTGGAAAGAAAGAATCGCACGATGATTGAGGCTGGAAAAACAATGATAGCTGAAGCTAAGCTTCCAAAGTATTTCTGGGGAGAAGCTGTCAACACTGCGTGCTTTACTCAGAATAGATCCCTCATCAACAAATCCTACAACAATACTCCATATGAGCTATGGAGATGAAGAGCGCCCAACATTGCTTTCTTCAAGATTTTTGGCTGCAAATGCTATATCCTCTACAATGGCAAAGATCATAGAGGTAAATTCGACGCCAAAGCAGATGAAGGTATTTTCGTTGGGTATGCCAAACATTCTAAAGCTTTTCGTGTTTTTAATAGAACTACTCTAGTAATTGTAGAATCTGTACATGTTACTTTTGATGAGCATTCTCTCCTTGAGCCACATTTGGCTCCAAATGATTCTGTTAAGAATGATGAGACAGGTACGCAGCCTCAAACTGCACCTGCGCAGAATGATTATCAAAATCAGAATCAAGCAAGTCCATCGCATGCGCATACACCAGATGCTGCGCCAGAAGTCACAACTCCTGATGCGCAAACACCTCCTCCTGCGCATGATGTTTCTCCGCTTCAGCAAATCACTTTTGATGACCTTGATGCTGGAACAAATGAAGTACCCATTGAAGATCTTCGTATTCCTACCACTCAACCTAACTTACCTCCCGAGGTTCGTGAAGTTAGAGATCATCCAACTTCAAACATCATTGGTGGTCTCAATGTAGGGGTTCGTACTAGGAGAGCATCAAACTTTGATGATGAATATCACTCCTTTATCTCTCAAATCGAACCAAAGAAGATTGACGAAGTGCTCCAAGATTCAAGCTGGGTTACTGCTATGCAAGAAGAGCTTAACCAATTTGAGCGCTGCAAGGTTTGGACCTTAGTACCCAGACCTCATGACCAAGGAGTTATTGGTACAAAATGGGTATTCAGAAACAAGATGGATGAGAATGGAAGCATCACAAGAAACAAAGCAAGGTTGGTGGCGCAAGGCTATAGGCAGGAGGAAGGAATCGACTACGATGAAACATTTGCGCCGGTAGCAAGACTTGAAGCTATAAGAATTTTCTTAGCTTATGCCTCTCACAAGAAATTCAAGCTTTATCAAATGGATGTGAAGAGCGCATTTCTCAACGGTGAACTCCAAGAGACGGTCTACGTAGCACAACCACCTGGATTTGAAGATAGCAGATTTCCAAATCATGTCTTCAAGCTTCAAAAAGCTTTGTATGGACTTAAACAAGCTCCAAGAGCATGGTATGATACGCTATCCAAATTCCTACTAGAGAAAGGCTTCAAGAGCGGTAAAATCGATACAACTCTTTTTATTGCTAAGTATAATGATCACTCTTTACTTGTTCAAATTTATGTCGATGATATTATATTTGGTTCTACTAATGAGTTACTTTGTAAGCACTTTGAGAAGCTCATGAAAAGCAAGTTTGAAATGAGCATGATGGGAGAACTCATATTCTTCCTCGGGCTTCAAATCAAGCAATTGAATGATGGCATCTTCATAAATCAAGCCAAGTACACAAGGGACTTATTCAAGAAATTTGGACTTGAGAATGCTAAAGCATACGACACTCCAATGGCCACGGGCAACAAACTTGACAAAGACTTGAAAGGTAAGAAAGTTGATCAAACTTTATATCGAGGTATGGTTGGCTCTCTCCTTTATCTTACTGCAAGTAGGCCAGATATTATGTTTAGTGTTTGTGTCTGTGCGCGCTATCAAGCGGACCCTAGAGAAGCGCACTTAACTGCTGTTAAACGCATTATTCGTTATCTTTCTGGAACTGTTAACCTTGGACTTTGGTACACCAAAGATTCGAATTTCGATTTGCTAGGTTATTCAGACGCAGACTACGCAGCATGCACTATTGACAGGAAGAGCACAAGTGGAACTTGTCATTTCCTTGGAAATCGACTTGTTGCGTGGGCGAGCAAGAATCAAGCTGTTGTGTCCATCTCCACTACATAAGTTGAATACATTGCTGCTGGAAGCTGCTGCTGCCAAATCCTATGGATGAAGCAACAATTAGTGGACTATGGAATTCATGAAGCAAACTGCCCAATATTCTGCGATAATATGTCCACCATAGCTGTCTCCAACAATCCTGTCATACATTCAAAGACAAAGCACATCGACATCAAATATCACTTTCTCAAGGATCACGTGGAAAAAGGAAACATTCATTTAGAGCACGTGGGCACAGATAATCAAATTGCTGATATCCTTACAAAGGCTCTTGACGCAAAGAGATTTGCTTTCTTGAGAGGAGAAATGGGTATGCTTGAACTTAGCTAAATCTTGTCCATATGATTTGTCAATACTAATGATCTTGTGTTTACTTGATAATATTCTAAGTTAGGAAATGCCTCACGCGCCTGCGCATATGAAGCGCACAAGATGTTGCGCATAAGGCAAAATATTTTTGAGTTTTCAAAGAAACTCTGCACATTATATTGCTGCGCATGAACCTCACGCGCATACCCCGTGGACCTCAGTATATCATTCTTCCAGTGTCTGCTCCCTTAGATCCCTCAAGTGGTCACTGTGCAGGCAAAGATTCAAAAGCAACTGGATGCGCAGGATGCTAGGCTCGATGCGCAGGCCAGTATGCTATAAGGCATTGATTGTGCCATTAAGGGGGAGAGTTATCTAAAAAAGGCAAATAGGGAGAGAACAAAGGCATTAAGGGGGAGAGATTAAGGGGGAGAGTAAGCAAATAGGGAGAGAACAAAGGCATTAAGGGGGAGAGATTAAGGGGGAGAGTAATCTATCAAAGGCAAAAAGTTCCGATTTGATGCTCCCGCTTCAAATAATTGAAGCTCTGCGCAAAGCAATTTGGGAAGCTACAAGATGAAGTGCGCAGAGCTCTCTCAAAGGTGAACTCTAAACTTATAATGCATCATTGCTTTTCCCAAAACCTTGTTCAATTCAAACTTTTTGTTTGTGGAACAATGAACGCATTATTTCAAACTTCATGCGCATATACTTAACTGCTCATATTTTTTGTGCATGATGTTTTAAAAATTCAGTTTAAACGCATACCAATCCTAAACTCATATTATCTGTATGCACTGAATGATATTTCTGTCTTTCCCATATTGTAAGTTATATCTTTTGGTTTGACTAGAAATCTATAACACTGGCTAGTGTGTGCATTGACTTGAGACATGATTTACCATTTTCATTTTTATGGACATGTTATTATCAAGTACAATGAATTGCCTTTGTTATAGTAGGTAATGGCATCAATCATTTAGGGGGAGATTATTGGGTATGCTTATTTCTTAACCCTCCCAAGTATGTTAGAATTGATTGATACCATCACCTAAGTATTTTATGGACTTTAGGATCCTATGTAAGAAGTTTTATAACTTCTATTTTTAGCTAAGTCCAATTTTATAGAATAGGCTTAGTGGTTAGGGCTTGCTTGGAATTGAGGTTTCATTTACTAAAGACCAAGTATAATGCGCAGGACATTTCATGCGCAGAGCATTACCTGCTCATTCTCCGCGCGCATAGCATTACCTGCTTACTCTCCGCGCGCATAGCATCACTTGCTCATTCTCTATACGCATGACTTCTATGAGCAGAGCAGATTAACTTGGTCCTTATGCTTATCTTTCAACAAACTCATATTCTTGAAGCTTGGAGCGAAAAGGAATGATCTAAGCAAGACTGTGGTCTTTGCGCAGGACTTCCCTACGCAGGTCTTCTCTGCGCAGCATGCATCCTTGCTCAGTTTTCGATACATTCAGATTACATAACTTGGAAAGCGCTTAGAAGATGCACGCTTATTAAAAATGCTGAGGTGTGCAGAAACGACAAAGCAAGCACACTTAGCAGATCCAACGGTGGAGACGCGCTCAAGAGAAATATTTCAAATGAAGACAGCTATCAACCTTCTAGAAGAATCTTTTGAATTTGGTCTTCATGCTCAGTCTCCAACGGCTCTAAAACACCTACGCACCAATCATATTGTGCCAGGTCATTAACTTTGAACAGAGCCCCAACGGCTATAAAGGACACCTGCGCACCAATCATATCGCGCCAGCTCATCGTCCTTGCTCAGAGCTCCAACGGCTAGTTTTAAGCTCTCTGCTATAAATAGCCAACTCATCTTCATTTCCAAGTTGCTAGAGTTTGTGCTTTCATAAGTATCACTGAAGTTCTGAAGATTGCTGCTTATATTCCCAGATTCAAGATCAACCTTCAACCTTCATACCTTCAAACCCCAAGCCCAGATCCTAAGCCTTATATCACCAGAATTCTTCGTGCTCTTCATCTCATAGATTCATAGAGCCCATAATTTCTGAACTCACACACACACCTCTTGAAGCTTTGATTATTTCGATCATACTTCTAGAGATACACTGGTTTAGTCTAGGATTTGTTCTTCATAGATTATAGATCTTTGAGATAGTTTATTTTTCATTGTTGTATCTTGTAACTCTCTCATATAATAAGATCTCCATTAGAAAATCCAAGACTAACCATCTTGGTAGAGGACGTAGATCTTTCATTGATCGAACCTCTCCAAATAGCTTGTTCTTTATTCTCGCTATTTATTTCCTGCTTAATCATTTCTAAATTACTGCTTTGTTTGATCTTATCAGATTGCTATTATTGCGGCTGTGATTGTTATTGCTCATTTGCCTTAGAACATTTTATCCAACTCTTTAAGCCAAAACTTAGCGCGTGCGTTTTTATCTCTGCGGCAGCTTTTTCCTGTGCAGGTGCTGCTTAAACTTCCGCTATGCATTTCACACTCTCACTGCGCGCTATACTTAGCTTATTTGAGAACTGTGCGCATAAGCCATTGATTTGCAAAAGGGTTTGAAAAGAATTTTAAAAACGCTATTCACCCCCCCCCCTCTAGCATTTTTCATACCCTTGTTGCCCCTTTGGGACCAACAAAGGGTTTAAGAAGAATGATTGGTGTACATGGAATGGTGGTTTATAAAGGGGGTAAGAGACAACTGAAATAAGTTGAAAAGACATGCCCTTTTCAATAAATTTATAAGCGACGTGAGCAAGCAGGTGACTCAACAAATTCTAACTGTTGAAACAGTAAATTCACTCCTTTTTATACTTACGCAGAGGACATAACTTGTAGAGAAGCAAACATTCTTTATTCCTTCATTTAATATTGACATGGTTAAGTCCAATATTCAACTATAATTCAGTATAGTCAAGCGGCAAGATTAATTATCATATCAAATCAACCTTACTGTAATGCTTCTTTTGAGGTCTAGTATCATCATTGTATCTACCACATAAATTTTTGAGATGAATTAAATGATGTAAAATCTTTCTATATAAGAACAATTGTTGGTGAATTATACATCACAGCAACAAATATTTAGATAAATATTGCTCATAGTAAGATAGTAGACCTTGATCCTTCACTTTTCCAAAAAAATGGGTAGACTTACCAACCTTTTTAGCCCAAGCAAGATGTCTGATCTTGTCAAGAGGTTAAAGTTTAAGGAGGAGGAGGATAAGGTAGATGAGATATTTTTAAAGGAATTTAGGGAATACCAGGCTCAGGAGGTATTGATAAGTGAGTAGGAGGTAGACCAACTTCTTTCAAATGATCCAATGAAAAAGGTACAGTTGATGGAGAGGTCAATAAAGAAGAGATGTGGCTACATGCCAGGGATGAATTTGTCAAGGAAGAAAGAAAGAAACTGAAGAGAGGAGAGGAGGTTGAGAGAAGGTGTGACTCAGGCAAAGGAAAAGCCAAGATGTCAGACATTAAGGAGGACAAAGGACCTCATAGGTCTTTGTTTGATCTCTTACAGTTGGAGAGGAAGACAGATATTGTGATAGGTAAGAAGGGGGAGAGAGGAGAAGGACAAGTGGACAATTATGATGGCAGTTCTTATACTAAGAACAGTTTATTTTCCCTACTTTCAAGCAAGTATTTTGCTTGTTGTATCCCTTTCAGAGCAGGAGAGAAGGAAGAGGGAAGCTTTAGGTCTGATGAGGCCTATGTTTTCAGTGAGAGCCATAATTCTTCTGGCACTTTTAGCTTCTCATCACCTCTAGATAGTTTGCCTAAGCCTCAGGAAATAAGGAATTGGTGGCCTAGAACTGTATGGCCTTCATCAAATCAATCTGTCCGTGGAGTTGAGTCATGGAGATAGGATAGTAGACTCATGTTAGAGAGAACTGATGAGTCTGGTCAGCCATTTGTTGGGACCTCGTATGGAGGAATGAAGGAGGAGGAGGAGACTTCAGCGGAATGTTCATTTGTAGCTGGAGTAGATGGACCAATAACAAAGTAGGTCTCTTGTTTGGAAGATAGTGGACTTTGTGGAGAGGTCGGCTATCTTGGTAGGAACTGGAGCAACTTTCATCTTTTAGCTCTCTTTTTGTTTGTAGGGATTAGGTGACCTTTTAATGGCACTTTTTGTTGTAGCACCCTTTTTATGTATTGTACTCCACTAAGTTTATAAATGAAATTTCCCTTTTTATCTATTTTGGCATATTCAGCATCCCCATATTTGCTCTTAAATAACCAAATCTTTGTTCATCCAGAGCTTTTGTGAGAATGTCAGCCAGTTGATTCTCAGTGCACACATGGGAAAGGCATATATCACCCTTTTCTACATGATCCCTTATGAAGTTATGCCTTACTTCAATATGCTTTGTTTTGGAGTGCTGAATTGGATTCTCAGTCATGGCTATTGTACTGGTGTTATCACAGAAAATAGGAATGTGATTTTGATAAATTCCAAAACCTTCTAGTTGATTTCTGAGATAAAGGACTTGTGAACAACATAGTCTAGCAGCAACATATTCTTCTTCTGCAGTTGATGTAGCAACTGAAGTTTGCTTTTTGCTGCACCAACTTACAATTCTTGAGCCCAGAAATTGACAACTACCACTGATGGATTTCCTATCCAAGTTTCATCCAGTATAGTCTGAATCAGTATATCCAATGAGAGATAAAGGAGATTCTTTAGGGTACCAAATCCCATAATCAGGAGTCCCTTTAAGATATCTTAGAATCCTTTAAACTGCTGCTAGGTGTGATTCTTTAGGATCTGCTTGAAACCTTGCACATAAGCAAACACTGAACATGATGTCATGTCTTGAAGCAGTGACATAGAGAAGAGATCCAATAAAACTTCTATACAAAGTTTGATTCACACTCTGGCCTTCAGGATCTGCATGCAATTTTGCAGTTGTAGATAAAGGAGTTTTGGCTGTGGATACATTCTGCATATCAAATTTCTTCAACATATCTCTAGTATATTTCCCTTGATTTATAAAAATTCCATTGGGCAATTGTTTGACTTGCATACCCAAAAAGAATGTGAGCTCTCCTATCATGCTCATTTCAAATTTCTCTTGCATAGTTGATCCGAATTCCTTGCATAGTTCATCATTAGTTGAACCAAATATAATATCATCCACATAAATTTGAATGAGTAAAATATCTTGGTTGGACTTTTTGATGAACAAGGTCTTATCAATTTGCCCTTTTGTAAATCCCTTTTCAAGTAGAAAGTTGGACAAAGTCTCATACCAAGCTCTAAGGGCTTGTTTGAGTCCATACAATGCTTTATCCAATTTATAGACATGATCTGGGAATTTAGGTGATTCAAACCCAGGAGGCTGTGTAACAAACAATTTTTCATGAAGAATCCCATTCAGGAATGCACTTTAAAATCCATTTGATATACAGTCATATTCTTGGATGATGAGTAGGCAAGAAACAGCCTAATTGCTTCAAGTCTAGCAACTGGAGCATAGGTATCATCATAGTCAATAACTTCTTCTTGTCTATAGCCTTGAGCTACCAATCTTGCTTTGTTCCTTATGATTGTACCATCTTCATTCATCTTATTTCTGAACACCCATCTAGTTCCAATTACAGTTTGATTTTTAGGTTTAGGGACAAGTTTCCAAACTTTGTTCATTTCAAACTGTTCAAGCTCTTCCTCCATTGCTTCTATCCAATCTGTATCAAGTAGAGCTTTATTGATCTTCTTTGGCTCCATCTGAGATATGAAAACACTATACAAGGCTTCATCTTTAATGTTTGACCTTGTTTGAACTCCACTGGCAATATTACCAATAACTAATAACTCTGGATGGTTATTTTTGAAGTTTATGGATATGGGGAGATCAATGTAAATGTTGGAGATAGGAATGGATCTTGTTTGGTTGGGAATTAATGGTTCTTGAGTGGATGTGCTTGGTTCACTATTGTTCCCAGTTATGTTCTTAGTGATAGGTCTATTATCAGTAGTAGGTCTACTATCATTGGTAGGTCTACTATCATCAGTGAGAATTGGGTAAATTAGGGTTGTTCCAGGCTGAGCAACTGGTGGTAAAGGTTGATTGTCATTGATTTTAAGGTTGCTGAAGGGAGGAAAGGATTCAGAAGAACTTTTAGGTAGATTGTAAGGAAGATAATCGAGTTGGTCATTTTTGGAATTTTGAGAGGTAATGGGTTATGGTTCAGGCAGAGAATCAACATTTCCAAGAGTTCCATCAAACTCATTAATTTTCAAATCACAGGCACTGGGAGATTCATCAAAATCCACATGAATGGACTCTTCAACCACCATTCTTCTTCTATTATAAACTCTATATGCCTTGCTAGTTACAGAGTAGCCAAGGAAAATTCCTTCATCACTTTTAGACTCAAATTTGTCCAAATTGTTCTTCCCATTATTTGTGAATGTAACATTTACTTCCAAAGGCATGAAAGTAAGAGATAATTGGAGTTCTTTCATTCCACAATTCATAGGGAGTCTTCATGTGATATTTTTTTATCAAAGTTTTGTTCTAAACATATACTGCAGTAGTAACAGCTTCTCCCCAAAAATACTTAGGAAGGTTATTTTCAGATAATATGGTCCTAGCAGCTTCACAAATTGTTCTGTTCTTTCTCTCAGCAACTCTATTTTGTTGAGGAGTTCTAGGGGCTGAGAAGTTGTGACTTATTCCTTGTTGATTACAAAATTCTTCAACACCAGTATTTTCAAATTCAGTACCATGATCTGACCTTATTCTGACCACTTTGATGTTTTTGAGATTTTGAACTTGATTTATCAATTTGACTAGTTGACCAAGGGTTTCTGACTTGGATTCTAAGAGAATAATCCAAGAAAATCTTGTAAAGTCATCAACTACCATAAGTGAGTATCTTTTTCCTCCAAGGCTTCTAGTTCTGATTGGTCCAAATAAATCCATATGAATAAGTTCAATTGGTCTTTTTGTATCCAATCTATTTTTGGCTTTAAAAGAAGTCTTTTGTTGCTTTCCACACTGACAAGCATTGCACAGTTTATTATTTTTGAAGGATATCTTTGGAAGTCCTTTGACAAGATTGGAGGATGCAAGTTTGGCTATACTTTTGAGATTCAAGTGAGCCAATCTTTTATGCCAGAGCCATGCTAAATCAGATTGATTATAAGATAGTAGACACATGGCATTAGAGGATTGAGTCACTTTAAGGGATATGCAGTACATATTTCCTTTTCTGAAGCCAGTAAGAATGATTTCATCTTTTGAATTCTTCACTTGACACAATCCGATTCTGATCAATTTCTATACTTCTTGTTAATTTAGGTTGAAATGTCAAGGAAGCGAAAAGCTTCAACCCAAGACACTGAAGTTGAATCTTCTGTAGTGGGTGGATGTAGTGATAAGAGTAAAGATTTTGTATCAGACGTTTGGGAACATTTTAATAGAACCATGGATAAAAATGGTAAAAAGCTATTGCGTTCAAACTGTAAGTACTACAATGTGCCATATGCTTCTACTTGTAGCACTAGTACTCTTTCCAAACATATACCCATGTGTCCTAAATATCCGTATAATGAAAAGATGAAAAAATCAAAGTACACTTGAGAGTTTCAAAGAAGGGGAGGGGGAAAGCAAGTTACTTCCTTGGAAATTTGATAAAGTTAAGTGTAGAGAAGCTATTGCAGAAATGATAATTATCGATATGCTTCCTTTTAGCTTTATTGAGCATGAGGGCTTCAAGCGTTTTGTGAGTGTTGCTCAACCTAGGTTGGAGTTAGTGTGTCGCAACACCATAGCTAAGGATTGCATGGAAATATACAATAGGGAGAAGAAAAAGTTGAAATGGGATTTATCTTTTAATACTAATAGGATTTGCCTCACAAGTGATATATGGACATCTTTGCAAAACTTGAGTTATATGGTTCTCACTTCGCACTTTATTGATCAGGAAAGTTGTTAATAGTCACAAAGGCCTTGCAATTGCTAGCGCAATTGAGGCTTGCATGATTGATTGGGGTATTGAAAAGGTTTTTACTATCACGCTTGATAATGCTTCAGCTAATGACATTGTTGTTGATCATTTGAAGAAAAAAACTTGTAAAAAAAGGTGTAGTTGTTTTTTTTTTTTTTTTGGGGGGGGTGTTCTTTCACATGAGGTGTTGTGCCCATATTCTGAACTTAATTGTTAGAGATGGGATTGGAGAGATAGATGAATCAATCAGTAGAATTCGAGCAACTGTGAGGTATATAAGGAGTTCCCCAGAAATAGCACATCTTTTTCAGGATTTTTGTGAGCGAGAAGAAATACCTCATAAAAGCAAGTTAGTCCTAAATGTCCCGACTAGGTGGAACTACACATTTCTCATGTTAAAAACTGCTCTTAAGTTTAAAAAGGCATTTGAAGTCATGGATTTAAAGACTACTCTTGATAGCGATCTCCCTAATGGTTCTCCTACAACAAGTGATTGGTCACGTGCTAGTACTTTATGTAAGTTCTTGGAAACTTTCTATAATGTCACTAGGAGATTTTCGGGTTGCTTATATGTCACTTCTAATACTTACTTTCATGATGTGTTTATGATTCAAAGGAACTTGATTAATTGGGCTAATGATAATAATGATATTGATTTGAAAGCGATGGCAAAGTCAATGCAAAAGAAGTTTGACAAATATTGGGGGTGATATGAGTAAGATTAACATGAATCTTTTACTTACGGTTGTCTTAGATCCTCGATTCAAGTTGAACTATGTGAAGTTTTTTTATGGAACAATTTATAGTATTGAAAAGGTGGCTGAATTGGAAAAGAGTGTGAAGGACACTTTGTTTCGCATGTATTCTTGTTATGAGGTTATTAACAAAAATGTGAAAGCAAGTGTTGAGAAGGCTGTTGAAAAGGAAAAAGAGGCTGAATCTTCATGTTCCCGTGATAATTTTGAAGATATGCAAAGTGCATATTACAAGCACTTAGAAGAAGTGGACAATGGTGCAAAGTCAGAAATTGAAAGGTTCTTGGATGAAATAGTCGAGAAAAAAGTTGGGGACTTCGATATTTTGTTTTGATGGAAAATGAATGCTCATAGGTTTCCAGTTCTCTCTCTAATAGCAAAAGACACCTTGGCAATTCCTATTACTACAGTTGCTTCAGAGTCAGATTTTAGCACCGGGGGCCGTGTCTTAGATCCATTTCGTAGCTCTTTGAGTCCCAAGGTTGTGGAGTCTTTGATTTGTGCACAAGATTGGTTGAGTGCTGCACCTCTTCCCATTGATGTTGAAATGAAGTTGGAAGATTTTAGTGACTGTGAATCTGGTAAGTTATATACAATATACAAATCAGTTATTTTCAACAATTTTATTCATTTATATATTTCATTTTAAGTTTGTAAATATCTTCTTATAATTATAGTTTTACATCTTGCAGTGCTCACTGATAATTCAGATCTTGTGGGTTCGGCATTTAGGGACTGAATTTTGAAGTCTGTAAGTGCTTATTTTGATTTATTTTCTGTGTTCTCTGCAATTTAAATTACTACCTTGCTATTTAATTGTTATTTTGCTGCATTTCTTTATATTACAGGAACTTGCTGCGATGAGGAATCTGCACCTGTCTTGCAATGTGAGTTTAGTACATATTTTACTACGACTGAGTTTAGTACTTTATGACTGGAAATAATGTGAAGTCTAATATTTTCCATGTGGTGTTGTCTATCTGCAATTTAAATTGACTACTGCTGATTGTACCCATACTTGCTGTAATCCTAGATCAATCAATAGAAGTGTAGACCATTGCAAATATGTTTTTGTCACTGTATGTTGTGATCCTTCAAATGGTTAGTCGTAGAAAAATGTGAAGATCATTTTGGGACAAAGGGAGTATATTTTTGCCAAGACTGGTTGTAGAGACCGATGATTTTCTTTTATGATAGGTGCATCGGCTGGAGGCTTGGAATCTCTATCTTATCCCTACTATTGTCCTATCTTCAAACTTGTTTAATAGTTGACTTGATTTATTGGTGTAATTTGAATGTTTGGTTTATAAGTTGTAACAATGATTGTTATGTCGTACTTTTATTTTGGATGGGTACTTTCATTTCCAGAAGTAATGTTATAAGTTGTATTGTGTTCAACTTCTATTAGTTTTAATTGTGTTTAAGTACAGTTTTATATCAATGAACATGGGCCGTGGTTTGGGCCGCGGTTTGAACCGATATATCAAACCACGGATTGAGCTGAACCGAACCATTGTGGTTTGGTTCAGTTCGGTTTGGAGTTTTTGGCGGTTCAGCTCGGTTTGAGATTTTCTCAAACCGATGACTAGCGGTTCGGTCTCTAATACCGCTCAAACCGAGCTAAACCGAACCGTTTACACCCCTACATACCAATGACTAGTGGTTCGGTCTGTAAATACCCCTAACCGAACCAAACCGAACCATTTACACCCCTAGCACCAGCCACCATACTTTTAAGTTCTTATTTGAACCCAAATATGGATGAACAACGGTTGTACATATTAGCCCATCTTTAGTTTCAGAAAAAATAATTTGTTTTGAAGGAATACCTAAATAAAAACGGATGTCCTGTGTTTTTTTTTAAATCAAACCATCGTCATCATTAGATTAAGCGAAAAAGTATAATAGTAAATTCTCTACAAACAACTCAAATATTATCGATCGCTACATTAACATTTTGATGTATATGAAAAATGTAAAAAGAGAAGTGACGAAGAAAGGTGTTCGTACATAAAATTCGTGTCTATAAAGTATTTAACTTTGAAATCACACAATCTAAGACATCTATAATAAAAAGTGAATACTCATTTAAGAACCAATATGATGAAATATATTCTCTCCATTCGGCCGAAAGTTTAAAGTCAAGAAAAAATTATCAATTTTCTTTCACTTCAACTATGAATTTATAGAAATTTGATTATCCAAATGAAAAACTTAAAATTATTTTTAAGAGAACTCTTAATGGTGTATCCATAATATTCTTTAGATTTTCATTTTGATAATCTAATGTTAGAGCAATTGAACAAGACTTGACAAGAAAAGTAAGCAATCACATGAACAAGATTTACGTGGTTCACCAACTTGGCTACATCCACGGGGAGGGGAGAGAATATTATTATCACTGGAGAAACAATTACACAAGATCACACTAATCTACTTTGCATGAATTTTGATCACAAAATTCCTGACTGTGCAAACCCTAGATCTAGAATTATTGATCTCTCTATTCTGTGTAAAACTGAGCAAACTGAGCTGCTGAATTAATTTTGGACAGAGGGAGTATATTATACGTGACCTAAAAAAAAAACAATCCAAGCCAAGTATTGATCAAAAATCATATTATCACAAAAGATGAACCAAAGGTCTAACACTTCAAAAATCAACCAATGAGCCATAGATAGCATTTATATCATCTAACAAGCTTAAAATGAGCAATTTTAGCATAAATGGGGGAAAAGCAACTTACTTGGAATTTATCAAAGATGACGGAATTCGAAATTTCTTAGCTCTACACGATCCTATCGACGATCTAAACATTTTTCATAAAATGAGCAATAAGAAATAATGAGAGGAAGATGATCAAAAGAAGGAAAGAGGGAGAGAGATTTTTCTTACCTTTTCTTAACAATGGAAGAGAGAGATTGAGTGTGTGTGTGTGTGTGCAGGAGAGTGAGGGAGAAGGTGAGGGAGAGGGAGGGAGTAAGTAGAATTATTTAAAATAGTTACACCTAGGCCCCTCTACTACTACTACCCTTAATATCCTATTCTCTAATAATTCCCTTACTTCATACTAGCACAAATGACTAATTAAAATGCTAGGCACAAAAATATTATGAGATATAAATGCACACACAAATATTTAAATAGATAAATAAATAAGCAAATAAATAAATAAATAAATATTTACTACTAAGAAAATAGAGACCGGGTTTTCGGGTCGTGACAGTAGCTCTCAACATGTCTTCTAGAGTCTGGATAGTCCTTTCCGACTGCCCATCTGTCTGCGGGTGAAAAGCTGTACTCATCATCAACTCCGTACCCAATGCTTGTTGTAGACTCTTCCAGAATTTCGATGTAAACCTCGCATCTCGATCAGACACTATCGAAACTGGTATTCCATGCAGTCTCACAATTTCATCAATATATAACTTGGCTAACTTCTCCAACGAATCAGTCACATTGATCGCTAGAAAATGAGCCGATTTCGTAAGTCTATCCACAATAACCCATATTGCGTTATATCCCTTCAGTGTCTTTGGTAGGCCTACTACCAAATCCATAGCTATATGCTCCCAGTTCCACTCCGGAATAGGTAACGACTGCAATAATCCTGCAGGTCTCTGGTGTTCACTTTTCACTTGTTGACACACCAAACACTTTGATACAAACTCGACTACATTTCCTTTCATGTTGTTCCACCAGAACGATTCTCTTAAGTTTCTATACATCTTCGTACTTCCAGGATGTACGGAAAACCTCAAACAATGAGCTTCTTTCAGAATCTCCCTCTTAATATCCTCATTGTCTAGCACCCATATCCTTGATTGGTACCTCATGATTCCATCTTCTCCCACACGAAAGTCCTTTGATTTACCTTTAGCAATACTCTCGTGCACTTTCAATACTTCTTCATCGACTCCTTGCGCTTCTTTGATCCTATCCATAATCGTTGGCTGAGCACTCATTTGAGCCAAATAACCCTTAACTTGTACTTCCATGTTTGAAATTTCAATGCGGTTCCACGCACTTTCCTCCTTAGAAATTAAGGTCGCTAACGTTCCGCGGTTCTTCCGACTCAACGCATCTGCCACCTTATTAGCTTTCCCAGGGTGGTACAAAATCGTAAAATCATAATCTTTTAACAATTCCAACCACCTTCTTTGCCTCATATTAAGCTCCTTCTGGGTGAATATGTACTTAAGACTTTAATGATTCGTATAAATCTGACATGTCACCCCATATAAGTAGTGCCTCCATATTTTCAAAGCAAACACCACTACAGCTAACTCTAAATCATGGGTTGGATAATTCTTCTCGTGATTCTTCAATTGCCTAGATGCATAAGCTATAATCTTATCATTCTGCATCAACACGCAGCCTAGTCCTTTTAGCGAAGCATCACTATAGATCACAAATTCATCTGATCCCGATGGTAAAGCAAGAACTGGTGCGGACACCAATCGTCGCTTCAATTCTTCAAAGATCTTTTCACATTCTTCTGACCAAACAAACTTAGCTCCTTTCTGAGTCAATTTCGTTAACGGCACTGACAACTTCGAGAAACCTTCTACGAATCTCCTATAGTAGCCAGCCAAACCTAAGAATCTCCTTATTTCACTAACCGTGGTTGGTCTTTCCCAGTTCACAATTGCTTCTATTTTTGTTGGATCCACAACTATTCCATCCTTTGACACCACATGTCCTAAGAATGCCACCTTCTCCAACCAAAACTCACACTTCTTGAATTTTGCATATAACTTCTGCTCTCTTAAAATCTGCAGTACTGACTTCAAGTGCTCTTAATGTTCTTCCTTGGTCCTCGAAGACACCAAGATATCATCAATGAACAATATCACACATTTATCCAGAAACTTCTGAAATATCCTATTCATAAGTTCCATAAACGCCGCCGGTGCGTTAGTCAACCCAAACGGCATCACTACAAACTCATAATGGCCATACCTTGTTCTAAAGGCAGTCTTGGCTATATCGTCTTTCTTTACTCTCAGTTGATGATATCCAGACCTCAAATCTATCTTCGAGAAATAACACGCTCCACGAAGTTGGTCAAACAAATCATCTATTCTTGGTAACGGATATTGGTTCCTCACCGTCACATGGTTCAATTCACGATAGTTGATACATAACCTCATCGACCCATCCTTTTTCTTCACAAATAACACATGTGCACCCCATGGTGACACACTTGGTCTAATCAAACCCTTATCCAACAACTCTTGCAGTTGCTCCTTCAATTCTGCCGGTGCCATTCTATACGGTGCCTTCGATATCGGTGATGTTTCCGGTACCAAATCGATACAAAACTCAACTTCTCTTTCAGGCTTGAAACTATTGAAAAGGTCCAGATGCCCTTTGATAATTTAAGCATGGAGAAAGCAATATACATGCACTGATATGGAAATGAAGGATGGGTTGACTTTTGGCAATGGGAATGTAAAACTTCTTAGTACTTGCGAACGTTAACCCATTCACATCCCATTCATTGACTCTCCTTTCAGATATTCAGAGGGCGTCATATAAACACACAAAATGTAGTTGAGTTGATGTCTACTAATTTAAGAAATGTATAAATTCATTATTTTTAATAGTAAAATATCATTTTTTTTAAAAATTGAAAGAACTAAAAAAATTGTCCCAGTCAAAAATTTGAAGAGGGTGACCCCATAGTATCAATCAGTGGCGGGCTTTTGAAATGTATCAATTTTAGCATTTTTAATTTTTTATAAAATGATTTATTACTACTAAAATGGATGGATTTATACATTATGATTCCCTTAATTTTGAGAGATTTTTAAACTTAATTATTATTTTGATTTTCTGGTATGCTGAATTTAGATTCACTCATTTTATATTTATCTCAAAAGCAATCTTGATCCTTTTTTAAGAAATTGGCTTCACCACTGATATCCCTATCAACTTATGAATAAGTATCTCCATTTAAAAATGAATACTTAAAAAATAATAACGTTTACTCTTGATCAAAAACCATTTTTTTTGACGTTTAAATAATATTATTTTATTTTTTGAAATCAAGCAAATATTTTTATATTAAGCACAAAAGTACAACAATATGAGTAGGTTCTCCACAACCACAGGAGACTCAACCCAAGAATTAAATAAAGTATTAGTCACTAAAATGATATTTCGAATTACATTATAAAAGTACAAAGAGGGATGACAAATGATGGTGTTTGTGTCGAAAGTTGCTATGTCATCAAAGAAACTAATACCGCTTCGAGTCCATGGGCGTTTATGATCATTTCCAATCTTTCATTTTATATCACGCTTAACAAAGCCATGGAACGCAGATAAACTTCTCCAAGTTACATTGGCCTTCACAAAAACCTCCATTAGGAAACATTTAGAGTTGAGAACTCGACGATTTATGGTCTCTGGGTTAGCAATAAACTATCAACCAAACTTTCCAAACAATGTTAGATTGGACACCCGAAGATTATGAAAATTCAATTCACCCACTTTTACGGTTAATGACAGAAAGCAACAACAAAAATCAAGACTCTCACAAAGAGTAGGGGTGTGCAACAAAATCGAAAAACCCGAAAAATCGAGCCAAAACCAAAAAAATCGGACAAAAAAAACCGAAACCGACAAAACCGAAAGGTTTATGGTTTTAACGTTTTAAAAAGGAATTTTTCCCCAAGGGCCCCTAATCTCAGATTTTATTCCAAATAAAGAGACACTCAGATCAAATGCCAGATAAGGAGTTGATCTGAGATCAAAATTCCGTAGACACCCCTAGCCTCCTTTGACCAGTCAATTAAAAATTTTAAATACCGAAACTACCCCGTATATAAAAAGCCTAACTCCCTCCCCTCCTTCTCTCTATTTCATTTTATCGCATCTCTTTCTTCCTCTCTAAAAATAAACCAAATATGGTATATTAAGTTGAATCTCTACACATAAATGAATGGTCTCATTGATTTTTGATAAACGGCTTCAACGTTATCGAAAAGACTTTTGATTGTTCACTCTCCTCATACTTCAACGTTATTGGCTTGCAAGTCATCCCTATTTCTTATAATGAAATTCAAATAGATAACTTATCAAAGACATGGGTACAAAAGGAGAAGCTTCTCCTACTATAAAATTTCAAGTTGTCATTTGTTAGGTGTATCTCATTTTCTTTTTGAACTCAATTCTAAGGAAAATTAGTTTACTAATCGTTGTCATCCCATTCCTTTATGTGCTCACAATCCATTGCCGAGTGGAGTACAGGCTAAATTATTAGTAAAAAAATAAAAAGAGAAATCAAAAACAGAAAATAATTACCGAAAACAATGAACTTCGAAAACACCCCCCTTTTAAGCTTTTTGTTTACTCTAATAATCTTACTAGGTAACCTCCTCAAAATTTCCTATTAATGCTAGTTTATTCTTTGAGGTGGTCTCCCATGAGAACAAGGGGATCCGTCTCATGCATGAGACGGGACGCCCCATGACCCATGGGCATGACCCGCCACGTGGCAGCCTCCCAAAGGTCCTTTTTTTTTTTTTTTTTTTAGTTTTTATATTATTTTTTTCGTCTTTTCAGCCGTTCACAAAAAGTAATAGTTACCATAACTTAATGTAATGACTGTATACATATAAAGTAACATTGTTCATAAGTAAACGTAACACCTGTTTTACAAAAACAAAAGCTCGTTTTACCCATTTTTTTCAAATGTAATACTAACTATAATTACATGTAACCCAAACAATATCTAAATGTAATTATCATTTATACTGAAATGTAATAATGCTTTTGCAAAAAATATAAAATATTGTGTATTTTGATTTAATTTTTTGAAAGAAAGTAACATTTGAAAAGTAACAACTCATATATGAATGTAATTGTTTGTACAAGTAAATGTAACACTTTAATAAAATAAATATATATATATATATATATTAAAGTTGGCCAAAAGAGCTATGGTATTGACATGTAGACAAACAATGGAGAAAACTTGCATTTGGAGAAGCCACATCAACAACATACTAATAAATAAGTGACTTTTCATTTTCTTTTCATTAGCTAATACTATTAGCTAATAATAATAGTTACTAAAAAGGGTAACTATAATAGTTAACTATTATAGTAACTATTACTATTATTAGTAATAGTTAACTATAATAGTTAACCATTATAGTTAACTATTACTATTATTAGTAATAGTTACTATTATAGTTAACTATATTAGTTAACTATTACTATTAATAGTATTAGTTAACTAAATATTAGTTACAATACAAGTAAATATTACTATTAATAGTATTAGTTAACTATAATAGTTACTATTATAGTTAACTATATTAGTTAAATATTACTATTAATAGTATTAGTTACTAATATATTAGTTAACTATTACTATTAATAGTATTAGTTAACTATAATATTTACTATATAGCTAATTATTACTATTAATAGTATTAGTTAACCATAATAGTTACTTTATAAGTTATTTTTTACTATTAATAGTATTGGTTAACTATAATAGGCTATATACATTAACTATTACTATTATTAGTATTAGTTGATTATAATAGTTATTATATAAGTTAGATTATTAATTTTTAATATTAATTAATCATAATAGTTACTATATCAATTAACTATTACTATTAATAATATTATTTTATTATAATAATTATATTAATAATTATTATTATATAGACTACTCATTGCTATTAATATATATATTAACTATTACTATCAATGGTATTAATTAATTATAATAGTTATTATAATAATAGTAATCATATAGATTAATTTTTATTATTAATAGTATTAGTTAAAATGATGATTACTATATTAGTTAACTATAGTTAAAAGACATAGTATTGGTTTCCGTGCAGAGCACGGGTTACCCGCTAGTTATAACATATTTCTATAGATAATGTAATACTTTTACATGTAACACTAATAAAGTGTTTTTAGCTCTAAAAATGTAAATGGTTGAATTATTACTTTTTCTATACATATGTGTTACAATTATGTATAAACATTATTACATATAAGTAACACGTTCGTTACATTTTAGTTATAATAAGTATTATTTTTGGCAAACGAAGAAAACATAGAAAAAAACATTGTTACTTTTCTGTATATATGTATTACTTTTATGTATACAAACTGTTACTTTATATGAACACAGTCATTACATTAAGTTATAGTAACTATTACTTTTGACAAACCGAAAAAAAACAAAAAAAAAATATAAAAAAATTTTAAAAAACAATTTTTTTTCCCTATGAGAGGCTGCCACGTGGCAGGGTCGACCCCTGGGTCCTGGAACCGGTTCATGGGTGGGGAGGGCGGGTCAAAAAACCGACCCGTCTCATGGATGAGACGGGCCTTCCATGTTCGCATGGAAGTGTTTGTCTTATTCTTTAAGTAAAACCCTTTTTATGTTGTCTAATTATCCACTACATCTCCCTCAACTGATCGAGACCAATGCAGTTTAATTATATAAATGTTACTCTTTTTTTTATTCTAAAATATACTCCCTCCCCTCAGTCCCAGTTCACTTGGCACCAGCCAAACATTTTTGGTCAATTTTGGGTCACATTGACTAAGTTTTTATAAACAATTTGATTATCTTAATGAAAATTTATAAATTGTTATTAAAAGTATTTTTAATGGTGCATCATTTTATAATTTTTAAATTTGATCAAAAATTGACAATTTTTTTTTGACTGGTGCCAAGTGAACTAGGACGGAAGGAGTATGTTGTTTTGAAATTTAAATTGTGATCCAAAATATAAGTTGTCTTGAGTAAATAGTAATTAAATATCAGTTTTATCTATACATTAAACTTGTTTCACTGTGTTAATTATATTTTTTTATATTCGCTAATGCATGAGAGAAAAATAATAATTAAAAATAAATTTAATATTTATTTTATAAAAGTATGATAATAATTGCTATTTTTAAAACTTGTGAAAATCTTTAAATCGACATATAATTTAGATCCGAGTAATAAGTACAACAAAATATGAAACTACATGAGCGTTAAATAGAGAAACAAGATGCATATATTGAGAAAAACGATGCATATTCTCTAACTTTTCTTTTCCGCGCCACTTTTTTCTCGCCACCAAAAGTAACATTTTTTTATAAAGAAATTTAACATTTTTTTCTCATATGTAACATTTTTTTTGTAAAAAAATGCGCCACAATTAAAAATAACATAAGATTGACAACTAAACTAATGTTATATTTTATAAATAAATGAATGTAACTTTTTTTCTCAATTGCAACACTTTTCTAGGGGTTTACATTCAATTAAAATGCAAAAAAACCGATTATATACATGAATTTTTACTATTTTTTTAAAGAAAAAAGTAACAATTACTAAATAAAAATGTTACATTCATCTATATAGAAAAATTATAATCATATATGCACTCTGTTACACTTCAAATATTATTTTTTCTAACCACAAAAACTATCATTTTTTTTTTGCAAAACTGCTGTTACCTTTGACAGTAAATGTGTTACTTTTTGAATATGAAACTGTTACTTTTATCAGAACAGAGTGTTACATCTCAGGAGACGAGCAATTCAATTTTTTTTGTGTGTTAAAAAATATGTTTTCTTAAAAAAAAAAAACTATATCACGACCTATTTAGTTTGGTTTGTCTCGTCGAGACGAGCACAACGATATTTTAGATTTTTTTTCTGACTTCAAAATTTCAAGATATTGCATTTTTAAATTATTGGAGGTTTTTTTAAAGTCGCGCCACATGCCGTGATCTGATGAACCGGGCAGGTAGTAAAACGGGCAGTCGGGTTCTTTGTCTAGTGGCCCGGATCCCCCGCAACTCGCTCGAAATAAATCAGCAACTCACCAACCAATAAAAGTACAAATCACTATCCCACATTATTCATACATTTGACGTGTCAAAATCTTATTGCTCGATCTATGTGGCACGCGATTAGTCCTGTCCAGTACTAGCGGGTTCCGTAAAGGGGTCAAAGTGTAATTTAACTCTTTATTTTATGGGATAATTCCACAAGAACCCTATTCCCAAATCAAAAAGTTATAAAAACCCTCCCCATACGCATAAACCCACCTACACCCTAAGCCCAGATCAAAATGCCATATAAACCCAAAACCCCACACTCTGACCCTGACCAGCCCGCCTCACCACCATAGCCCAAGGCCCGACTCCACAGCCCGCTCTATGTCCAAATCCGCAGTCCACCCACTCGCTTTTGTTGTAACAGAACTCGTTTTATAAAAAAAACCAAAAATGCTCCTACCAAGTTTTGAACCCTACCTTTTAGCCTTGGAACCCAACACCAACACCACCATGCCAATGAACTAGTTGTTGATTAAATGACGATACATATTATTACTACTGTTTCAGCGAAAATCAATCACAAAATTTGAATTCTAGAATATTTCAAAAAGCAATTTTTGTTAAAAATAAATAATAATTAAATAACGTGTATATTAGATTTGTGAGTATTTGTATGAATTAAGAGTGGACAATAACTAACTCAAATGAAATGTTGTTATAAACAATGATGGATGGGTTAGTATGTATATATCTAAGCTTTCCAATAAACAATTTCAGCTGGTAATAATATATAAGATTTTCTTGTGATTTTTATTTTTATGAAACTTTGAAAAATATGAAGGAAAAAAATCAAGGAAAAAAATTCTTATACTTTAGATATAATAGTAATTTTACAAGGTCTCATATCAGACTTATGAGAGTCTATTTACAAGGTCTTATAGCAGACTCATGAGTCTCTCAAAGGTCTCATAAGTTTCATTTTTTAGGTCTTATTATTTGTATTAAAGTCTTGTAAATTCTTATGAGACATGTAAAAAAGTCTCATATCAAACTTATGAGGGTCTATTTACAAAAGTCTCATACCAGACCCATGAGTCTCTCAAAGGTCTCATAAGTGCATTTTTTAGGTCTTATAATTTCTATCAAAGTCTTGTAAATTCTTATGAGACATGTAAAAAAGTCTCATATAAGACTTATGAGGGTCTATTTACAAGGTCTCATAGCAGACTCATGAGTCTCTCAAAGGTCTCATAAGTGTATTTTTTAGGTCTTATAATTTGTATCAAAGTCTTTGTAAATTCTTATGAGACATGTAAAAATGTCTCATATAAGACTTATGAGGGTCTATTTACAAGGTCTCATAGCAGACTCATGAGTCTATCAAAAGGCCTTATAAGTGCAAATAATGACAATTTGGTAATAAGGACTTAAATAGTGTCATTTTATATAAATAGTTTACTGGAGGGTGCTAGTAAAAAAAAATTAAAATTAAAATTCGATATTGCACAAAATTATAATTTAATTTATCTTTGGGTCTTTTATATTTTTTTTCTAATAAAATATTTAAATACTTTATATATTTTTTTTAAATCTTGTTTTTCATTTTTTTTTTTTTTTTTTTTAACAAAAAGTTGATGTTTTGGGAATAATAAAAAAATTTATAAATTGATTTAGAATCTTGTTTTTTCTTCACTTAGTTTCATTTAGGCGCAATAGTAATAGAATATATTGCAAATTTTGTATCAAACAGTAGGCTGGTGTAGTGGTTAAGTTGTTAGTTTTCACAATAAGTCATGGGTTCAATTCCCATACCCAACATTTTAATTTGCAGGGCCTAGAGTCCAAATCCCTTATTTTATTTCTCCAACGCAAAAGAAAGTTCAAGGAAGCAACGAACAATATTTTTCTTTTTCTTTTATATACAGAGAGAGAAATAAACACAAACAAACAGTTCCTCTCGCTCCTCACTCCCACTATTTCGCTAATTCAAACCCTAACAATTTCCACATACCGGTAATTCTTTCATTTTCTAAATTTATTAATGTATTATGTGATTATTTGTTTTGTTTATGTTCATGATTTGGTTTAATTTTGATGGAATGTTCTAGATCCTTCTTAATTTAGTTGATTTACTGCTGTTTTTAGGTTTTCAAATTTAGATGGTTAAATTGTTGTGAGGTTTGTTGATTTGCAGGTGAATTTGGGAAGAGTTTTATTGTTGATTTAATAATATATGGTAAATGATGATTTGCAGGTGAATTAGGGAGGAGGTTTTTGTTGATTTGATAGTTATATGGTAATTTAGTGGATTATTAGATGGGTAAAGGAGGGGAAAATTACGGTGAGAAAGATAGTAGTGATGTTTATCCTGCGTGGGCTAAAGATGTGAGGGAATGTGAGGAGAAGTTTGAGGTGAATCGAGAGAGTGGATTGTCTGATGGTGAAGCTGAGAAGAGGAGACAGATCTATGGGTCGAATGAGTTGGAGAAGCATGATGGGCCGTCGATTTTTCGGTTGATTTTAGATCAGTTTAACGATACTTTAGTTAGGATTTTGCTTGTTGCTGCGGTGATTTCGTTTGTTTTGGCTTGGTATGATGGGGATGAAGGGGGTGAGATGGAGATCACTGCGTTTGTTGAGCCGTTGGTTATTTTCTTGATATTGATTGTTAATGCTGTTGTTGGTGTTTGGCAAGAGAATAATGCGGAGAAGGCTTTGGAGGCTCTTAAGGAGATTCAGTCGGAACATGCGACTGTGATGCGAAGTGGTAGGAAGGTTTCTGGCCTTCCTGCTAAGGACCTTGTACCGGGGGATATTGTTGAGCTTAGGGCTGGGGATAAAGTTCCGGCTGATATGAGAGTGTTGAATTTGGTTAGTTCGACTCTCAGAATTGAGCAGGGTTCGTTGACAGGGGAGAGCGAAGCTGTGAGTAAAACTACTAAAGCTGTTGCAGAGGATACCGACATTCAGGGGAAGAAGTGTATGGTGTTTGCTGGGACAACTGTTGTGAATGGGAATTGTATTTGTTTGGTAACTCAAACGGGTATGAATAGTGAGATAGGGAAAGTGCATGCTCAGATTCATGAGGCGGCTCAGAGCGAAGAAGTCACTCCGTTGAAAAAAAAATTGAATGAGTTTGGAGAAGCTTTGACTTTGATCATTGGGTTGATTTGTGCTTTGGTTTGGCTTATTAATGTTAAGTACTTCCTCTCATGGGAGTATGTTAATGGTTGGCCCACAAACTTCAAGTTCTCATTTGAGAAGTGTACTTATTACTTTGAGATTGCGGTGGCATTGGCTGTTGCTGCAATACCAGAAGGTTTGCCTGCTGTCATTACTACTTGTTTGGCCCTTGGCACCCGGAAAATGGCTCAAAAGAATGCTCTTGTTAGGAAATTGCCTAGTGTGGAGACTCTTGGGTGTACGACTGTCATTTGTTCAGATAAAACAGGTACCTTGACCACAAACCAGATGGCAGTGGCTAAGCTTGTTGCTATGGGTCAAAGGGCAAGTGCTGTTCGATCCTTCAATGTGGAAGGGACCACATACAATCCTTTCGATGGAAAGATACTAGACTGGCCAGTGGGTCGAATGGATTCTAACCTTCAAACAATTGCAAGGGTCTTCGCTCTCTGTAATGATGCTGGCATCGAACGATCAGGGAATCACTATGTTGCTAGTGGGATGCCTACTGAGGCAGCATTAAAGGTACAATCATCAATATATTTTTAACATTGAATTGTATCATTTACTTTTTGTAATCGCAATTAGTATCACTTTTTTGTTAGATTTAAAAAATCCAGTTCATAGCTTTAAGTTATTAAGTTTGTGGCCATCCACTTGTAAGATATTTGCATAAATTGGTGCACAATGTACGCCTAGAATGGGGCTCTTATAAAGAAATATTATTTTGTTGACAGGTACTAGTTGAAAAGATGGGACTACCTGATGGACTTAATTTTGGTTCTTCTTCTGGACATGATGACACTCAACGTGAGTTACTAGATTTCCTTAGTTTGGTCTTCATGTGTCATGGTTACTTCAGTGCTCGCATGATCAAATCTGTTTTTCATTTTTTTTTTGAATTTAAGGTTGCTACCAAGCATGGAAGAAAAATGAACGCAGGATTGCCACTCTTGAGTTTGACCGTGATAGAAAATCTATGGGAGTGATTGTGGGTTCTAACTCAGGAAGAAAGTCACTACTTGTGAAGGTTGAACATTCATGTCCCATTAATATCTGCTTTTTGACTCTTATGATACTGAAGTGATGGATGGTCAAAGGAATCGTATGCAGTATTGTAAAAAAATCATTGTCAACTATTGTGTGATATACTCCCTCCGTCCCAAAATGATCTTCTCATTTGCCATTTCTCATTGTCCCAAAAAGTTCTTCACATTTCTACAATTTAGGCTTAAAAGTGTATAAACTAAACATGGCTAGTGAAGCAAGTGTTCATATCCTTAAAAAGTTTGAATAGTCAAACGTGAAGATCATTTTGGGACGGAGGGAGTAGCATTCTTGTTGAGATGCTTGTGGAATTTTGGTTTGATTCCCTTGTATTAATTTTCATATCCCAAATCATTGGATGGAGCCACGGAGGGATACCCACCCCCTCTTCAATTCTGAGTGAGATCATGAGAGATTCGAGTCTCTAGTGGCAATTAATTTTGACAGTTGGGTCTATGTTCATCTATTATGTATATACCTGCCTATCCCGAAATCAGGTTGCATTTTGTCCAATGAATAGCCTATCAAAAAAAATAAAATAAAATTTGTGCAAGTTGTTTCTAGTTCAGTTAACAATCACCCTGTTGAGGTCCAAGGTATTGTGAATACTATTTTTATTACCTGATCCTATGTTTTCTCTTTGTTCTCCGTGAATGTATTCATTAAATATGCTACAATTTTGCAGGGTGCCGTTGAAAATGTATTGGAAAGAAGCTCCTTCATCCAGCTGGCAGATGGTTCTGTTACAGAACTTGACCAAAAGTCAAAGGCCGTTATCTTACAAAGTCTTCATGAGATGTCAACAGCGGCATTACGTGTTTTGGGTTTTGCATACAAGGATGACCCTCCACATTTTGCTACTTATGACGGTGATGAGGACCATCCAGCACACGAGCTTCTTCTTAACCCATCTAACTACTCGTCAATCGAGAGTAATCTAACGTTTGTCGGTTTAGCTGGTCTAAGAGTGAGTTACCAAAATTGCTTGAGTTCACTTATTTTTCTACATAATGAATAATTTTTCCTGTAATTGTTGACCTTTTTTGATGATTTTTATTCCCCCCTGAAGGATCCTCCCCGGAAAGAAGTCCCCCAAGCCCTTGAGGACTGCAGAGCAGCTGGAATTCGGGTTATGGTCATAACAGGAGATAATAAGAATACAGCAGAAGCAATTTGCCGGGAAATAGGTGTATTTGGACAACACGAGGACATCAGCACACGAAGTCTAACAGGAAGGGAGTTTATGGATCTTCCTGACCCAAAACGTCACTTGAGGCAGGAAGGAGGACTCCTATTCTCCAGGGCTGAACCACGACATAAACAAGAGATAGTGAGGCTACTGAAAGATGATGGAGAAGTGGTTGCAATGACTGGGGATGGTGTGAATGATGCACCAGCGTTAAAATTGGCTGATATTGGGATTGCAATGGGCATTGCCGGGACTGAGGTACTTATCTCTACTTCCCATAGGTTACTACTACCCCTCCATCCCTAATTGAATTTCCAAATTTCATTTTAAGGGACACTCTGAAAATATGTGCTTTTTATACATTTTAATGGCAAAAAACCATAAATATTCTTGTTATCCACCTTTCTAAACATTTATATTTACAATAATAAAATGAATAGCAAAAATGACATTCATCTTGGGACATTTTTTTTGAATTTTTAGGGACAGAGGAGTGGTACCTTATCTTTTGACTGCACAAGAGCATTCCTTAGAGAAAATTTAAGTCTGTATCTATGCTATGACATATATGCAATCCACCTTTTATTGCTTTTTTTTTTTTTTTTACTTTAAAGTTCACAAGGGTGTCATTGAGAATATTGTGAATTCTCTGAATTCCTACTGGATTCATATTCACATACAAAGAGTGGTAGACAGGTGATTTTGAATTCACATGTATGCATAAACATGTGGCTATAACATAAATTATGCATCCCCTAACAAATAATAATTATAATATATGTACACACACACATACTTTAGCAGTCTCTAGTGTGTTTTTCAGTTGCATTATCCCTCTTCCTTGTTTGCTATTGCTTTAGTTGCATCAGATGAGACCTCAAACAACTTCATCATCTCATAATCTGTTGGGTCTACATATTTTAATTCTGTCACCCCCATGACTCCCTCTGGTTGTATTTCCAGGTTGCAAAGGAAGCTTCCGACATGGTTTTAGCTGATGATAATTTCAGTACAATTGTTGCTGCTGTCGGTGAGGGCAGATCTATTTACAACAATATGAAGGCCTTCATTCGGTTGGTGTTTTTACTCTCTCTGCTATAGCAACTATAAAGTGGTATTAAAAAATACTGGTAGATTTATAGAACCATGTTTTCTAGCTTGATTATGTTAGCAGCAGTCGCTTCTGGGTGGGGGAATATATTTGGAACATACAGGTCTTTCAGTAATTACATCTAGTTTATATTTTTGAAATATTTTTCAAAAATTCTTTCAAAAAAGAATACACTCCTCAACTTAGTTGTTCGGCAAACCTTCTATCCTTTTCTTATATCCTTAAAAATCTAAATTAAAGAGATATAAGTGCAATTCACCTAAGGAGGAGAGTAAGGTATTATGTGCTCAAACTTGTGGATTAAGCAATGTATACCAACTACTTAACATGTAGGTCCAATTAAGGGATTTGGGGACTAAGCAAAGAATGATAATCGGATATGAATTGAAGACTCTTCCAGTATATTGGTTGGAGGTTCATTTAAAGTACTTGCCTCAAATTGTTTTGAATAATACTATGTGAGAAAAGGTTTAGAGTTTAGGGTTTAAGGTTTAGGGTTTAATGTTGTTTTATATGGTTTAAGGTTTAGGGTTCAATGTTGTTTTATAGGGTTTAAGGTTGTTTTATAGGGTTCAAGGTTTAGGGTTTAAGGTTGTTTTATAGGGTTTAAGGTTTAGGGTTTAGGGTTGTTTTTTAGGGTTTAGGGTTTAGGTGTTAAAAGCAGGACTTCTTATAACTTATGGAGGAGGATGGCAATTTGCCGGAACCCGAGGGTGATCAACCTCAAAAAAGTAGGGTTCGGGTTGCAATTTTCATGACCCGAGCGGGTTAGGGTCGGGTTCGGGTTTTGATGTTGACCCGCCATGATCCGACTCGACTCGCACCCCTATGTACCAAGTTAACATATTATGTTAGTTAACCATATTATAAGTGTTGTTCAATTTATTTTTATAGTTGTTTGTGGGTGAGATTTGATGTTTTAAGACTGATTTGTATAAATGGTTCAAAGTTAGGCTTAAACATAGATTGGACTAAAGCAAATATAAGCTGAAAATAAGATATTGATACACTTCGGGTCGGGGCGGGTTCGGATCACCCCTTTAAGGTTAGGGTCGGGTTCGGTTTTGACGAAACCGCCCCGAACCCGCCCCGTTACCATCCCTACTCATACTATATTATGAAGTGAATAAGTATAACCTTTCACCTGTTTACTTGAGCCCAGTCCCACTATATTCCATACATATCCAAGGTTTACCTTTAGCGATCTATTGAGAGCTTAAGGTTTGCTTTTTGAACAGTATTCTCTTGAGATAGAATCTAGGGCTTAAAGTTTACATCCAACAATACCTTATAAAGGAATTGTTTGTTTTGTGGTTTTAAAGTATAAACATTTATCCTCTCAAGATATGGACATCCTACTTCTCCACGCGTGTCAGCCAACTTCCCAAAGCAGTATGAAATGTTCCTTGCTTCTTTTGTTGAACACCATAATAATAAAGCATGGTGTATTCTAATATATTTTCTCACAAGTTGATTAACCAAAGCTCATTACAATATTCAAATGCATCAACAGCGTCTTAGGTACTCTTTGCATGGTTTTTGGTTATCACGGGGAATGAATTTTGACAACCTTTATATTTTTCATTTTACAGCTTTACTCGGCATTATTGAGTTTGTGCATTGATGGATGTCATATGAGAAAAAGATTAATTTGCTACATTTCATTCTATCAATCCATATCCTAAATCTATCATTAGTGTGATTAGGAAGTAGCAATGTTATTGAACCTCACTAGGAAGAAACTGACAAGGGGGTGTTGTTAAAATAGGAGTCTATGGAAACACCGAAATCTCTTTACTTGGAAATGGGATTTCCTAAATATGGTCCTTCAAAGATTTCCTTATTACTCCCTCCGTCCCGGAATGATGTTCCCATTTCTAATTAAGGAAGTAATATTAGTGCAATTTCACTAACGTACAAAGCAAATGAAGCACATCCGTAATATCTATAAAATGTACAATGGGAACATCATTCCGGGACGGAGGGAGTATGATTCACGAAATGAGAAATCTAGTGTGCGTTATTCATCAGGCCCCTTACGGCGTATCACATTTGACTTGTTAACGTTTAAAGAATGTGCTTTACAAGTTTGCACATTGCTTATACAATTGTAATATTGCACTTAAGACACTTTCCTAATTTAGAAATGCAATAGTTATTTTGGGACGGTCAAAAAAAGAAAAGTGCGACATTTATTATGGGATGGAGAGAGTATGTTCTAACTTCTGCAGAAATGTTCTATATTCCGTGTTTAAAGTTTGATTCTTTAGTTTAACCAGCTATTGTTACATACTTCACAGGTATATGATTTCCTCGAACATTGGTGAGGTTGCCTCTATATTTCTGACTGCTGCTCTAGGCATTCCTGAGGGCCTGATTCCTGTTCAGCTTCTCTGGGTCAATCTGGTCACGGATGGACCCCCAGCAACTGCTTTGGGATTCAATCCACCAGACAAGTATATAATGAAGAAACCCCCTCGTAGAAGTGATGATTCCTTGATCAGTGCTTGGATCTTATTCCGCTATCTGGTATATTTGATCTCTTCTATTATTTTATTTTGTCAATCACACATTTTACAATTTAATTGTGATGATGTTTGATCAAAGTTCATTTTTGTTGATCATAAAAAGTCAAAATGAGACTATCCTTCTGGGACCGAGGGAGGATTATTTTATTTTGTTTTATATATTTTTGGCCTTCGTATTTGTTTCAATAGTAATTAGATGATCACAATGTATGTTGATGCAGGTGATTGGACTCTATGTTGGGGTTGCAACTGTGGGAGTATTTATCATATGGTTCACACATGATTCTTTCTTAGGCATTGACTTGAGTGGAGATGGCCACAGTCTAGTCACCTACTCTCAACTAGCCAACTGGGGTCAATGCAAAACTTGGGACAATTTCTCCGTCTCAAATTTCACAGCCGGTTCTCAAGTTTACAGTTTTGACTCCAACCCATGTGACTACTTTCAAACCGGCAAAGTCAAAGCCATGACTCTCTCCCTCTCTGTATTGGTTGCCATTGAAATGTTTAATTCCCTAAATGCTCTTTCTGAGGATGTTAGCCTGTTGACCATGCCACCATGGGTCAACCCATGGCTGCTTCTAGCAATGTCCGTCTCTTTTGGCCTGCACTTTTTGATCCTATATGTGCCATTCCTTGCTCAAGTATTTGGGATCGTACCTCTAAGCTTGAACGAGTGGCTGTTGGTGTTGGCTGTGGCATTGCCAGTAATATTGATAGATGAAGTTCTTAAGTGCATTGGTAGGTTGCGTGGGGCCAGAGAAAGGTACAAGTCTTCCAAGCATAAGGAAGAGTGAGATGGATGATCAACATTGATCAATAAGAAAGAATATCAGCCGGAGAAGAAGGCTGCTAGATTGATGGGAACTTCAACATTACTTTTGGTCCTCTGTTTAACCCAAGAAGCGCAAGGGTTGGTTGGACCATTGACATTTAATTAGACTGGTTAGATTATTTGTTATACTTTTTGATATTAGGAATTTTATGAAGACTTTGATATTTTTTGTTTTGGTCCTATGCAGCAGATCTAATCACCGTTGGAGCATAAGGTTAACCAGCTTGACTGAATCATTTATTTTTTGTGCACTTTTTGTACTTTTAAGTGTCTTAATTTCTGACAAGGATAGCTAGATGAGGTGGTCAGGGTGAAGCACAATAATTGATCTGTCAAAACAGTCGTGAGACAATGTGGTCCTCTCCTATCCCTTTATATCTTCTCTTGTCAAAACATCTTATACTACTCCCTCGTCCCAAATTAACTTTACACACGGAGATTAAGAAAAAAAAATGTTGTATGAAAAGTAAAGTAGAAAATAGAAAATGGGTAAAGAGTTTTTTTTTTTTTTTGTTGTGTGAGAATGATAAGCGAGTCTTATTTTCATTTTAGGCAATAAAGTAAGAAACTTAAATTGAGAACTATAAAGCCGGAATAGTCTTCCTTTTTAGGCCATTTGGTGCCCTAAAACGACGCTTTCAGAGCCCGGCCAAAAGCGGAAATATGTTACGCTGCCCATGAGATTAAGTGCAATAATCGAGGTACTTTGAGTTGGATAACCGCCTTTGTGAATGTCTTTTCCCAAATTTCTCATTGCTTTGCATTTCTGACTCACCTCGTCCATGCTACTCTATGTTTGATTGTTTTAGAAGGATATGATGATAGTATTTGGGGATTACCATATCTTGGCAGGGCAACCACGAAGGCATCAGAGTCTCTATGCAACCCGAAGTTGCAGCGAAGGGGGATTTGTTTCCCACTTTGCTTGATTTATTGCAGATCTGACCCTTCCTTCTTTTTTTCATCTAATTCTTCGTTTATAGAGAAGATGCAAGCAATGGATAAATAAAATGACAATTTAAAGATGAAAGCCAACGATCTTCATATTCATATGCTCCGTTTTGCTTTGAAGACATGTCGTGGTTATGGCTGCAGCGAAGTTTGAATAAGGTAAGCTTAGGTTAAATTTGTTTCATTCTTTCAGGAATTAAAGAAAAGAAAGTGAAAAGAGAAAGAAATAGGTGGAGATAGATGAGAGAGGGGTTGGTAATCGAAGAGGTGGAGACAGTACAAACGACAGATGAGTTGTAGAAGAGCGGAGTGGTTGCCGATAGCGGAAGCGGAGGCGGAGGCGGTGTTGGGTGGCAACCGAAAGTCCCACATTGGCAATTGAGCAAACAATTGTAAGGTATATAAGAGCACTCACCCACTTCATTAGTGTGAGGCCTTTTGGGATGTCCAAAAACAAATCCGTGCGGGCTGGGCCCAAAGCAGACAATATCATACTAATGCGGAGAGTGGTGGTGGCGGTCCCTGCGACATAGCGAATCGAGTCTTGCAATCGAGGGCGATGGTGTTTCGCGGGCGGTTGGTACAAGCTTTCGCCGATATGGGGTTTATTTCCGATATGGGACAATTGTTTCAACATGCCTCCTCACGCGTAGCCAATCTTTGGGCTTACAGCAAGGACTGTGTGGTATGGGGTGACATGAAGCTAGAACATCGAGGCCTCGTGGGTCATTGGGCTTGTACGTGCATGATAAAGTTTGAGGTTTCACCTTAAAACCAATTCGTAATAAGGGAAACCCAAGATTTTTATATATTAAGCACAAGTAAATATTTATTACAAATTTAGTATGAGAATATGTTAATAATTTAATATGTTTTTATAATAAAATACCGATATTTAAACTACTTGAACTATTTTTTAAATATGCATAAAAATTGTTATTTTTACTTGGACGAAAAGAGTATTTTGAGACGTGGAAACTAATGAGATGGAATGTCTGATACCTTTATTTTCAAAATTAGTGCCGCAATTGACAATTCAGGCTTTAATAGGAGAATTATACTAGTAGCTAGTAGTACTCTTGTCTCTGTTTGTTTCTTCTTATCTTCATTTAATTTTGATTTCATCTGTCATATTATATCATTGAATTTATTGATTGCAAATAAATGGTAATGTAATTAAGTAACAAAAAATAAATAAAAAAATCATGACTTCCTGGCAGCAGACTAGCATAGTGTTAGAAAATTGGGGTTAGGGTAATTGATAATCCATGATGATTGATCGAATCGTGTAGAATCTACTCTCCGAATAAAGTATTTCGACCCTATATGCATGGGTATCAAGAAATCTCTATTGGGATAAGACAATCAAGCAATCTGTTTCTAGGCAAGGAATACAGATCAAAACTCAGAGAATTATTAGGGTTTTTCGTAAGTTCAACTGAGGCCAATCATCTTTTTATAAACAGATTACATTCAATAGCAGTCATGACTGTTGGTTTCTAACAGTCTCAATTGTTAGCCAACAGTCATAATTATCAACAGATTGTGTCTCTTCATTTAGCCAACAATCATAATTATCAACAGACTGTGTCTCGATTCGCCAAAAGGGGGGGGGGGGTGTAGTACACGCCTTTTTGGCCTTCCGGGCACTAATACCCAAACTCCCTCATTTTCTCAACCATCTAATAGGTGGTTTTAAAGGAACCAGCCACCAAAAGTTTGGCTCAAACGGAGGTCGTTTTCATGGAGAAAATCACCATTTACGAAATTTCTCGATTCGCCAAGGGGGTAGTACACACATTTTTGGCCTACCGGGCACTAATAGCCAAATACCCTCCCTTTTTAAACCAATCCAATAGAAAATTTTAAATGAACGATCCACCAAAAATTTGGCTCAAACAGAGGTCGCTTTCATGGTTAAAATCACCATTTACGAAATTTCCCGATTCCCCAAAGGGGGTAGTACACGCATTTTTGGCCTCCCGGGCACTAATAGCCACATACCCTCCTTTTTTAAACCAATCCAATAGAACATTTTAAAGGAACAACCCACCAAAAATTTGGTTCAAACGGAGGTCGCTTTCATGGTTAAAA